>CM056050.1:267433933-267958933 GCA_029574335.1 Rana kukunoris | reverse complement strand
CGGATTGATGAGCCAGATAAAAAAGAGCCAGAACTGCCAAAAACCATGCCACAAACAGCATCTGTGCTAGCCTCCCTTTAGCATTCAGAACTAGGGTTGAGCGAACCCAAACTGTAAAGTTTGGGTTCGTACCAAACTTTCGTTTTTTTGACCCGGACCCAATTTTCTGAAAGTTCGAGTTCGGTGTTCGGCTATGTAACTGCGTGCTGCAGGGCAGCCTATCAGTATTTATTTTACTTGTGTGACTTGGAAGCTATCACAGCCATGCCTACTAATGGCATGGCTGTGATTGGCCAGTGCAGCATGTGACCGAGCATGTGACCCAGCCTCTATATAAGCTAGAGGCACACAGCAAAGCTCATCACTCTGCTTTAGCTAGGGTAGGGAAAGGCTGCCACTGCTCTCAGGGACATATTTAGATAGAATTGTCCTGCTTCAGAAATTGAATTTCAATACTCAGTGATCGATCTACATAGCATTAGCTACATTAGGGAAAGGTTCCTGATTGTGCTTATAGGGATAGAATTAGTTAGGAGTTAGTCCTACTTCACAAATCTAATAGTAGCAGCACTGCATATGTTCCCGTCAGATACTCTGCATATTGCACTAGCACTGCATGTGTTCCTGTGAGATACTCTGCATATTACACCAGCACTGCATATGTTCCTGTCAGATACTCTGCATATTGCACCAGCACTGCATATGTTCCTGTCAGATACTCTGCATATTGCACCAGCACTGCATATGTTCCTGTAACATACTCTGCATTAGCTACTGTAGGGAAAGATTCCTGATTGTGCTTATAGGGAGAGAATTAGTTAGGAGTCAGTCCTACTTCACAAATCTAATTGCACCAGAATAGTGTCCCATCATTGGTATCATTGGCCGGAATAGTGTCCCATCATTTGTGTCAGTGGGAGAAATAGTGGCCATCGTTGGTATCATTGGCAGGAATAGTGTCCCATCATTAGTATCAGTGGGAGGAATAGTGCCCCATCATTGGCAGGAATAGTGTCTGATCATTAGTGTCAGTGGAGAAATAGCGCTACATCATTGGTATCAGTGGGAGGAATAGTGCCCCATCATTGGTATCATTGGCAGGAATAGTGTCCCATCATTAGTGTCAGTGGGAGAAATAGTGCCACTTCATTGGTATCATTGGGAGGAATAGTGTCCCATCATTTGTGTCAGTGGGAGAAATAGTGCCCCATCATCGGTATCAGTGGGAGGAATAGTGTCCCATCATTGGGGAAGGTTCCTGCTAATCAAGAATATTATTTTTTATTTTTGTGTATTTTATGTTATTTTAAGTTATTTCCCTATCCACATTTGATCGCAGAGTACTTGTCATGCTCTTACCAACATTTTGCTGCCATTTGCAGCCCTTTAACCCTTAGTTTTTTAGAGACATTTTAGTAGTCAAAAATTCGGGTCCCCATTGACTTCAATTGGGTTCGGGTCAAGTTTGGGTCCCGAACCCAGACTTTTTTCCGAAGTTGGGCTGAACCCGCCGAACCCGAACATCCAGGTGTTTGCTCAACTCTATTCAGAACCACAACTGATGCAGGGGGAGGAAGTGGGCAGGAATATGTTTCTCAGCCCCACCCTTTTTTCAAAGAAAGCCTTCTGTATTCTAAACAAACTTTATAGCAGATGGTAGGGAGAAAAACACAGGTGCCATTGTGATGGGGGAAGAGAGCCAGCATAACAAGGAGATGGTGGAGGGAAACTGCACGAGCAACAGTGGAGGAACCAGCGGGACCAAGGATACATCTAGGTTGCTATGCAATGTAAACAAAAACAACAATTTATAAAAAATGTTTATGTGTAATAAAAAAGGGGATAATAATACATTATAAATATATATATTTTATGT
The DNA here is from genome assembly GCA_029574335.1 of Rana kukunoris. NCBI lineage: Eukaryota > Metazoa > Chordata > Amphibia > Anura > Ranidae > Rana > Rana kukunoris. The sequence continues at coordinate 267,957,057 of CM056050.1, read as the reverse complement.
ATTTTATAAATATAATATACAGGGTAATGAAAACAAAGGTGCTGGATCATTGCTGCCAAGACGTATTATATATATATATATATATACATATATATGTATGTATATATATATATATATATATATATATATATATATATACACACACACAATATATATATATCAAATATATATATACACACACCTATATTTACCAGCTATGAATAAGCACTCTACACTTATGTGCAGTAATAATGATAGAGTGTATCAATGGGAAAAAGTGAGTCCGTTGATAGCTGAGTTTGAAAAATAGGACAGCAAGCACCTTCCACCCATATTCTCAATCACCTTGTGGGACTGTAAATCCCCCTCTGGGGTACGCACTCACCGAAAGACCCAAAGGGTAAAGCAGTGTATGGATATCCACAGAATAATATCACTCTTCACATCAGAAGGGATCCGGTCACATGTCTACGGGTCTCCAGATCGTACAAAAAACACAGGAGAGGGCATATAGCGTAATTCCGTTTTTAATGTAGCACACAAGAGAACCCACAAATATACAACCCTTCAAACAATGCACGTACATTAAAAGATAAAAATAAGCGCATATAATCACCCTCTCCTGCAAGAGAGACGAGCCGTGCTGTTCCAATGGATGAGCTGACTTCCAGCACTTCCTGGTTTCAGACGTGACTCAGGTGGAGCGCACGTGTCACTTCCTAGCGTCGTAGAAGCCCCTCTCTGACGCGTTTCGTCATAAGACTTCGACAGAGGGAGTGGCTTCACGACGGCGAACGAAGATTTAAGAAGTACTTCCCATCAGAGCCAATCCAATCACCACAGAGCGAGGGCGCTCTTACCCTTTGGGTCTTTCGGTGAGTGCGTACCCCAGAGGGGGATTTACAGTCCCACGAGGTGATTGAGAATATGGGTGGAAGGTGCTTGCTGTCCTATTTTTCAAACTCAGCTATCAACGGACTCACTTTTTCCCATTAATACACTCTATCATTATTACTGCACATAAGTGTAGAGGTGATATCTCTTCTTGGGATCTACACTGGACTATCATCATCAGCGCTGTTTATGGTTTTTTACTATTGTGACATTTTAAATGTTATTTTTAGTGTATGTGCCATTTTTTATATATCTGTTTTTATTTTAAATAGCTGCTTTTTCTTGACTTTTTTGGTTGCGCTTTCCAGCCAACTAATCTAGTTTGTATCGTTCTTAGTATATATTTTCTGTATATGCAGTGTTTTGCAAGTGCTGTCTGTTAGGCGCTGGGAGGTGTTCTATAGGCCGTGATACACCTTTTTTCTATTTTTGCTCTTTCTTTATCCTAGCAGCCATGGATGCCTTGCAATTTCTAAGTAACAGAATTATAGACATTGAGAATGTATTTGCTGTCACTGAACAAACATCGACACAGGTTAATTATAATGCAATTATGACCACCTTAGGGAATGTGCTTGAGAAACAGGTTCGCACATGGTGGGACATATGCACATTAGAACAATATGCAAAAGAAAATATTATTACCAGAAGTTTGAGATGGGATGTTGTGCCCCAAGATGGGTTAGATGACACAGAGTCTGTGAATGAATGGTATAATTTTTTTAATAATGTTGGTACGAAGTTACAGGAACTTGTACTGAAACGTAAAAGGAAAAAAATTGGCATTCTGGTAGGTAAAATTAATGATTTAAAAACACAGCTTGACCCTATTAAAGACACACAGCAGTTGACTGATTTCAATATTCGTATTAAGAAGAAATTGGAAAAGGTCGATAAGGACACACAAAATAAAAAAATAAAAAAGTTTCATTGTGATTTAGGGGACTTTCATACAAAGAATGTATATCTCTGGCAACAAACCGGAACTAATGAAAATAGGGCACCCACACAACTGGAATCTATATCAGAGGATAATCCAGTTCCCACTGCTACACAGAGCTCTAATGAAAGCAGAAGAATAGATCTCCCACAACGACCACCTAGAGAGCAGTCCACCCCTGCCAGATCTAATACCAATCAAGGGAGGGGTAATGTGGCAAGGGAATCCCATAATGCTGGCTATCCAGGTACTTCTAATGAGAGATATTACCATGTCCCAACACAAAACCGTTTCGAACCATTATGGGATGATCACGGTAGAGGCCGCCCACAATCTCCCAAACCTTTTTTAGGGAGAGGGAGGGGGGCCAGAAACGAGGACGGGGTGCACCCCAGAGGAGGGGCAGACCCCCCTCCCATCCCCAACACACACCAGGATATGCAGAACAACATTGGAGAGAGCCTGCCCATTGGGAGAGGGAATATGTGTATCATCCCAACAGAAGGAGAGAAGACCCAGAGGATGTAGATCGGGACGAAGGGTCCAGAAAAAGAAGGAGGGTATAGATAAAGGTGGTATTTTTAATTTAAGCAATACCTCTTTATCCCCCAAAGAAACTAACATACTACATCTAGGTCTGAAATGTGGCCTTAAAGCGGAGGTTCACCCTAAATATAATATCTCCCATGCGATCCAGCATACTGGCGTCAGCGCCAGTATGCTGTTTTTTTTTTTTTTTAATAGCACACTTACTGTATTATTGTAGAATTCCTTTTCTGTCCCCCGCGGTGGACGGCTGTAGTATAGCGCGTCACATCTTCCTAAAATACCCGATATGGACTCGGGTAATCTCGGCGAAAATGCGGCGCCTGCGCACAGACCTAGGAGCTGACTGCGCAGGCGCCGTATTTCTCCGAGTCCTACGGCTATGGCGCGTCACGCCCTCCGAAATAGGACTCGGAGAAATACGGCGCCTGCGCAGTCAGCTCCTAGGTCTGTGCGCAGGCGCCGCATTTTCGCCGAGATTACCCGAGTCCATATCGGGTATTTTAGGAAGATGTGACGCGCTATACTACAGCCGTCCACCGCGGGGGACAGAAAAGGAATTCTACAATAATACAGTAAGTGTGCTATTAAAAAAAAAAAAAAACAGCATACTGGCGCTGACGCCAGTATGCTGGATCGCATGGGAGATATTATGTTTAGGGTGAAATACCGCTTTAAAAGACCCATTAACAAGTTTAATGTTTTTATTGACATCCATAAATATGTACGCAAAATAAATATGAAAAAGTATTTTTTGAATAAGAACTCAGAGTCCACTTTTCGTTCTGCTTCGGTGGCTTTGGACAGTGGTTTGCGGAATAAGTCACTGTTTAATCCCCTGAATAAAGGGAACCACCAAATAGAGGTCTTTAAGGGACTCGTACTGAGAGATCTGGAACACATAGTACCTAGAAAAAATGTCAACCCCCAATACATTCTGGATGGAATAAAGATGTTAGAAAAAAAAAAGAACATAATAATCCGTCCAGCTGATAAAGGTGGGGGAGTTGTCATTTTGGATAAGACGTTCTATGAGAACCAGCTGACAGAAATGCTAAGTGACAAAAGTACATATGTGAAATTGAACATGGATCCGTCACTACAGTATGAAAGGGATCTAGAACATCTGATTAATATGGGCTCCAAGTCAGGAGTGCTTAATAGTCGAGAAAGAAAATATTTACTACCGAGTTCAAATAGAATTCCTACAATCTATACGCTCCCAAAGATCCACAAGAATATCCAGGTCCCCCCAGGTAGACCGATTGTTAATGGAATAGGATCACTGTCATCAAGGTTGGGTCAATACTTAGACCTATATTTACAAGAGTGCGTTATACACACTTGAGCCTATCTAAAAGACACAAAAAGTCTTCTACAAATGCTTCAAAATATTGACCTGACTGGAAAAGATGAAGTATATCTCGTGACGGCAGACGTCACGTCTTTATATACAGTCATCCAACATGATGATGCTCTGTTAGCACTCAATTGGGGACTCAGTCGTCGAGATGACATTTCTCATAATAAAAAAGTTTTCCTAAGGAATGTGTTAGATTTCTGCCTTGGCCATAACTTTTTTTGGTATGGAGGGGAGTTCTATTCACAATGCAGGGGAGTAGCTATGGGGGCCCGTTTTGCCCCTAGTATAGCTAATATGTTTATGGGAGAGTGGGAGGACAAGGTCATTTTCTCGATACCACGCCCATCGCTGTTGTTTTATAAAAGATATATAGACGATCTGTTCTTTATATGGGATGGCCCCCTCTCCTCTTTACAATTATTTTTAGATGAACTGAATTCCAACACTAAGAATATAGGCCCAGATTCACAGAGCGATTACGCCTGCGCAACAGGAGATGCGCGTGCGTAAGTCTAAATGTGCGCGTGCGTTTCGTTGCGCGGCATTCCCAGAACGAGATACGCAAAAAATCGACTTTTTTTTGTCCCGCGTAATTTCGTTAGACTGGCGCATCCGTCCGCGCAAAAGTGCGATAGACACACCATTGATTTGCTAGTCAAATATGCTAATGAGGGACTTACGGGGATCCACAAAACAACGTTGGGGCAGCGCAGGCGACGCAGTGTGCGCAACAGCAAAATGTCCTGTCTAAAATTAGAGCTGATAAAAGCTGGTCTAAAAAAAGAAAACAAGTCTACTTGTTAGATAAAGCAACACTGTTAGTGAGCAGCTCAGCAGTCACACGTGTTGCTCAACAATCTGTATGCCAACATGCCAGGGGCATCGTCGCGCATAGCTATACTACTGACTTTAGATGAACAAAGAAGGAGGAGGGCACGGAGGATGGCACGGAGGATGGCACGGGAGAGGATATACCGTACCCGCATAGACCTGTTTGGCATGAGTGATTCTGAGGTGTATCGCATCTTCAGATTCACCCCTCATGCCATCCTGGAATTAACCACAACCCTGCAGGATGACATCACCAGCCCAACACACCGCTCACATGCAGTGCAGCCACTGGTCAAGGTCCTGGCAACACTCCATTTCCTTGCCAGTGGCTCTTTTCAGCGTACAAGTGGAGTGGTGGCTGGGATGTCACAGTCCTCCATGAGCAGATGTGTGCACTAGGTTGTCCCTGCAATACTCAGACGCATGGCTAACCAAATCATCAAACCCACCACTGAGGACCTGCGGCTGAAGGCAATGACAGATTTCTACAGAATTGCCAGATTCCCACGCACTGTGGGGGCCATTGATTGCACACATGTGGCACTCCAGCCCCCCCAGGAGACAGAGCACATGTACCGCAATCGGAAGCATTGGCATTCCATCAATGTACAGGTGATAGTCGATGCCCAAGGCCTCATATGGCACGTCCGTGCCAAACACCCAGGGTCCAGCCATGACAGCTACATATACAATCAATTCCACATCCGATTGGAATTTGATCAGAACGTGTATGGGGACACCTGGCTGGTTGGTGAGTGACATGGGTGGCAGGCATGACTATCCCCTCCCATGATGCACATCACAAGGGGCACATGCATGACTAACATCCTCCTGTCTTTTCCCTTACAGGTGACTCTGCATATCCACTGGGACCCCATCTCATGACTCCTATCTGGAACCCCCAAACTCCAGGAGAGGAAAGATACAATCAAGCACATGCTCAAACACGAGCAGTGGTGGAGCGCACCTTTGGCATCCTAAAGTCACGTTTCCGATGGCTGGATAAGTCTGGGGGTACCCTCTTGTACTCCCCAAACTTTGTGTGCCAGATCATCGGTGCATGTTGCATGCTGCACAACTTTGCAGAAAGAAAGGGCCTGCAGATTGACCTACGCGATGACCTGACCCCTGAACCAGACAATCCCCCCCTAACCGAGGTTAACCCGTCTTCTGAGGGAAGAGCAGCCAGGAGACAGCTCACATTGGGCATCTTTGCACGTTAAACATACACATTAATCATGGCACAATGAGAATGCATGCATGCACAACACTGTGGTCCCTAGAACACACACCCCATATCCACATCAAATTGGATTGGCACCAGTCCACCATGCAGGACTTGTGAGCAGCAACGCCACGCCAAGGCTCCAATTATGTCACTGTACATTCATACACCATTCACACGGACCTGGGGATCACTTCTCCCTGGTCCTGGGGAACCCTTCTCCACCAAAATTGAGGGTGACACCCCTTTTCCGGCAGGAATGTCACCCCCACATTCACACAGCATTCACAACAAAAAAAAAAATGACCTGCAAAATCAAAAAATTTCCAGCAAAAAAAAATAAAAAATTGAAAATAAAAAATAAAAAATTTGAATTAAAAAAAAATGGGGGGGGAAAACAAATTACTGCCCTCTGTGTGAGCCACGCCTGGGGCGCCCCCGGCCACGGCCCCAGCTTCTCAGGGGAGACTCATGGGGAAGGGGTAAAACCGGGGAAGGAGGATCAGCCCCTGATCTCTGCCCACCTGGTGGCCTGCCCTCCAAGGCCACGGCAATTCTGTCCAGGGCAGCACCAACTGTTGCCGTGTTGGCCTGGATAGCCAGGGTAAGGGCCCTCACATCCTGCCCAACGCCTGCTGATGTCGTCTGCAGTTCATTTAGGCAGGTTGTGAAAGCCCGGGAGTGGGAGTCCAGGTTCCCCAGCGTATCCTTGATGGAGGACAGGCTCTCCTCCATCCGCACCAATGTCTGGCTGACCTGTCCCAGATGGCGGGTCTGGAGGAACTGGTCCCTTCTCAGGGTGGCGGGCAGGAGATCGGCCAACCCCCTGGTGGTCTAGGATGACATCCTGCCTCCAGCTGATGCTTGTGGTCGGGGAGAAGGGGAGGCCCTTGTGAGGGGAGCCATGTTGGGGGAGGAGGGGCTCCCCCTTAGGGAGGCCTGCCTGCTGGCAGCCAGAGGGGAGGAGTCCTCAAAACCCAAACGTCCAGTGCCTGACATGGACTCCTCCTCCTCATGATTCTCCTCCTCCTCCTCATGATTGTCCTGCTCCTCATGATTGTCCTGCTCCTCATGATTGTCCTGCTCCTGTTGAACCTCCTCCGCGGACTCCGGCCTTGTTGGGGGGGCCTCATTAGGCTGCTGTCCTGGGGTTGGTGCGGTCAGGCCAGATGGCCCTGCACCCTCCTGCACATCTGTGGATGACACAAAACATTCACAGGTTGGAGGATCCACACACTTGCCACATATTCCCTTTCACCCCCTCCCCCACACATGCTACACACCTGATATTAAAAAAGAAAACAACTTACCTGGCACCACGGGCTGGGGACTGGAGTCAAAGCCGGGCAGGCCCTCAACTTCATGCCGATGAAAGGTCAGGGCCACCGCACACTCCTCCGCTGTCAGGCTAATAAGGCATGGTGGGCCCCCTCCTGTGCCCCTGGCATGGGCATGCATTCTGGTCAACTTCTTTTTGACCAGACGCCGGAGGTCATTGATTTTTTTGTCAATCCCAGACCGGGTCCGTGTCTCCCCCTGCCCCGCAGAATTCACCTGGTCAGTGATCCTATCCAATATCTCCCTCCTCCTGGCCGGGGTGGTGTTGGCACTCTCTGGGCCGTGGAGGTAACGCCCATACTCGCTAATGGCCCGGGCAAGAATCTGTTTTTCCACAACTGTAAAATTCAGCTTGCGTTTTCTCTCACTCATCCTTCCAAAAAAAAAAAGTCCCAGTCAACAAAATTCACGCACACAAACAAGCACAACCAATCAAAAAAAACACACACACAGAGAGAAAACGACTCAGCAAGAAACAGTCCCCAAAAAACAAAACAAAAATACAGCAGAAAAAGAAACAAAAAGAAATATATCAATCAAGCAAACAGTCTCTCAAACACTTATCAAAAACCACTTTCAAAAATCTACTAACAACCACTTGATCACACAGAACACTAATCTGACAACTACAAAACACACCGCAACGAACAACAAGAACAAAAGCACTTTGTTAAATGGGAAGGGACAAAGGGATGTACTTTTGCAAAGGAAGTACGTTTGTGTGTGTCTATTTATGCTGTTTGCGTAGTTCACAACGTTGCCCTAGTCCATTTCCAATTTCACTGATTGCGCCGCTCCCGAGTTGTGAGCATGCGCACATCGGAGCTGACATGGTCTCGTTCAAGCGCGCATGCGCGAGCCGGCCGGCCCTTCATTTGCATGGGGTAACGGCTCATTTCAATGTAACACGCCCACGTCCTTCCCAATTTGTATTACTCCTCCTTACGCCTCTGGAAAAACGTTACGTATGCGCAATTTCCTGCGCAAAAGCTACGAGAATAGGGTGATTACGCGGCAAAATTGCGCAAGTCTAACGTAAAGGCGGTGCGCTACGCTGGTCCAATAATGCGCAGATGTACGTGAATCTGGGCCATAGTTCTCACTAGTACTATTAGTAGTGATAGTATTAATTTTCTAGATTTAGAGATTTTTAGATCTAATACTAGTCTGTCCACAAAAGTGTTTTTTAAACCTACAGACTCGAATAGTTATCTACCTTTAAGTAGTGGGCACCACCCTTTGCGGTTGAAAAATATTCCCAAAGGCCAGCTTACACGTGTAAAGAGAAATTGTACTGATACGTCGGATTTCATGGCACAAGCTGAACTTATAAAAGGAACATTTCTGGAGAAAGGCTATAAAAGGGAATTTTTGGAGTCTATTATAAGCAATTTAGTGTCACAGCCAAGAACCAACTTCCTTCTGGATAAAGCAACCATAAGGCCCTCCAATAATCGGGAATGGAATTTTTTATCCGGCTATCATGCCCAATATAAAGAGATAGAGGAAATCTTCTCTAAACATTGGCATATTCTATTGATGGACAAGACCTTAACGGCAGTATTACCGGCTAAACCAGGCTTTATTTATAGAAAGGCACAAAGTTTTTCAGACAAACTAGTGCGGAAGATTTTAGACCCCCCTACTAGACCATCCAGTTTTTGGGACTGTGATGGCTTTTATGCATGCAGAAAGTGTAGGGCTTGTCGTGAAATAACTCGCCCTTTAAGAGCAGTTAAGAAATTCACTTCTAGCTCCAATAACAAGGAGTTCACTATTAGTGAATTTATAACATGCAATACTACACATGTAGTGTATGCTGTACAATGTCCCTGTGGGCTGTTATATATTGGACGCACTAAGCGCCAATTAAAAGTGCGTATTGGAGAGCATATCGCCAACATTCTTTTAGGTTATAAAGACCACAACCTGTCCTTACACTTCAAATGACATCATAATGAAGACCCTAGTGGTCTATTATTTTGGGGCATTGATCACTTAAAGCCTACATGGCGAGGATTGAATTTAGTAAGAGATCTATCAAAAAGAGAGACCCAATGGATCTTCTCAGCTGATACACTTGCGCCTAGGGGCCTGAACATTGAATTAGACATAAATTGCTTTATTAGCGATTATTGATTGTACCTGTTGCGGTTTGTCTCATATGTCTATTCTTTACAAAGTGTTTTTTTTAGGCCTGTGTTGTGGCTACAATTTATGTAATCACCACTAGATGGAGTCTGTGGTGTATTACTATTGGCAATCTAGGAGTTATGGTATATAATTGATCATGAATTACTAATGGCTTTTTTTCAGCTGTGTGTCTTTTATCCATTTGTATCTTATGGTTTTATTATATTCTCCTATAATTTTTGTTCACTCAAATATTTTGATTTATTTAATTTATTTTAGAAATGAGCCCCATACTGTTTGAACAATTAGTTTATTCAAATTTGTTTATGAGGCATGCAGTTTCATAAAATCACCACTAGATGGAGTCTATGGGTCATTTTGCTGTAATTAACCCCTCTTTGCTTACATGGTGTTTATATGCAATTTATCATAGTGACTGCGCTCCGTTCTTTTAGTATATATACCACATTTGTGTATATATTTATAATTTTTATATCATATATTTTTTAATCCTTTTACGTTCAGCTTACTAGCTGTTTTAGAACACAAGTTAACACTGATTACTATATGCGAATATAATAATCCATAACGTCTTTGTAAAAAAGCCTGTTGACTTGTATTTAAGTTATTTGTAAAACAATATAACTTATGATTTTAAATGCGCACATTATATGTGATGTTGTTGCCTGTGTTATGCCCGCAGCACATAAGTGCTCGTTTGAGTATGATATGCGGCATAAACTGTTTGAAGCCCCGTCTGAGTCTGCATAAGAACACCGTACTATATCAGGGTCTGGGCAGAGCAAGCACCAAGGTCCGCCCTTGCTCTGTGGTGATTGGTTTGGCTCTGATGGGAAGTACTTCTTAAATCTTCGTTCGCCGTCGTGAAGCCACTCCCTCTGTCGAAGTCTTATGATGAAACGCATCAGGGAGGGGCTTCTAGGAAGTGACACGTGCGCTCCACCTGAGTCACGTCTGAAACCAGGAAGTGCTGGAAGTCAGCTCATCCATTGGGACAGCACGGCTCGTCTCTCTTGCAGGAGAGGGTGATTATATGCGCTTATTTTTATCTTTTAATGTACGTGCATTGTTTGAAGGGTTGTATATTTGTGGGTTCTCTTGTGTGCTACATTAAAAACGGAATTACGCTATATGCCCTTTCCTGTGTTTTTTGTACGATCTGGAGACCCGTAGACATGTGACCGGATCCCTTCTGATGTGAAGAGTGATATTATTCTGTGGATATCCATACACTGCTTTACCCTTTGGGTCTTTCGGTGAGTGCGTACCCCAGAGGGGGATTTACAGTCCCACGAGGTGATTGAGAATATGGGTGGAAGGTGCTTGCTGTCCTATTTTTCAAACTCAGCTATCAACGGACTCACTTTTTCCCATTGATACACTCTATCATTATTACTGCACATAAGTGTAGAGGTGATATCTCTTCTTGGGATCTACACTGGACTATCATCATCAGCGCTGTTTATGTTTTTTTACTATTGTGACATTTTAAATGTTATTTTTAGTGTATTTGTCATTTTTTATATATCTGTTTTTATTTTAAATAGCTGCTTTGTCTTGACTTTTTTGGTTGCGCTTTCCAGCCAACTAATCTAGTTTGTATCGTTCTTAGTATATATTTTCTGTATATGCAGTGTTTTGCAAGTGCTGTCTGTTAGGCGCTGGGAGGTGTTCTATAGGCCGTGATACACCTTTTTTCTATGAATAAGCACTGTATGATAGTGTGAAACGTGTCAGTTTTTTCATCTGATTTTTTGCTGTGACATGTTTGTTTTGTGACCAGTTTTATTAAAAAAGAACAACATTGTTTTTGGAGTGCGGCCATCCTAGCTTTTTCTACAAATCTTACACACAGCTATATACTCGCAATCCAAGGTTTAAAATTAGACAGACAGACAGACAGACAGACAGGGAACTCAGATGATTACTTTCATAACCATTTATTTAAAAGTCCTTACGTTTATAGTTGTAATGACACTCCGAGTATGAAAGCGGTTAATGTCATTTAGGACATTCCATTCCTGAAAAAAAAAGGCAGCCAAATAAGAAACCCATATGAATAATTCTCCCCCAAGTACGAGACGAGGCTCTGTATTGAGGGTCAAGCAGGAGTCAGACTCTTTATCGAAAGGAATACAGGCTCTTTATATACACTTGAGAATACTGCAGTCACCACCTGAACAATCACCCGGATCCACCCACAACATCACACAATGATTGAATAACGAGCCCCCAATACACATTATTTTGAGTGTCAATAGATCCCTTAGCAGACAAGAGGTGAGTTCATTAGCACACTTAATAATAGGTGAATGGAAAGATTAACACAATTTACTTATCCAGACAAAAGCAACATCGTTAAGAAATAGACAGTCGGTCTATTACATTGAACTTCCTGGCATGCCCATATTAGGAATTATACTTCCTGGTCATAGACCTCATCCTGTACAGGAGACAAAATCATCATATTTCTTGAGAGATATCATTAATAAATATTACTGTTCCATTTGAAGTAATTCATTCATATTCTCAGTGTTCATTATTTTCTTGGTCACCCTGCGCCCAAAAATGACTCCCGTCACAATAGTCCATATAAAAAGATTATAGAAATGTGATAGGTTGTGTAACCATAAAACGTCCATCCACATATGGCATTCTCCACAAGGGGATTAGAAGCAAAAACCATCAGGAGCTACAGAGTAGAAAAGTGAAGAGAGGCACCTCTAAATGTAGCAATATGGTTACATTTAATGAAGGTACAACATTTAGCAACTCCCATGGTAGATGATTAAGAGAGGCACATCTAAGTGTGCAGGGATCTGGGGTAAAGCTGTCCACATAGACCATCCTCTGCATTGCTGTCTCTCACAGCTGTCAGTCTGCAATCAAAAAGTTTCTTGCAAACAAGGTTTTGGGAAAGACATTTGTGGTCTCTGGAGTTCATGTTGAACCTATACAAAAGGTGCCAGGTTAGTCACAAGCTTCTTAGTCAATGAATGGAAGTGTGTTCTTCCCAACAACCGACAGTGTCAGGTGGCTGGGTGCAAAGAACAGGCTGGCAGAGTTCACTTGTTGTGCTGCTTACCCTGGGTGCACCACTGAAACTAGATAAATAATCTTTCTTTTGTCTTTCCTTTATCGTGTAATTGGGTTTTTAGGTTGTTCAGATGAACATGGGTCCCCCCCCCCCCTCCCTATTTACTAACCTCCAGTTCAGTTTGCAAAGTTAACATTCATTTGGCTTCCAATAAAACATAAGAAATATGAACACGAAAACCTATTTTATTATTTATACAAAAATGTGTTTTTTAAATAAAACTGTCTATACTAAAACTGGCTTCAAATATCTCTAACGGTGGTACAAATGCCTGTGGGTTTATATGTTCTTGGTGTTCTTTATAAATAGATTAGCTTAGTGCAGGTTAGGACATTCAGTATTAAATTACATGGTTTCCTACTGCTTATCGGACGACTTATTAGAAATACTGTTTTCTTTTTTTTGTGTGACCATTGTGCAACCAGTTCAATAGTAATTGTATCATACACAAAAGTAATAGAGAACTATCCAGTCTAAAGTTCAGATTGTTTGCATCTGATCGGTTTAGTAATTGTTTTTATGTTGACAGTCTGTAGCTTTATTTGTTCTTTTAGGATGCTGAGACATGCATCATTGCTACTATTATGCAATTAACTACATAAAAACAAAAGCATTAGCTGTGACAAGTGATGATCCCAGGGTCACACAACTTATTCCTTCATTTAAAAAATAAAGTAATTCTTGTGTCTTTTACAGTAATATAAGTTATGTTTAGATTTCAGCATAGGTCAGTTGACTTGAATCTTTATTCTTTATGATTTGGTTCCTAAAATAATTTGTTTGATATACGGTGTTATTACTGTCTGTTATTTTGTTACATCTAGTTAATAAACTTGCAAATTTGATTTCACTGACACCACAGAGAAAACAAATGCACCCAAATACGCAGTACAGCATACAATAGACTGCAGCAGGGCAGATCCACTGCTTGGCTGTGCAAACATAGGCTGGCTCCAGACTCTCGCAGTGTATTACCACATGAACATTAACACACATTGTGGTAGGGCAGCCTACTCATTTTGAATATGTTACCAACCCACCACAACAGACAGAGGTGGTTCACATCTGTGCTTTGTGGTGCAATAAATGACAGGTCTATTGTGGTATGTTAAGAATGTGCATTGCTGTGCTATTCAGAATGGACGGCACTGTAAACAAGTTGTGCTGCATGTCATGTTTTAACATATATCGCAAAATATAGTGTGAATCTAGCCAAGTGGAAAAACAAAACAAAAAAAAAACACCCAAAGCACCTTGAGGCCGGATTCACACTAGTGCGGTGCGAATTTTAGCTCTCTTATCTTTGCAGAGAGATAAGAGAAGTGTTCAGCAGCTCCATTGCGTTTTAACTGCAGATTAGCTGCGAATTTGGAGACCTGGGAGAAATTAACACATCTGCGAATCAGCTGCGTACCCAGATAATGGGCCTGAATTCGCACCTGAGCCGCACCACAAGTCATAAAATACACACACGTTTTTTCTGCAATGCGCAGTGTGAATGCATTGCACATAGGTGAACCAGCCTCATTGAAAACAATGTATTTAGAACTGTTCTGCGTTTTGGATGTGGTTTAAGCCGCACTCAATTCGCATAGCATCACTCCCTTTTGCATTGCCCTAATTAAGACATATAAAAAGATTACACATTGGAATTCCTTACATTGATTAACAAAATATTAACACTTTTGCCACCAGGTCTGTACGCCCTACAGACCTAACGGCGGGGGTATTGCACACAATCCAGTGGCTGCTGCATACACACGATCGGATTTCCAATGGAATCTAATCCGATAGAATTTTCCGTCAGGTTTCCGATGAAGCTGACTTTCATCAGTCTTGCATACATTTTATCAGACTAAATTCCGACCATCCAAAACACGGTGATATAAAACACTACGACGAGCCGAGAAAAATGAAGTTCAATGGTTCCACGCATGCGTCGGCTTGGTTCTGGGCATGCATGGATTTTTCTCCGATGAAATTCCACACAGACGATTGGGATTTCCTATAGTTTTTATTTTCCATCAGAAAAGATTAAACATGTTCTATTTTTTGTAATAAAGTCCAAAAGGGGCCCACACTCGATCGTTTTTTTCCGATGACAAAAGTCTGCTCGCTTCTGCCATGCTTACGGTAGAGGGGAAGGAGAAGAGTGAATACACGTCCGCTCTCCTCTGCTTCTTGCAGTAACCCGGAAAGTGACATCTTTGATTTCACAGTGAAATACAGGATTTAAAAGATCTCAATAAAGAGTACCCGTCACCAAAAAATAATCACATGGGGGACTATTTGTCCCCTATGCGATGGAAAAAAAATAAAGTTAAATAAAAAAAATAAAGTAACATAAAATCCCCCCAATTTTTTTTTGAGGCCCCCATTTTTTTTGAGGCCCCCCCACGTATACACATGGCTGAACGTAAACACGCTTGAAAATGTTACATATTGCCATGTACGCAAGAGTGAGAGCAATAATTCTAACACAAGACTTCCTCCGTAACACTAAACTGATACCTATAGGGGGCCTTTAAGGCCGTGTACACACGACCGAGGTTCTCGCTGGAAACCAGCGAGAACCTCGCTGGAAGCTGCATTCCAGCGAGGACCTCGGCCGTGTGTACACTCTCGGCGAGCTTCCCGTCGGGAAGCCCGTCGAGCAGAAATAGAGAGCACGCTCTCTATTTGCTCGACGGCCCGCCTGGAAGAATGGCTGGTTGCCATTCCCGACGGGCGGGTCGACGATTTCGACGGCTGGCAGGGAACCTCGACGGGCGGAACGATGTGTTCTGCCCGTCGAGGTTCTCTGCCGTGTGTACACGGCCTGAAACTTTGCCTACAGAAAATATAGGTTACTGAAATTTGACGCCATTTCTCGGGTATAAAAAAAAATCAAGTTTGGCATGTTGGGTATATTGAGTAATTTTTTGCATTTGTTTGCCCTAAAATTCTTGTTAGTGTGTTTTTTACGGAAATATTGCATTTCCTAGACATTTGCGGTAATATGCAACGTAAAAAAATGGAACTACGGCTATTTTATTCTCTAGGGTGTCTGCTTTCAGAAAATATATGTTTGGGGTTATCTGTGATCTTCAGGCCTTAAATGTTTTTTTAAACGTGTGCAAAAAAACCTGCAAAAAAACGGCGCTGGCAGTGAAAGGGTTAATTAGATCTGGGTGTAGGGCAAATCGTTTTTTTATTTTACGAGTTGTCTTAAACAGAAATACATTTAAATTTCATGCTAAAATTAAAATTCTAGTGCATCCTTGTTGCATAGAAATTTTAAAAATGTAATGTAAATTCATTTAAAAGTATATATAGACTTAATTGACTTACTGTAGCATTATTTTATTAAAAGAAAACAATATATGCATTGTGAGGTAAAGGCAAACAAAGACATTTAAAACAATGGCAGATTCTCAAAACCAAATATTCTACCTGAAAGGGACAATGCTTTTATCGGTGGAAGTGTGAATTTAAATGTAGGACTTACAAACTGTCCCGCAGATATTAACTTTGTTTATCAAACTTTGGGGGATGGCAGCAATTACTGTAAAGGAGCACTCAGTAGATGACAAAAGATGCACATGGTGCCAGGTTCTAGCAGCCTTTTTAAAGGTCAAACATTTCTGAAATAATGTAGAGGAGACTATTGGACTGATTTAATAAAGTAGCTGATAATCCTAACACAATACATAGTGTCAATATTCACTACAATTTTCCATAACGTACAACATAAATTCCTTTTACTTTGAATATCCAATCATGTACAGATTAAAAAAGGGATTTATTCCAATCCATAATTGGGAAATTGAAGTAAATATTCACACAATATATTGTATGAGTATTCTCAACTTTGGCATATCAGCCTCAAAATGTATGAGACTTAGGCCCCGTACACACGATCAAATCTGTCTGCTGGAAACGGTCGGCCCGACCGTCCCAGCAAACAGATTCGACCGTGTGTACGGGCAAGCCGACGGATTTGGCCACCTGACAGATTTCAAAGCATGCTTTGAAATTTGTCGGCTGGGAACCCGTCCGCCCGACATGTCTGCTGGTTAGTATGCTAACCAGCAGACATGTCTTCTCGCACACGCGCCGAATGATTTCGACGCATGCGCGGAAGTGTTTTACTTCCTGGTGTGGTGACGTGGCGGCGTCAACGTCACCGCCACGTCAGCGCGCTGTCTGCTGGCGGGGATTTTGGTTTGCTTGTGTGTACACGCGAGCAAACCAAAATGCCAGCAGACAGATTTGTTCAAATCAGTCGGACAGACCGTTTTGAACAAATCGATTGCCTCGTGTGTAAGAGGCCTTAGGGGTTATTTACTAAAGGCAAATCCAATGCCCTCAATATGGTGAGGATGTCCCCATGTTGATGGGGACAAGGGTCTCATCCTCACAACCCTTGCCCGGTGGTTGTGGGGGTGTGCATGCGGGGGGCTTATCAGAATCTGGAAGACCCCTTTAACAAAGGGGACCCCCAGATCCTACCCCTACCATTTCACTAAGGGAGTGTAAATAATTGTAAAACACACACACACCGTGGAAAAAAGTCCTTGATTAAAAAATAAATAAATCCAGCGGTGGTAATCCACTCTCGATCCCCGCTCAGCATCGCCGGCTGCCTGTCTCCACCGGAGAAAGCCCGGCAAATGACGCAGCTGGAGCTAGTGACAGTTCTTATATAGGTGAGGCGAGGCCACCTGTCACATGACCCCCACCCCCTCTGACTCAAGGGGGAAGCCTGGGCTTCCCCAGTGTGGTAGCAGAGGGTGTGACAGAGGGTGACGGGGTCACGTGACAGGTGGCCCTGCCTCACCTATATAAGAACTGTCACTAGCTGCAGGCGCATCATTCACCAGGCTGTCTCCGGTGGAGACAGGCGGCCGGCGATGCTGCGCTCTGGATCCCGGACTTGGATGATCTTCTCATCGCTGGACCCCGGCGGAGAGGAGATCACCTGTCGCTGGATACTATACCGGTTGGAGCAGGGACTGGGGATCGAGAGTGGATTACCACCGCTGGATTTTCATGTATTTTTTTCCACGGTGTGTGTGTGTTTTTTCACAATTATTTACACTTCCTTAGTGAAATGGTAGGGGTACAATGTACCCCATTACCAATTCACATAGGGGGCAGGATCTTGGAGACCCCTTTGTTAAAGGGGTCTTCCAGATTCTGATAAGCCCCCCGCCTGCAGACCCCCACAACCACCGAGCAAGGGTTGTGGGGATGAGGCCCTTGTCCCCATCAACATGGGGACATCCTCCCCATGTTAAAGGAATGTGGTCTGATACGGTTCAGGAGGGGGGTGCTCTCGTCCCCCCCTCTTTTCTGCGGCCAGCCAGGTTGCGTGCTCAGATAAGGGGTCTGGTGTGGATATTTGGGGGAACTCTACACCATTTTTTTTTAATCTGGGGGACAGTTCCCCTTAAAATCCACACCAGACCTGAAGGACCTGGTATTTGAATTTGGGGGGGACCCCCACGTTTTTTTTTTTTATGAATTCTTTCTGAATTGCCGGGAGCCATGAGCCATGAGTGATTTTTAAATAACTTTTTTTCCTTCAGAAATTACACTTTGTGCAGAGACAGTTGTACGTATGGGAAACATGCACTATTTCACAGGCATACTTTACACCCCCTATATGTATGAAATTTAAAGGAATATTTCACTTATTGTTTCACTTTAAAGCGTTATTAAATTCACTGCTCTCAAAAAAACAGCTGTTTTTAAAACTTTTTTGGCATTGATACATATCCCTGGGGCAGGACCCAGGTCCTTTAACACTATTTAGGACAGTAACTTGCATATTAGCCTTTAAAATTAGCACTTCAGATTTCTCCCCTAGACTTTAACAGGGTGTTCCACGGCTTTTTGAATTTGCCACGAACACCCCAAATTGTTTGTTGTTCGCCGAACAGGCAATGTTGTCGTCGAACTTGAGTTCGACTCGAACTTGAAGCTCATTCCTATTCACAATAGCTAAAGTGGAGCTCCACCCAAAAATGGAACTTCCACTTTTTGGAATCCATCCCCCCTCTACTGTCACATTTGGCACCTTTCAGGTGCAAAAATCTCCAACATGGAGAACGCCCGAAAGACGGAGTTTTTTTCAACCTAACGTCGGATTTGTTTCTCCGACGCAACGTCCGTTCTTTCCGACACACCGTCGATTGCAACATAAATAAGGAAGTGCTGAAGGCTCAGAGGCACGCTCCAGATGACGTCAGTATGACGAAACCGGTAGAGCGTTCGTTCCTCAGAGCTACAGCACTCATTTCTCAAGGTTTTTAAACTACATGTCAATTGTGAGTACCCATTGTTTGTCAGAAATAAACTTTACTATTTGTGAAACGGTATCACGCTATTGGGCACTTTCGTTTGTCTTCTCTATGAGCAGTTGAACGGTTGGACAGATCCCATGTTAGAAAACCAGACAGATATAGAAGTGTGGACACTTGTTGTGAGAGCCTGTTACCCCTGCAGGGGTGATTGGATCCGGTGAGTGCAGGACCATTGGGGGAGATTACTGAGTGATCCACTGACGGCTATACCTGCATGAAGCACTTATTACTTTATTTTGATGAAGCAATTTTGAAAATATTTTTTTTTTGCATATAGCAAGATTGAAAATTGGACTTTCTTGGATTATTATTATCATCAATTTATTTTGAAGAACTTATCATTTATTTATATGGAATAATTTAAAAAATAATTTACTGCACATAGTAAGATTGGGAATTGGACTTTATTGGACCATATGGATTATTATTATTATTATCATTTTATTTTTCACATATTTTATTATTATATGTAATATCATAACTGTTGTTATCACCACAAGGATTTGCACTTTACAGCACATTATATTCGGCCACAGTACTTACACTGTTTTTTTGGCTACACCTTTTTTGCACTTATATATTAATCTTAGTAGGCGCCATCACCTGCTATTTATACCTAATCAAGGGATTAGTAATAAGGTTGGCCACTTTCTACGCCCCTTAGGCCTCGTACACACGAGCAGACAGATTTGTTCAAATCTGTCTGTCCGACAGATTTGAACAAATCTGTCTGCTGGGATTTTGGTTTGCTCGCGTGTACACACAAGCAAACCAAAATCCCCGCCAGCAGACAGCGCGCTGACGTGGCGGTGACGTGGCGGTGACGTTGACGCCGCAACGTCACCGCACCAGGAAGTAAAACACTTCCGCGCATGCGTCGAAACCATTCGGCGCGTGTGCGAGAAGACATGTCTGCTGGTTAGCATACTAACCAGCAGACATGTCGGGCGGATGGGTTCCCACCCGACAGATTTCAAAGCATGCTTTGAAATCTGTCGGGTGGCCAAATCCGTCTGTTAGCCCGTACACACGATCGAATCTGTCTGCTGAAACGGTCTAGCAGACCGTTTCCAGCAGACAGATTTGATCGTGTGTACGAGGCCTAACACTCAACAGGATTTGTTCTTGAGGAAGTTCTTGGTCAAATTAGCAGGTTTTCAGCAAGGACAGCTGATCATGGGAGGGGATTTGAATATTCCCCTTTGATCCTAGTGTGGACAAATCATCCGGAGGCTCGTCAGTTGCGTCGGGAACACGGAAACGCATACTGCAGTTGTTGCAACAAGGGAAATTAATAGACATATGGAGAATGACACACCCAGGGGAACAGGATTATTCCTTTTACTCTGTCCCTCATAAGACATATTCTCGTATAGACTATTATTTTATGCCACATAATCAGCTTCATGCAGTTAAGGAGGTTGGAATAGGGGAAATTACATGGACAGATCACACCCCAATCCTTTTGAAACATACATTAGGGGACTCTCGGCTCTGGGTCCTGGAGGCTGAATGAGAGTCTGTTACAGGATGATGCTGTATTGGAAGATGTGCAGAAAGAATTAAAGTGGTACTTTGAGACAAATAATGCCCCAGACTGTAATTTAGGGGTGGTCTGGGAGGCCCACAAGGTGGTGATAAGGGGGGTCTTGATAAAACATGGGGCAAGATAAAGGGAAAGGGAATCAAAGTTATCAACCCTTATGACAGATATTTCACATTTAGAAATAGGACACAGAGTCCCAGTCCAGTGTTAGAAAGAGACCTTCTGGCGGCACGTAGACAAATTACTGAACTACTTCTATATAGAGCGAAAAGGGCAATACACATAGGTAGAAGGCAGAATTATGAATTTGGTAACTAATGTGGGAAGCAACTGGTTAGCTTGTTGAGGGAACAAACAAGGACCTATATTCCAATGATTTTGGGAGTAGGAGGGGAAAAACTTTTTTTTACCTAGAGAGATAGCACAGAGATTTGGGGACTTTTATAGTACTTTGTACAATTTACAAACAAGTTCTCAGGATTATGTGGCAATAGAAAATTATATAGCAACATCAGGTATTCCGAGTTCAACGCCAGAGATGAGCCAAGAGATGGAATAAGCCAATTACCATAGAAGAGATACAGGAGGTAGTGAAAAGGGAGAAAGGGGGGGGGCGTGGTCGGCAGCCGAGGCGGATGGCTGTGTGAGGAGAGAGCTCCGTGAGACCCGCTCGCAGCCAGCTCCATCCAGCGACTAACACAGCACTCTGAGGCACCATTCTGCCTAACTACCTCCCGGGGAACCCCTGGACCACGATGGGGAAGAGAAAGAAAGAGAAGGGCCCAAAGAAACTTACGGACTTTTATCCGTCGGCGAGCACACCTAGGCCGCAAGATGGTGGCGAGGCCTCGGACTCGCGGTTCGGCCTACACCACGGAGGCAGCGTTGGATCGTCCCCACACTATGGCACGGGCATCCGCCCTCAACACGCTGTCAGCGGAGGCTCTTCTCCCGAGGCATCGCCCATTAACAGCACGCACAAGAAATCTTCAACCCACAGATATGCAGGTGAGCAGGGGGACGGGTGTAACTCACAGAATAGCACCAGTGACTTTGTGGAACATATCAACGAGTTCCCCACCACCGGTCAGCCCCTCAGTGCTACAGTTATGAGAGATATGTTGATCACCCTTAGAGGCTCCCTGCATAAGGACATGATGTTGTGTGTCACTCAGCTAAAGAGAGATGTATCTGCCATAGGAGACAGAATCTGCCATGTTGAAGATAAGATGGGGGAATTCACAACAGCTCATAATGAACTAGTAGATGCCCATAATGATGCAGAGGGTGACATCCAGGCCTTGAGAGAGAAATTAGCAGATTTAGAAGACAGATCGAGAAGGAATAACATAAAACTGAGGGGGGTGGAGGAGACTGTGACCCCCGCAGAGCTCAGGCCCTATGTGCAAGCCTTTATAGCAGCCATGCTTCCTGATTCTTCTGCCGTGAAATTATAGTGGATAGAGCCCACCGTCTCCCCAAACCCAAATACCTGCCTGATGGGGTACCGAGGGATGTCATTGCTCGTGTACATTTTTTCCATGTCAAAGATGACCTCATGCGATTTACACGGAAGAATCAACCATTACCAGGCCCTTACTCTGGCATCAGTGTCTCTGCTGACCTGTCTAAACACACCATGTTGGCACGTAAGAACCTGTCCTCTCTTACCAAGATTCTGCAGAATCATAAAATCCCATACTCCTGGGGCTTTCCAACAAAACTACTAGTCACGAGAGAGGGTCGCACGTTTGTGATCACCACCATTGATGATGGAATTGCCCTGGCCAAAAAATGGAAATGAATCCCGGAAGATGCAGATGCCCCATTGCAGAACCAGACTATTCCAAGGATGTCCCCTGAGTGGCAGCAAAAATGACTTTCAGTTCCTTCTAAATTAGAGCACAAGGTTGCTCCCTTCTCTTCCTTCTCAATACAGTAAACTTCATTGCCTTACTGAGTTCAATACCAGAGTAGCTGGCTCTGGGTCTCGGGGAGACATATCCCCCTGTTTTCTTTGCGAAATTATCACACTTAGTGGAACTGTTCGTTTTGTTTTATGTTTTGGTTCATGTTATCTGTTTCCTTTTTTGTTTTTGTTTTTCACTGTACCAAAGGATTCCCACTCTGACCATGATCCCTTCTCTGCGAATCTACAAATCTCAGGCACATCCAGCCCTACAGGATCTCTACAACCTTTGAAACTTGAGGCAACAGCGCCACCTTCAGGTAATCTCCTCTTACTACATTTGCATACAGAGACTTTTCTGCCATACATGAAGCATACTGTTGCACTACTACAATGACGATATCTATCGTCTCCATGAATGTCCATGGACTTAACAGCCCCTTTAAACGGTCCTCTATGTGGTCAGAAATGACCAGACTTAAAGGAGATGTGTTATGCATCCAAGAGACACACTTTATGACCTCCAAACAACCCAAGTGTTCACATAAGGCCTATCCACATATCTTCCACTCTACGGCTCCAGTTAAAAAGAGGGGTGTCTTACTAGCTATCAAGCAATCTGTGGCGTTTAAAATGCATGAGTTAGTATGTGACACAAATGGAAGATACATAATACTGATCTGTGATCTGAATAATACAACTTCTATGCACCCAATAAGAGACAGCCGAGATTTTTGAAAGCTCTACTCAGGAAAGTGGAAAAGATCAAAAAAGGCTCACTGCTTCTATGTGGTGATTTCAACTGCGTTCCTGATCAAGTTCTGGACTGTTCGCAACAGCAGACCTCGCGCAGGATAGAGATTCAATCTCTTATTCATGACAACAACCTTTATGATACTTGGAGATGTCTGCAGTCCTCGGAGAGGGATTACACCCACTATTCCTATCCTCATCGGGCGTACTCTAGAATTGACTTGATTCTCTCAGACTTACCTCTACTGCAGAAAACCTTGGAGGTCACTATACATTCTATAACATGGTCGGATCATGCCCCTATGTCTATTCTCCTGCGAGACGACAATTCCTCTTCCCCGACCTACCTATGGAGGAACAATGTTGGATTGCTCTCTAACCCTGTCCTGACAGATAGGATTGGACTGCAACTCAAGGAATTTTTCGCCATCAATAACAATGGCGATGCCTCTATTGCATCATTGTGGTGCTCGCATAAGGCATTTAGCAGGGGAATATTAATTCAAGCTGCAGCTAGATAAAAGAGGGGGAAGGCAAAACAGTTAAACGACTTGCTGGAGAAGCTTAAACAATTAGAAGTCCAACACAAAACACAACCTACCTCAGTAATAGAAGACAACCTATTTAAATGCAGACATGACCTTCACCTGTTATTGATTACCACTCATCAAACATATTTAAGGAGATCTAAGGCGATGTATTATGCCCACGGTAACAAAGCAAGGAAGCTACTGGCGAGATACATTACTAAACGACAGCAACAAGCTTGTTTACTTAATATTAAAGACCCACACACCAATAAAATAGTAAGCCACCCGACACATATTGCCAATGCATTTATGAAATATTATAAGGACCTCTATAACCTCCAACACGATACAAACACCGCACAACCTACAGAGTTAAACATTAACTAATTTCTTAATGCAGTCTCCCTACCCTCCTTAACCGTCGATCAGCTATCCATGCTTAATTCCCCGATCACTCTTACTGAAGTCATAGATACCATACATGCCCTTCCCAACAATAAATCTCCAGGTACAGACGGTTTCTCATCGGAGTACTATAAGGCATTCTCTAACATCCTCGCTCCATCTCTATGCGCCTTGTTTAACAGTATTGCCTCCTCCTCTATATTTCCGGAAGAAATGTTACAAGCTACCATTGTTACGCTGCCTAAACCAGGGAAGAAGCCGGATGCCCCACAGAACTTTAGGCCCATTTCACTCCTAAACACAGACCTAAAGGTCTATGCTAAGATTCTAGCGAATAGGTTGGCCAATGTCAATCCTCACCTGGTGAAACCAGACCAAGTAGGGTTTGTAAAAGGGCGTCAAGCCCCGGATGGCACTCGAAGACTGCTTAATTTGATACATTTATTAGAGAGTAGGGAAACCCCGGCGGCTTTTTTGGCACTGGACGCAGAAAAAGCCTTTGATAGGGTGCACTGGGGATATCTCAGTGCTACCCTACAAAAATTTGGCATGCAAGGTACCATCCTGTCAGCGATATCTGCATTATACACACGCCCGTCAGCTAGAGTTTTCTCGTCCGGTGCCATCTCCGACCAATTCTATATTACCAATGGCACTCGTCAAGGCTGTCCGTTGTCCCCCATAATCTTTACCTTGATGATGGAACCCCTCGCTGAAACTATTCGGTCAACCACAGAAATCTCTGGGATAAATGTCGCAGGCGATACCCACAAAATAGGTCTTTTTGCTGACGATGTTGTCTTGACAGTGACAAATCCGGCTTCTTCCTTGGCAAAGGCACAGGAAATTCTGCAGCAATTTAGTACAGTATCATATTACAAACTGAATATTACCAAATCTTGTATTCTCCCTATTAACCTTTCTAAATCCCTGATTACTCACCTTAAAGAAAGATTCCCATTCCAATGGGTAACCAGCTCCCTCACTTACCTAGGTATAAAATTAGTCTTTCCCTCTGCCCAAACGTATAAAGTAAATTTTAACGCCCTCTTGGCAACCATTAAAGCAGATCTAGAACATATCACAGCATTCGAAATGTCGTGGCTGGGCAGAATAGCAGCACTTAAAATGACTCTTTTACCCAAAATAATTTACTACTTTAGAACCATCCCGATCAGGATTCCAGAGTCCTTTTTCTTACAAACTGACAAACTATTCCGGAGGTTCATCTGGCAGGGTAAAATGCCTAAAGTAACGTTCACTACGGTCCAAAGACATAAAACGGAGGGGGGAATAAGCTTCCCCACTCTGCGAAACTACTATAGGGCGGCGATACTAGATCAAATGAAGGCATGGTTTGACCCGGTCCCGTCTAAACTGTGGGTTAAGATCGAAAAGGCAACTATTAAAGGGAAAGACCTTTCGGCATTACTATTAGCTAAACTGACGAACCTACCCCTACCGCATATTAGTCTGCCTTCTATTGAAACTACTCTTCTAGTGTGGGGAAGCATCCAACCCTGTTTGAACCCTTCAACTACGAATAAGCGCAGAATCACTGACCTTACAACCGTGGAACATTTGATCCCGGACTTGACGATTACCTCATGGAGGCAAGATGGTTTAACAACTGTCCAGGAGGTACTGACCAAACAACCAGTTACCCATGCATACTCTCTCATGAGATTGCAACACTTCCAGAGGTCACACGCCACATTAACCTTTGACATGCCCATAGATATCTGGACGTACCTCTGCTCGTCCTATAACAAACCCAAGGGACTTTCTTGGTTTTATAATCTCCTGCGTCACACCAAAAGATTCTCCAAGACCTCACACATGACAAACTGGGAAAAGGACTGGGGCTCCCCCTTCTCACTTGCTGACTGGACAAAAGCGTTTAAAATGACATATAGAAATACCCACTGTACCAACCACTGGGATAATATGTTAAAAATCTTACATAGGTCCTACCTTACACCGGTTAGACTGTCATTAATTTTCCCTTCCGAATCACACCTTTGCTGGAGACATTGCGGAGATAGGGGCAACATATTCCATATATTGTGGAATTGTAAACACATTCGCAGCTTCTGGGATGATGTTTTCAAATTAATATCCTCTGTCACAGGCATTTTGGTGCATCCTACTCCACCTTTAGCTTTGCTGAACATTACTCTTACTTCTACCCCGGCCTGCCTGAGGAGCATTGTGATACATGTTTTGATAGCAGCCAGGCTGGCCCTTACTTCTAAATGAAAGACCACTCAGATTCCCACTCTCACTGAAGTAATACATAGGGTCTCTACGCAATACTCATACGAGAAACATTTTCCTTTCAGTCTAGGAATTCCCAGGCCTTTCTCGCACAATGGTTACCTTGGACTTCTAAATTCCCCAATCCATAGTTTTACCTCAATCATTTAATGGAAATTAATATGGACCTTTGGTACAGGTGTTTTGTTTGTTTTATTGTTTCTCTTTTTTGTCTGTTTACCTTGTTATCCTTTGCTATTTACCCTTTTTGATTTATAGGATACGCATTACTATTATGTTGACGTTTTGTTTTGCATGTCAATGTACGACCTGCCCGCACGGCTTGCCCACTTGGGCCGCCCAGTGGGTGGGCTGTCTTTTCACCTAAACAGACACTGTCACAACGTACCGAAATGCAATAACCGGTGGTGGCCCCTTGGGATAAGTACCAGGTTACTGTCACCTCCTATATAGGAGGCCGTGGCTCCACATTGTGTAGTAGGACGCGCGGTCTCCGAACCTTGTTTACACCCTATGCTACCGTACTGTAACTCTGCACTCTATGCCACTGATTGTACTGTGTCTGGTTAAAAAATATTTGAGGACCTGTGTTGTCCATTCACTTATCTTTTTTGATGTTATTACCTATGTATATGTCTTTTTCGAGAAGCAAAACTTAATAAAAACAAATTGAAAAGAAAAGGGAGAAAGGAGGGAAATCACCTGGCCCGGATGGGTTTACTACTCAATACTACAGACTTCTTTTTCCGGACTTGGGACCATTCATGGTAAAAATGCTTAACAGGTTAGGAGATACAGGTGCCTTCCACACTGAATATTTGAAAGCGGTGATAGCGGTTATACCCAAGGAAGGAAAGGATCCTTCCCAATGTGGGAGTTACAGACCAATCTCACTATTGAATATGGATGAGCCGAACACCCCTGGTGTCAGGGAAGACAGACTTTCCATGCAAGCGCCCGGCATGCACGCATGCGTACTAGCACTTTAAGACACACACCTGTCACTAATAATGGAGTCAGGCAGGCTATTTAAGCAAGGCTCCTACAGAGGTTCCTTGCTGTTTGGTCTGCAGCTTCCGTGTCATTTCCTGTTTCCTGTGTGACCTCTGACTCTGATCCAGCTTGTTGTTACCTGTGAATACCTGCTGCATGTTCTGATCCCGGCTTCCCTTAGACTCTGATCCTGCCTGCTGATTCTGTCTGATGATCTTCCAGTACTACTTGGCTTGTGACCTGACCTCTCTTCTGCCTAACGTCTTTGCCTGATCTGCCTGATTATTACCGACCCGGCCTGTCTGACCCTGCATCCGGCTCATCCAGCCTGCTACAGCTCCCAGCCCTGCAAGCCTGCATCTGGTACTGCTCCGTGGTTCATCCCAGCCTGCCACCAGTCAAGCATCGTGTCAGCTCATCCACCTGCTGATCACCGCTACTACAGGGACTACTGAACTGTTTACAGGCACTCATACCCCACCGTGCTCCTGTGGCTACTGTTTCACTGCCAGTAGTCCGCGAGCCGGAGTTGTACGAGAGGCCTTCCTCTGCACGTCAGGCTCACATCCCAGGTACGTAACAGTACCAAACAGCCATGTCTGAGCCTGCAAGAGGATCCTCTCCAGTGGATGAAATATGTCAGCACCTCGCTGCTCTTACAAAAGCGGTTAAATCGCTGCAGGAGGGATACGTGCGTCTGGAAGAGCAGGTACAGTCCCTGTCCACGCCAGCAACCATAGCTCCTGCATCCGATCCTGCCTCCTCCACCACCCAAACTGGGACTTCAGCCAACCATACAGTAATGGTGTCACCCCCTGAGCCCCAAGTACCTACGCCTGAGAGGTTTTCCGGTGATCGGAGTAACTTTAGAGCCTTCCGCAATGCCTGCCAGCTCTACTTTGCTCTTCAGCCACAGACTTTTTCCCTGGAAGCCACCAAAGTGAGATTTATTATTTCTCTCCTACAAGGGGAACCGCAGTCTTGGGCCCACCGGCTGTTAGAAGAGAAAAACGCACAACTAGACACCATGCAAACGTTCTTTGGTGCCATGGCACTGATTTATGACGACCTACATCGTACCACCACCGCTGAAGCCGCTCTTCATGCACTACAGCAAGGCCATAGAGCGGCCGAAGACTATGTCAGTGACTTTAGACGCTGGAGTGCAGACACCAGCTGGAATGATGCAGCTCTGCGTCACCAGCTTCGTTTGGGTCTCTCTGAAAATCTGAAAGATGAGCTCGCTCGGGTCGGGGTGCCAAGCTCTCTGGAAACCCTAATCACTACGTCCATTCAGATTGACCGCCGCCTACGAGAACGCAGGTCTGAAAAAACCATACAGCACTCACGTCCAACCTGGATGTTACCCAAGATCCCTGATTCTCCTAACCTGGCTCCTGGAAACTCTGCTTTCCCTACTCCAGAGACGCTTGAACCCATGCAATTGGGCCTGACCCGTTCTTCATTGACTCCAGAAGAACGCCAACGCCGACGAATAAATAACCTCTGTCTGTACTGTGGAGCTGCCGGTCACTTTGTACGTACCTGTCCTGCCAAGCTGCGTAAATGTCTTTCCCTTTCTTCACCCAACCAGTTACCCCGGCCTGCCTTGTCTGCCAGCTCAGCGCATATCGCTCTGCCTGTTTCCTTCCAGCTGCCGGGAAGAACCGTATCAGTGACTGCTATTATCGATTCTGGAGCGTGTAGCTGTTTCATTGACCAGTCCTTCGCAGCTCAGCAACACATTCCTCTACAAACCAGAGAACAGGGGCTCACTGTATTCTTGGCTGATGGGTCTCACATTAAATCTGGACTGGTAACCAAGGTGACCCCACCAATGTTGACCACCTCCTCCACCAACCACCGAGAGCTGCTGCGTTTAGACGCAATCTCTTCGCCCTTCTATCCCGTCATCCTGGGCCTACCCTGGCTACAGGCCCACAACCCACAGATTGACTGGGAATCCGGAAGTGTCAAGTTCCAGTCACCATATTGCCAGAGACACTGTTTGGAAACTTCACCACCCTCACCTGCTACCCTGCTGTGTATGGACACAGACCCTGAATTATGTCAAGTAGTTCCGGATTCTTATCACGAATACCTGGACGTTTTCAGCAAACGAGGAGCAGACACCCTTCCCCCACACAGACCTTATGACTGCCCCATTGAGCTCCTTCCCGGGGCCGAGATTCCATTTGGGCGCATCTTTCCTTTATCTGAACGGGAATCAGGGGTCTTGAAGGACTATATTGATGAGAACCTGCAGAAAGGATTCATCCGTCCCTCTACCTCACCGGCCGGTGCCGGTATATTTTTTGTAGAAAAGAAGGATCATTCCCTGAGACCATGTGTGGACTATCGTGACCTAAATAAAATAACAGTGAAGAATCGCTATCCCCTTCCTTTAGTCCCTGAACTGTTCCAAAGACTCAAATCAGCAAGCATCTTTACTAAGCTGGATTTAAGAGGGGCCTATAACCTGGTTCGCATACGAGAAGGGGATGAGTGGAAAACTGCCTCCCGTAGCAGATTTGGGCACTTTGAATATCTAGTTATGCCCTTTGGCCTTTGTAACGCCCCTGCCACCTTCCAGTACTTTATTAACGATATTTTCAAAGACTTTCTGGATATTTTCGTGGTTGTCTACCTTGACGACATTTTGATATTCTCTGTATCATTAGAGGTGCACAGAGGGCATGTTAAAAGCGTATTGTGCCGGCTCCGCAAATATGGACTTTATGCTAAAGCCGAAAAATGCGTCTTTGAGCAACAGAGCATCCAGTTCTTAGGTCTGATCATTTCGACCAACGGGATCAAGATGGACCCACAGAAAGTCTCAGCGATACTAGATTGGCCAGCCCCCACAGACAAGAAGGGAATACAACGCTTTGTGGGCTTTGCCAACTTTTATCGCAAATTTATCAAGAACTTTTCCGCTATCATTCACCCTATTACACAGCTGACCAAACAATGTATGCGTTTCTGTTGGACTCCTGAGGCTCAAGCCGCTTTTGAAACGTTGAAGAAACGGTTTACCATTGCTCCTGTCCTAAGTCACCCAGACTCTAACTTGCCCTATATTGTGGAGGTGGATGCTTCAGAAAGTGCAGTTGGTGCCATTCTATCCCAACGTCAAGGCCTCAAAGAGGTAACCCATCCGGTAGCATTCTTTTCACGCAAACTCACGTCAGCTGAAAGAAACTACGATGTAGGGGATCGGGAACTGTTGGCGATCAAAGCCGCGTTGGAGGAATGGAGATACTTGCTGGAGGGAGCGGCCCATCCAATTCTGATCTACACGGATCATAAGAATCTCGAGTATCTGCGGTCCGCTAAACGCCTCAAACCACGCCAAGCTCGCTGGGCTCTCTTTTTCTCGAGATTCTCATTTCATATTACATACAGGCCCGGATCAAAGAATACTAAGCCCGATGCGTTGTCACGCATGTTTGAAGATCCAAGAGACATCCTAATACCAGATACTATTTTACCGGCTGGAAACTTCCTGCTATTACACACTGACCTTTTGTCTCAGTTACAGCAAGCTTCTGCAGAAACACCCAGTCCTCCTGGGGTCACACTACAAGCAAAGAATGGACTATTATGGAGGGGTAAGCAGATTTTTGTACCTAAAGAGGTTAGAGCAATGATCTTGGGGGTTTGTCATGACCACCCTTTGGCAGGCCATTTTGGGGTTCATAAGACTGTTGAACTTGTACAACGCTCATTTTGGTGGCCAGGGTTGGAGAAAGACTGCAGATCCTATGTAAATTCATGCACCACCTGCATCCGGAGTAAAAGCTCCGTAACAAGGCTTGGGGATTGCTCAGACCTCTGCCTATACCTGACAGACAGTGGCAGATGATTGCTATGGATTTTATAGTTGATCTTCCACCATCTGAAGAGTGCACCGCTATCTTTGTGGTAGTGGATCGCTTTTCAAAGATGGCTCATTTCATTCCCCTAAAGAGTACACCATCGGCTGCAGAAACTGCTTGGGTGTTCATAAAAGAAATTGTCAGACTTCATGGAGTCCCTGCAAATATCGTGTCTGATCGCGGCGTCCAGTTCACAACCAGATTTTGGAAGGCCTTGTGCGAGACCCTACAGATTGAACTCTCATTCTCTTCCGCTTACCACCCACAAACTAATGGGCAGACGGAGAGAACTAATCAGACCCTAGAACAATACATCCGTTGGTTTACTTCTTTTGTCCAGGACGATTGGGTATCATTATTACCCCTGGCGGAATTCGCCTATAATAATGCCAACCATTCTGCCACCAAGCAATCCCCGTTCTTTGCTAATTACGGATTCCATCCCACCTTCTTACCTAATCTTGTCACAGAATCTTCCGTTCCAGCTGTCCAGGATACTCTGGACTTTTTCTCTCGAAATAATATGTTGTTGCAGGAAACCATCGCGAAAGCCCAGGAGGACAGCAAGAAGTCATTTGACAAGAAAAGAAGAGGGGAACTAATCGTGCAACCAGGAGATCAAGTATGGCTTTCCACGACGAATTTGAAGATGCTATGTCCTTCTAAAAAGCTGGCACCAAGGTTCGTAGGACCATTTCCGGTAAGGAGAAAAATTAATGACGTTTCTTTTGAATTAACCTTACCTGAATCTTTTAAGATCCACCCAGTGTTTCATGTTTCCTTGCTGAAGCCTGTTGTGCCAGATCCATTTCCAGAACATAGACCTGGTCCTCCCACACCTATTATTATTGATGGGGATGAGGAATTTGAGGTCGAGGCTGTTTTAGACTGCAGGAAAAGAAGGGGTCAGACGCAATATTTAATTAAGTGGAAGGGTTATGGTCCAGAGGAGAATTCCTGGGAACCCGCACAAAATGTACATGCCACAGACTTGATCCGTGCCTTCTTCCGCAGGAACCCACAAAAGAGGAACCAGTTGGGCACACGGAGGTTGCCCGTAGGGAGGGGGCAATGTCAGGGAAGACAGACTTTCCATGCAAGCGCCCGGCATGCACGCATGCGTACTAGCACTTTAAGACACACACCTGTCACTAATAATGGAGTCAGGCAGGCTATTTAAGCAAGGCTCCTACAGAGGTTCCTTGCTGTTTGGTCTGCAGCTTCCGTGTCATTTCCTGTTTCCTGTGTGACCTCTGACTCTGATCCAGCTTGTTGTTCCCGGCTTCCCTTAGACTCTGATCCTGCCTGCTGATTCTGTCTGATGATCTTCCAGTACTACTTGGCTTGTGACCTGACCTCTCTTCTGCCTAACGTCTTTGCCTGATCTGCCTGATTATTACCGACCCGGCCTGTCTGACCCTGCATCCGGCTCATCCAGCCTGCTACAGCTCCCAGCCCTGCAAGCCTGCATCTGGTACTGCTCCGTGGTTCATCCCAGCCTGCCACCAGTCAAGCATCGTGTCAGCTCATCCACCTGCTGATCACCGCTACTACAGGGACTACTGAACTGTTTACAGGCACTCATACCCCACCGTGCTCCTGTGGCTACTGTTTCACTGCCAGTAGTCCGCGAGCCGGAGTTGTACGAGAGGCCTTCCTCTGCACGTCAGGCTCACATCCCAGGTACGTAACACCTGGGTTCGGTTCGCACCAGAACCTGCGAATAGACCAAAAATTTGTGTGAACTTTAGAACCCTGTTAAAGTCTATGGGACTCAAACGTTTGAAATCTAAAGTACTAATTTTAAAGGCTAATATGCAAGTTATTGTCCTAAAAAGTGTTTGGGGACCCAGGTCCTGCCCCCCAGGGGACATGTATCAATGCAAAAAAAAGTTTTAAAAAAATGGCCATTTTTTCAGGAGCAGTAATTTTAATAATGCTTAAAGTGAAACAATAACATTTAAATATTCCTTTAAATTTTGTACCTAGGGGGGTGTATAGTATGCCTGTAAAGTAGCGCTTGTTTCCTGTGCTTAGAACTGTCCCTGCACAAAATGTAATTTCTGAAGGAAAAAAGTAATTTAAAATCACTTGTGGCTATAATGAATTGTCGGATACCAGCAATACAGAGAAAAGTCATTCATAAAAAAAGAATGCGTGGGGGTCCCCCCAAATTCAATTATCAGGCCCTTCGGGTCTGGTATGGATATTAAGGGGAACCCTGCGTCAAATTAAAAAAAAATGTGGGGTTTCCCCCAAATATCCATTCCAGACCCTTCAGGTTTGGAATGGATTTTAAGGGGAACTCCACCCCAAATTTTTTTTTGAATGACTTTTCTCTGTATTGTCAGGAGCCAACAATTCATTATAGTCACGAGTGATTTTAAATTACTTTTTTTCCTTCAGAAATGACACTTTGTGCAGGGACAGTTCTAAGCATGGGAAACAAGCGATTCTTTACAGGCATACTATACACCCCCCCTAGGTACGAAATTTAAAGTAATATTACACTTTTATTGTTTCACTTTTTTTGCATTGATACATGTCCCATGGGGCAGGATCCCAACACTTTTTATTACAATAACTTGCATATTAGCGTTTAAAATTAGCACTTTAGATTTCAAACGTTCGAGTCCCATAGACTTTAACAGGGTTCTAAAGTTCACACAAACTTGCCGCGAACACCCCAAATAGTTCGCTGTTCGGCGAACAGGCAATGTTCGAGTCGAACATGAGTTCTACTCGAACTCGAAGCTCATCCCTACTATTGAACGAAGACCTGAAGCTTTTTTCCAAGATTTTGGTAAGGCGGGTACAGCAGTACATACCTGGGCTTGTCCATAAAGATCAGGTGGGATTCGTGCAGATGCGTGAAGCACGGGATAATACGGTTAAGACCTTGAATTTGATCCATTTGGCTGGCACTTCCCGATCCCCATGTGTCTTTCTTGGAACGGATGCTGAAAAAGCTTTTGACCGGATAAATTGGCAATTTATGCTCATGGTAATGAGACACATGGGGTTTGGTAATAAGATGTTACAATGGATCGCAAGTAATTACACCCACCCGACGGCCCAGGGCAGAGTGAACGGAATAATGTCTCCACCTTTTAAGTTGTCAAACGGGACAAGACAGGGGTGCCCCCTATCCCTGCTTTTATTTGAATTATCCGTGGAACCCTTATTAAGCAGGATTCGATTGAACCCAGATATTAAGGGGGTGTCTCTGGGAGGTACAGAATACAAGATTTCAGCAAATGCAGACGATATGATGTATAGCCTGACCAGCCCGATGGTATCCCTTCCTAGTTTGCTACAAGAACTGAAGATATACGGAGATCTACCAAATTTCAAGATTCATTACGACAAATCAAAAGCGATGGGAGTGGCGCTTTCGGAGAAAGATTTGAAGTTATTGAAATCTAATTATAAATTTAAATGGTCTGATACATCTCTTACATATCTGGGTACTTCCATACCGGCAGACCCAACACAAGTTTATAAACTTAATTTTGCACCATTACTGGCGAAAGCACGGGTCCTCCTGGGTGGAAGGCAGAATGGGTTCCATCGGTGGTTTGGAAGGTCTAACATTATTAAAATTAATATACTACCGAAATTCCTGTATCTCTTTCAGACACTCCCTATTGCAATACCGTTTTTTTTTTTCAAGCAGACACAATCCCTCTTCAATAGGTTTATCTGGGCAAATAATCAAGGGTCATATATTATCTTTAGCCAAATAAGATGGAGGAGTGTCGGCCCCAGATATTTATAGATATTATCAGGCGGCTCTATTGAGCCGCCTGATTAATTGTAGTAGACATACCGGAGAGAAATTATGGCCGTGGCTAGAGCAGGCCCAATGTGGCAGTATGCTTCAGCGGGCGGCATGGTGTTACAGGGAGTTGCCGACAGATATTAAAAATAACCTGCAGATAGGCCCTACTCTTCAAATGGCATACAGGTTATTTGTGAAGGGGAAACTGTCAACAGTGGACTCACCACTTTTTCCAATCTTGGGGAACGCACAGTTCGAACCAGGATTGCTGAAGGAATCATTAAGTGGACTAATAGAACAGAGGCTGTTTCAAGCATCTAATTTTCTGAAGAAGGGATCATGGTATACAATTCAGGAGATGGCAGGTGTGATGCCCCACCAATTGGATTTCTGGAGGGCACTACAGCTCCGACATTTCTTGGACACTTTGAAGTCCCCAGCTAGATACGAGCATAGGTTGACACTGTTCGACAGGTACTGTAGTGGGAGTGGAATGCTTCAGCATTCCCTCTCATGAATTAGTGAGCTACTGAACGTTCCTGCAGAGGACTTTCAATTACCTTTTTTTTAATAAGTGGGAGGTTGAGCTGGGTAGGCCCTTTACAGAGAAGTAAAAGAAGAAGCTACTACGGAATATATTTAAATCATCTGTGTGTGTGAAGACACAAGAGATGAATTTTAAGATTTCTCAGTGGTATCGTACCCCGGCCGTATTAAATAGGTGTTACCCAGATATGTCAGAGAGACGTTGGAGGTGCGGGAGAAAAGGAGGAACCTTAATGCACATCTTTTGGGCTTGTCCAAAAATATTACGTTTTTGGGCAAAGGTCCGGGAAATAGTGCAAAAATTCAGTGGGGAGGAATTACCAGGGGAGTGGACCTTTTACCTGCTGCAGGATACGGGTATTTCGGTTAGGCAGTACAGGAAATATGTAGTCTGTCATTGTTTAAATGCAGCTCGTGCCTGTATTACAGTGATGTGGAAACAGTCTCAGCCACCAACTGTAAGGATGTGGCTTAAACGGGTGGAAGACTTGAATAGAATGGAGGACTTGGTATGGACTTCATGGCAGAAGAGGAAGGTATGTTTGGCTACGTGGGCAGAGTGTGTTTAGGTACTCGGAGGAGGAGAAGACTTTGATAGATGCAAACTGACAGACAGATCCGAGGGAGGGAGGTGTGGTGGAGAGGGAGAGGTTGTTAGAGGATTGGGGGGGAGGGGGTCGAAGAGAGTTTTTTTGGGGGGGGAATGGAGTGGGGGGGGGTTTGGGTGGTAAAGCAGAGGGAGACAGAACAAGGGAAGGATAAGTTGCCCCAATTCTTCGGGGACATAGGGTTTCCCGGAGGCATGGGGGCTTATTTGCCCATATGAGGGTAGAAAGTGAATCTAAAGATTAAGAGGGGGTACTAGTCGAGCAGATTCTGGGTTATTGAGGTCGGGAAAGAATTGGATAGATTTTGTGTAAAAAAAAAAAAAAAAACTAATACTCTCTCCCATGTATTTATCTCCTCAGTATCGGGTTTAGGGGTTCGGTTCGCACCAGAACATGCGAAATAGCAAAAAATGAGTTCGAACACGCGAACAACGTTAAAGTCTATGGGACACGAACATGAAAAATCAAAAGTGCTAATTCTAAAGATTAATATGCAAGTAATTGTCCTAAAAAGTGTTTGGGGACCTGGGTCCTGGGAACATGCATGAATGGCGTTTTTTCGGGAGCAGCGATTTTAATAATGCTTAAAGTGAAACAATAAAAGTAAAAATTTTGTACCTGGCGGGTATCTAAAGTATGCATGTAAAGTAGCTCATGTTTCCCGTGCTTAGAATTATCCCTGCACAAAGTGTCATTTCTAAAGGAAAAGTAATTGAAAAAAATGACAACTCCCCCCAGTCCATTACCAGGCCCTTTGGGTCTGGTATGAATATTAAGGGGAACCCTGCCATTTTTTTCAATTACTTTTATCTGTTTTGCCAGGACCTGACAAATCATTAATAGCGGGAGTATTTTTAGATGACTTTTTCCTTCAAAAATTCACCCTTTAGGTCTGGTATGGATTTTAAGGGGAACTCCGCACCAAAAAAACATTGCCTGGGGTCCCCCCAAAAATCCATACCAAATCCCTTATCCAAGCAAGCAACCTGGCAGGCCGTAGAAAAAGAGGGGGTATGAGAGAGCGCCCCCCCCAGAACCATATCAGGCCACATGCCCTCAACAAGGGGAGTATGCTTTGGGGTTCAAAGCACCAAGTCCCCATGTTGATGGGAACAAGGGCCTCATCCCCACAACCCTTGCCCGGTGGTTGTGGGGGTTTGCGGGCAGGGGGCTTATTCGAATCTGGAAGCCCCTTTGACAAAAGGACCCCCAGATCCCCTTGCGTCAGAGGGGGCAGGGTCATGTGACGGGTGGCCCCACCCTCAGCTACATAAGAGCTGTCAGGCTAACCTAGGGTGTCTTTGGTGGAGTAAGGATCGTGTGCGTGTTCCTCGCTGGATACATCGCTGGAGCGTGGAGATCACCAATCGCTGGATACCAAGAATGGATTCCAACGCTGCAGTGGAGATCGAGACAACGTGGAATGTTTTTTTTTCTTTTTAATTGTTTTCTTTTTAATAAAGGACTTATAAAGTCTGCAAACACCCACAACCATCGGTCAAGGGTTGTGGGTATGAGGCCCTTGTCAACATGGAGACATGGTGCTTTGGACCCCAATGCATCCTCCCCATGTTGAGGGCATGTGGCCTGGTACAGTTCAGGAGTGGGTGCTCTCTCGTCCCCCCTCTTTTCCTGCAGCCTGCCAGGTTGCATGCTCGGATAAAAGGTATAGTATGGATTTTTTGGGGGAACCCCACGTTTTTTTTAATTACGCAGGGTTTCCCTTAATATCCATACCAGACCTGAATGGCCTGATATGGAATTTGGGGGACCCACACGTTTTCTTTTTTAATTTTGTTTCCTTGCACAAAATTTCATTTTTGAAGGAAAAAAAAGTATTTTAAAACTTTTTTTTTGCCAAACTCCCCCCCTCTTCCCCCTTTCCCCACCCTTTGTCTCCCCCCCCCTGCTCCCCTGCTTAAGCATAATGTAATTAGGAAATTGTTAAATATTAAACCTATAATTATTTTTCCCCTAATTCATCTACCAACTGTTTGTCTCAACTAACATTTTGTATCTATAATTGCTGTATAAATATTTTTGTTTGAACCATCTTTTATATCCTTGTTTTAACACAGTGTAGTTAGTTCCAAAACCTTTGAAGAAGCTCTACACAGGTTGAACTACAACTACTATGAGCTTTCCCAGACTGTCGAAGCCTGTGATATATGTGATATTTAACACAATGGATGGTTTTCTTTTACTTACTTTTGTATAAACCTAATAAAATTCTCTTTTATTTTACCAGTGTTTTGTTACACTTTTTCAGCGCCGCCTCATAGTCCCAGGGTCCTTAGGTACCCTTCTCTCCCCAAGTATTTGGTCTTAAAAATTACCTACACGGGATGAGGTGCTTCAATTTAGAGTAACTGTCTGTCCATATCAAATTGTTTTTTGTAATTTAAAACTACTCGCGCTATTAATGAATTGTCGGTTCCCGAAAATACAGATATACAATTGAAAAATTCGTTTTTTAAATTACTTTTCTCTGTATTGCCGGGAACGACAATTCATGAATAGCCACTAGAAGTTTAAATTACTTGTTTTCCTTCAGAAATTACATTTCGCGCAGGGACAATTCTAAGCACGGGAAACATGCGCTACTTTACAGGCATACTTAAGACCCCCCAGGTACGAAAGTTAAAGGAAAATTTCACTTTTATTGTTTCACTTATTAAAATCACTGCCCCCGAAAAAATTTCAGCTTTTTAAAACTTTTTTTTGCATTGATGCATGTCGCCTGGAGCAGGACCCAGGGCCCCAAACACTTTTTAGGACAATAACTTGCATATTAATCTTTAAAATTAGCACTTTTAAATTTTCATGTTCATGTCCCATAGACTTTAACGGTGTTAGAACAAATTTTCTTCTGGTGTGAACCGAACTGGTGTGAACCGGCATTTTCTTCTGGTGTGAACCGGTATTCTGAGGTGGCTGCCTCTTCACATAAGACCAACTCTTATGTGACAAAAGATATCAACACTGGGACCCAAACACCAGAATGACCCCATGCAAATGAAGGGCCAGCCTGATTGCGCATGCGCACATGAAGCAGACCATGGTCAGCACCTCTGTGCGCATGCTCACAACTCGGGAATGGCGCAATCAGTGAAATTGGAAGTGGACCCGGGCAACTTAGTGAACTACGCAGACAGCTTAAATAGACAGAGACAAACGCCCTTCATTTGCAAAAGTACATCCCTTTGTATGCCTTCCTATACAGCAAGGTGCTTTTGTTCTGTTGTTTATTAGCGTTTGTTTGTTTGTTTGTTTGTGACGTGTCTTTGAGATATTTGGGGACTGTTTTGCTGAGTGCTTTTTGTCTTTTCTGTGTTTTCTTTGTTGTTGTTTTTTTTTAATTATTTTTTTGCTGGGCATTTTTTATTTTTGCTGGTCAATTTTTTTTTGGTTCTGTTTGTGAATGATTTTAGAATGTGGGAGTGACATTCCTGAAGGAAAAGGGGTGTCACCCTCATTTGTGGTGGAGAAGTGATCCCCAGGTCCGTGTGAATGGTGTATGAATGTACAGTGACATAATTGGGGCCGTGGCATGGCGTTGCTGCTCACAAGTCCTGCATGGTGGGCTTGTGCCAATCCAATGTGATGAGGATGTGATGTGTCTGTGCTAGGGACCACAGTGGTGTGCATGCATGCATTCTCATTGTGCCATGATTAATGTGTGTGTTTAACGTGCAAAGATGACTAATGTGAGCTGGCTCCTGGCTGCTCTTCCCTCAGAAAATGGGGTAGCCTCGGTTAGGGGGGGATTGTCTGGTTCAGGGGTCAGGTCATCACTTATGTCAATCTCCAGGCCCTTTCTCACTGCGAGGTTGTACAGCATGCAACATGCACCGATGATCTGGCATACAAAGTTTGGGGAATACAACAGGGTACCATGGGGGGTTCCGGATAGGAGTCATGAGATGGGGTCCCAGTGCATATGCAGAGTCACCCTGAAGGGATAAGTCAGGAGGATGTTAGTAGTGCATGTCCCCCTTGTGATTTCAGCTTCATGGGGGGGGACATTCATGCCTGCTACCCATGTCACTCACCAACCAGCCAGCTGTCCCCATACATGTTCTGTTCGAAATCTGTGGGGATGGGGCTAGGATTGTATATGTAGCTGTCATGGGTGTCATGGGTGGTGTCATGTGTTGGGCTGGTGATGTCCTTCTGCAGGGTTGTGGTTAATTCCAGGATGGCATGAGGGGTGAATCTGAAGATGAGAGACACCTCAGAATCACTCATGCCTAAGATGTCTATGCATGTGTGATATATCAAGTGAAGAGTGAGGGGCTTGTATCAGATTAGATTATTATATCCATCAAGGTTTTAAAGGGCTATTGAAAGATAGTGAGACCGTGTTTGTAATTTGTATGTATGTTATGTATTGATGTATATATGTATGTATATTTTTAGTAAAAATGTTTATAAAAGCAAATAAAAAGTTTTTGAAAAAAAAATCCTCTCCCGTGCCCTCCTCCGTGCCCTCCTCCGTGCCCTCCTCCTTCTTTGCTCATCTAAAGTCAGTAGTATAGCTATGAGCATGGATGCCCCTGGCCTGTTGGCATACAGTTTGTTGTCCAGCAAGTGTGACTGCTCAGCTCCTCACTAACAGTGTTGCTTTAGCTGACATGTAGACGGATTGTCTAATTTTATTCCACCTTGTATATAGTCTAATTTTAGCTGCGTAGCCTGCGCTGCACCAACGTTCTTTTGTGGATCCCCGAAACTCCCTCATTTGCATATTTGAATAGCAAATCAATGGTGTGTCTAGCGCAGTTTTGCACGGACGGATACGCCGGTCTATCGAAATTACGCCGGTCCAAAAAAAGTAGATTTCTTGCGTATCTCGTTTTGGGGATGCGGCGCATCGAAACGCATGCGCAAATTTAGACTTACGCCGTGCATCTCCTGTAATGCCGGCGTAATGGCTCTGTGAATCTGGCCCTATGTTTTTATTGTTTCCATTTTATTACAGTTATAGGAGTAAATACTGTACATTGATCAATTATAGAGATTTTCCTGAGTGTTTGATGGATGAATGAATGGCTGATGCTTAGGTTATAATTTTTCATTTGTAACTTGTTTTTAAATGTTAACAGGATTACGTTTCTTACAAAAAGAAGATATTTCCCAGCTAGTGAATTCAGATGTTTAACAGAAAGAAAAAAAAGTTGTAATAGTAATTTCTAGTATGACATATAGTATTTGTATTAAAAACACACTGAATCTGTATTGAGAAGTGGACAACTCCTCTTTTCTAAGGGCTCGTCACATGCTCTGCAGAGTGATTTATATTGGACTGTTTTTCAGTGGGCTTTCGATAGGTGGTAAGGGGACCTTCTGTATGTTTCTTATTTAACCCTGCAAATGTCTCGCTACCATTGAGCCAGTTGTGGGAAAGTTGTGGCATGGACACATAGACTTGCATTGGTCACGTACTGCGGCAGTAATGTTCACCAAATAAGGCAATTCTTTTATTTTTGCAACGGCTGTGAAGCCCAGTGGTGGAGGCAAATGCATAGCCCATGCAACTGCATGCCCATGTTTAGATGGGAAGTTTAAGAGAAGTAAAACCATGGCTCAAAATCTTGGTTTTACCACCCCCTCGTCTAAAGCCTCGTACACACGGTTGGATTATCCAACGGGAATTGTGCGATGACAGGCTGTTGTCTGTATGCTCGGACAATTGTGGTCGGATTTTCCACAGAAAAATGTGGGATAGCATGTTTTAAAATTATCCGACAACAAATGTGTGTTGTCGGATTATCTGATCATGTGTACACAAGTCTTTCGGCCAAAATTCCAAAATACAAACATGCATGTTCAGAAGCAATGCTTAC
Source organism: Rana kukunoris (assembly GCA_029574335.1). NCBI lineage: Eukaryota > Metazoa > Chordata > Amphibia > Anura > Ranidae > Rana > Rana kukunoris. Next base: position 267,915,271 of record CM056050.1, on the reverse strand, counting down.
CATAACACATTAGCAAAAGTTGCCCAAAGGGTGGTACTAAAGAGCTGAAAAACCATGTTGCCGTTTATATGCAAGACAAGTTCACGGCCAGCGCCCCTTCGGACAAAAGGCCTACGCTTTGTCCGCAGAAAATCTGATCGTGTTCATGAGGCTTAAAGTAGAGCTTTACAGGTTATTCAAAATTTGTGGCTCCTTTTCTTTTAATAACATCTAAAGAACATTTTTTTTGTCCCGGTTAATAATCAATGATGGTAATAATTTAATTTGACATACGTTTCAGACACAATGTTGTATTAAAATAATGACAATTAACATGTTATAGAAGAAATGATGGCAAATATATCATTACATTAATAGTTTTCATAATTAAACTTTGAGTTAAACTTTCCAGCTCTTCGCAGAACAAAAAGTTTAAATATTTGTCTGAGAGTTCACGTTACTGCCATTTAATAAATCTAAATCTAGTTTTAGCCCTTTTGGCATTTAGTCCCAGTCTCATATTTCTAAAGAAATCTCATTGCTTAAGCAAACATCATGAATAACATTTGCACAGGCAAGAAAATTACTTTGCCGACATATTTGCATCTACAAACTCTTTTCCACCTACTGGGTTTATAACTAAAACTTCATTCTACAACATAAAGCAATCAATAAAAATAGCAGCATAGAATCCAACAACTACAGGTAATTGCATTCATTTATTAGAGTTGACTAGTTGAACATATGCCTAGTACTAGTTTTTTCAAAAAAGATGTAAAAATAGATGCAATTGGTGACAAGATACAGGACATATTTGCAAATGATGCCTGTATAGATTTTGTTTTTTTTAAGTTTACCAGCAACTTTTGCACTATTATCTGGAAGTGGGGAAGACTATTTTCTGTATTTGGAGACAGGATATCAGGAAATGGGAATCATGCTTTAATGCTTTTTAACTATAGACCGCAAACATAACATTTTAGGCTCCATCAATGGTCGTAAAAGCAGAAAAAAAAAGGCTCATATAGAGCGTTTTAGTACGAGTTTAGACGAGTTTAGAAGAGTTATGCATTTTTTTCTGCCAGACAGCTCTAATCAGAAACGCGAACCAGGTTTTTTTTTGTCCTGCCTCTCTGTTGAGCTCAAAATATGCCTGTAATCGTTCTAATGTGCATGGACATGCAAGAGAACATTGAGCTGCTTCTACAGGCAGAACACAAAACTTCTGTAGAAGCAGCAATTTTTAAGCCAGTGTTCATGGAGCCTAAGGCCCCTTTCACACTGGGGCGTGAGGCGCGGTGGCGGTATAGCGCCGCTAAAAATAGCGTCGGATTTGCCGCTGGATTCAGCCACTAGGGGTGCGGTATTAACCCCCCACTAGCAGCCGATAAAGGGTTAATACCGCCTGCAATGCGCCTCGGCAGGTATTGCCGCGGTTTACCAGTGTTTTAAATGGGAAGGAGCGGCTCCAAAGATGCTGCTGGCAGGAGATTTTTTTCTCTTTTGCCAGCGCATGGCCTCAGTGTGAAAGCCCTTGGGCTTTCACATTGAGTATGCAGTGCAGGAGTTTTTCAGGCGGTATAGCAGTGCTATTTTTAGTGCTGTACCACCTGAAAAAATCCTCAGTGTGAAAGGGGTCTTAACCTGTTGAACCATGTATGCGAATTCTCAAAAAAAAAACATGTGCAGCATGCCTCAAAAACATGGCTATAGAATTGCATTCTTGAAGCATTTTTGAAGCATTGCAAATTAAATTCAATTGCGACAAAACCTAGAGAATGTGACATGTGAAGCAACACTAATATTCAGATGTATACTGTCCTATACACCTGCCATTGTTTTTATTACTTAGGGGAGCATTAACCACTTAAGCCCCGGACCATTTTGCTGGTCAAAGACTAGGCCACTTTTTGCGATTTGGCATTGTGCCCCTTTAACCGACAATTGCTTGGTCGTGCGATGTGGCTCCCAAACAAAATTGATGTATTTTTTCCCACAAATAGAGCTTTCTTTTGGTGGTATTTTATTACCTCTGCGGTTTTTAAAAAAAATGCAATATATTTTTTTAATTTTTGCTATAATAAATATCGCCAAAAAATATATATTTTTTTCCTCAGTTTAGGCCGATACATATTCTTCTACATATTTATACCAAAAAAACCCTCGCAATAATCGCTTATTGATCGGTTTGCGCAAAAGTTATAGCGTCTACAAAATAGGGGATAGTTTTATGGCATTGTTATTTTTTTTTACTAGTAATAGCGGCGATCAGCAATTTTTATTGTGACTGCGACATTATGGCGGACACATCTGACACTTGACACATTTTTGGGACCATTAACATTTTTACAGCTATCAGTGTTATAAAAATGCACTGATTACTGTGAAAATGACACTGGTAGTGAAGGGGTTAACCACTAGGTGGCGCTGAAGGGGTTAAGTGTGCATAGGGATGTGTTAACTGTAGGGGGGATGGGCTATGTGTGACAACAGTGATGACAGCTTCCGACTACAGGAAGCTGTGTACACTGTCCTGTCACTAGGAAGACTGTGGAAATGATTGTTTACATAAGTATTCCCCCCTTCATCACCGTGACATGATCTCGGGTATGCCCGCAGACATTGAGTCTGCGGGACCCATGTGGCACGTGTGTCCACAATGTCGCTTCTTAAAGGGGACGTATATATACATCCTTTGGCCTGCCCGTTCCATTCTGCCGACATGTATCTGCGTGCGGCGGTCGGCATGTGGTTAAATCCTCCTTGTAAATTTAGTGGATTAGTAGCTTCTCTTGTGTAGCCATTGCAACTGCAATATATAAAAACAATTCGACTGGTCAGTCCAAGTAGTTTAATCTGAGAAAAAAAAAAATTATGAAATTTGTCATCCATGATGGATACTGTAGTGTCTAGAAAGTTCACATTCAAGTGTGCTTGAATGGTCAGTATTTTTGTTTGATTGACATGTGAAATGTAGCACCAAGTTTAAAAAAATTAGGAGACCAAGATGTATTAATGTATTGGGAGTGATTTTTTTGATACATGGGACACACCATAAAAGAACACAGGGATGAGCATTGCAAACCTGTGGAACATCAGGTCTACCAAACTACTGAACAACCAAACTACTTTATGGAAACATGAATGTGCCGTGTTGTTAAGGGAACATTAAAAATACTCAGCAAAGGAAACCTTTTGAAATACACATTTAAATAATGCACTAAATGTGAACTTCAGTTTTCTGAATCATTATCCAACAAGTTTTTAATAACTCTCACCTCTGTGATCCTTCTCCACCCTTCCTTATTCAGTAGTCCAGGGCTTTAACCACTATCTCAGTCATTCCATAACTTTTCTTGACAACTGTCTTAGTTTGATTACCAATGTTGTGCAAGTGTCTGTGGGTTTTTCTTTCTCAGGTACTGTCTAACTTAACAATTTGCTAAAAGTTTGTGAATTCATACCAAAAACCAAGAAGAATGGAACACATTGAAAGTTAATAGTAAAATTAAACACAATTTTACAAATCTCCAATTGTCCTGGTTTAATTATCACCATTTGTGAAATATTGTATCTGCCTACCTTGGACAATATACACTATATTACCATAACTATTGGGATGCCTGTCTTTAAAACGCACATGAACTTTAATGGCACCCCAGTCTTAGTCCATAGGGTTCAATATTGAGTTGGCCCGCTCTTTGCAGCTATAACAGACCCCTTTCACACAAGGTGTTTTTCAGGCACTTTAGGGCCAAAAATAACACCTCTTAAGCCTCCACAGTGTGAAAGCCAGAGTGCTTTCACACTGGGCCTATGTGCTTGCAGGACCAAAAAAAAGTGCTGCTAGCAGCTTCTTTGGGGCGGCTTCTTCACCGCCCCTGCCATTCAAATCAATGGGCAGCGCTGCCGAAGCTCCTGCAAAGCAAGCGATTTTAAACCTTTCCTCTGCCACTAGCAGAGTAAAAGGCGACTGTAAAGCACGCTAAAACTACCAACGCTTTACTGTGAACGCAGCCACGCTAGCTTTAAAATTCAGATGGTTCAGCAGGGACCTGCCAAGATGTCACTGGACTGGGGTCGTCGATCCTGAGTCTGTCGACCCACCACCCCCCCCCCCTGTGTGGCCCTCCTGGCCCGGGGGTGCATGTAATCCTGGCTCCGGGACCATGTTGGTCTGGGGTTGTGATCTTCTGAGTGAGCCCAGTAGGCAGATTGGGTCTACGCATTGTAAGGTGATCCTGTGCTGTCTGTCCTGAGGGAGGAAGCCGCTTTTTGAAGGACCTATCTTGGAGAGGACCAAGCACGAGACTGGTGTCTCAAGAGAGGCCTTGATATTCATCGAAGGATGCACTGTTTACTGAAAGGCTTGATGGTGATCGCCTGTCAATTTCAAGTTCTACAAGAAGTTAGTCTGGAGAGATCCTGGTGCTGAATCCTGTACTGCGAGGATTCTGGACCGGAAAGTGTCTGTAGGAAGGTCTGTGGCAGAGACTGTACCATGTTCCGAGCGACATTCTGGTTGCTAGGCTAGTGAGAGAAACCTATCTGGGTGCACAAAACCCACTCTGGCTAGAGTGGTGATGAAAGCTGTCTCGCTGGAAGCAGTAGTGTTTCCGGATTGAAACTACACACCTGAACCTATCTACCTGTTACCCTTCCACCTCTTCATTCACTTATTTTATTCTTTACCAAGTTCAGCAAATAAATCTTAGAAAAGAAGTGTGGACATTGAACTTTTTCAGATCTCATCTAGTACCCTGGACGGCAGGGAAATAGAGGTAACATGCCACCCGAAAAAATCCAGCAGCTCCTCCGGGGGTAGTGCTACACATTATTGCAGCTACTAGAATTCCTCCATACACCGTCCTTGTGTGGATGGGGAAATCAGTTACATTTTTTAATTTGTTTAATCAGCAAAACAAAAATAAGCATAATCGGGTATACCCAGCTGTCACAAGAACAAGTGTTTACATTGATCAGTGTCTAGTCAATTGGCTGCAGCTGCTGATCACTGTATTCTCCGGAGAGTCCCTCTGTCAGAAAATATTGCAGCAAAGAGAATTTGCTTATTTAATTCCTGTATGCCTCTTGTCATATCCACCATGGATGTGTGGATGGGGAAATCCATTACATTTTTTACGTTTGGCCTGCCAGCGGAACAAAAAAAGCCTAACCGAGTATAACTAGCTGTCACAAGAACAAGTGTCGGCATTGGAAGATTTTCCTTCCATTCCTGTTTTGATGATCAGGATAATAAGATGTTGTGAATCGGAAAGTGGTTCTAACTCCTTACCACTCTATACAAATTAAAAAAAAAAAATCTTTAGTTATACCTTAGGGAAATTCATCTTTGCCTAAAAAATTAACAAGAAATACATTATGAAATAGCATTGGTTAATACAGGTTTCATCTATGTTACTTCAGTGTACAGTAAGTCTATAATGCTGATATTATTACAGCAAGATGGAATTAATTAATTGAGACATACAATACAGTATACTATAAGGCGGCGTACACACGAGGGGATATGTCCGCTGAAAACGGTCCGATGGACCGTTTCAGCAGACATCTCCGCTCGTGTGTATGAGCTAGCGGACAGATTTCTCCACCCGACAGATTTCAAAGCATGCTTTGAAATCTATCGGTGGGAATCTGTCCGCCCGACATGTCTGCTGGTTAGTACACTTACCAGCAGACATGTCGGCCCCCACCGCCGCCGCGCCGCTGCCGAATGGATTCGGCGCATGCGCGGAAGTCTTTTACTTCCTGGTGCGGTGACGTGGCGGTGACGTGGTGGTGACGCGGCGGCGTCAACGTCACCGCCACGTCACCGCGCCGTCCGGCGGCGGGGAATTTGATCCGATGGTGTGTACACGCCATCGGATCAAACTCCCGATCGGACATATCCGATGGAAATGGTCCGCGGACCGTTTTCATCGGATATATCCGATCGTGTGTACGCCGCCTTAGGAAGCCAGAGACATACAATATTGGTATAAAAGATGACCATGTGCTAGCCCATGAGAAAGCTTCCCCTTATGACCTTTTTGAAGAAGGTATGCACTATAATTAATATTCTCAGTGTTGGGATGATTCTTCCATACATGACCTGTTTTAACCCCCTGCAGTCTCCCGTGGAAAGTAATTAGCCTAGGCTCAGCATGAGATATAATTGAACTGTTATGAAAGAGAAATTGCTACATTAGAAATATGTTATTGTACATTAACAATTGTGAAATGTTAACTACTGATATAGATCTCCTATACTTTCTGAAGAAACAGACTTATTCTGGGAAAATTTCCAGCTTTCTATTAATGATCAGTGTGTTCTGAAATGTTTCCTATCCTCAGAATATAACAACGGTAGAAGGGTAGACTATATATGGGTAGCTGTAATATTCACAACTGCTTATATTTAATTGTATCATTATATTAAACTAGTGAATATTATTAAAAATACTTTGAATTGATATATTGAAATGATATTTTTGTATGCGTGACTCCTTAAAAGGGTAACTTCCCATAAATAAAAAAAAAAAAAAAAAGTATACACATATTGCAATTGACCGTTTTTTAAAAAAAAGGACCTTTCATTTTCAATCTGCAGCACTGTAATATTCTGGAAAATGCAATGCAATATGGCTACCTGGAGATGTTCTGTACACAGATGACACCCCCAATCTCCTACTTGCAGAAATGTTATTTCCTATGATTGGCCTACAGATTTTCTCATAGGTCTGCACTAAGATACTAGTCAGATTTTTGGTGAAATACTCCCAAATAGAAATCATGCAGGCCCTGCCACTTCCCATATGGTTAGTGCATGGTGTGATGGTATGCGAGGTGCGATACATGATAATAGGTACGTTTCACCTCGCATTCGTTCCATTATGTGGGGCTGGCTAGGGTTCCATGTTTGGGTCCACTGGAGTCCACAATCAGCTGGACTTCAAAAGACCAGGAAGAGAGCACAACAGGTGTCTGGTTTGGAGACTCAGGAGGGAGCCTGAGTGTGAGGAGCTCTATGGAAAAATAACTGCAAGAAAAGGTTTGCTTTGTTGTTTATTTTGTGGGTGGTGGGGACCAGCCCCACACTGTATAGAGAAGAGATCCTTTTGTTTAGTTTAGCGCCGGACGGCAAGGATTTAATTTACTGTTTTGTTTATTTTTATTTATTTTTACCTGCAAACCATTTATAAATAAAATCTGGCATCCGCCAGACTTAAAAGAAAGTGCCTGCTTGCGGACTGTGATTCAGAAAAGGTGATCCCCACAAGCTAATCTCCCACAATGGCCAGATCTAGGAGGTTGATCGGGTCGGTTGCACACCCCCAGATTTCCGTTCGCCCCACCCAAAGCTCCAACACGTCTAACACTATGCTGGCCATCTCTCATCCCTGGACCGCACACAGTCTGATCACAAGCAGTAGGATTTCATCCTCCCCACAGAGCACACACTATAGCTGAAATCTGATTCCCTTATACACACAGCTAAGATTTGCATAGTGTGTAGGGCTTTCACACCGGAGTGGTGCACAGGCAGGACTGTAAAAAAAAAAAAAAAAAAGTCCTGCTAGCCACATTTGTGGCTTTGTGGGTGGTTTTAACCCCTTTTCAGCCACTAGCAAGGGCTAAAAACACCCCACATAACGGCCAAATAGCGCCGCAAAAATAAAAATAGCAGCGCTTTACGGCTGAAGCCCCCACGCTGGCAGTGTGAAAGTAGCCTAAAGGTGAACTTACAGCAGAGTTCCACCTAAAAGTGGAACTTCTGCTCATTTGTCTACTTCCCCCCTCCAGTGCCACATTTGCACCTTTCAAGGGGAAGGGAGGAGCGGATACCTGTCTGACAGATATCCTGTGCCCACTTCCTGAAGTCTGGACTGTGGCAAATTACATCAGCAGCTCGGGGCTCCCTCCTCCTTGCCCCTCCACTGGGCCAGTAGGAGAGCACAGTGGTGCCTCATGCATGCGCAGTAGGGACCCGGCATGAAGTCGTAATGCTACACTGCTGGGGTCCCTTACCCACAATGGCGGCGGCGGCACCCGACAGCTGATGGAAACATCAGGAGGGCCAACTTTTAAATGAGTCATTGATAAAAAAAGGTCATAAATAGGGATCAGCTTCGTGTTCGATTCGAACACATGTTCGAAACGAACATTACCGGTTCAATCGTTCGTCGAAAACCGAACAAAACGGGTCGTTCGCGCCAAATTCGAATGACGCGCGACGGCCCATAATTCACTGCGGCGTTGCGCGCTGATGATTGGCCAAGCATGCACCATGACCCCGCATGCTTGGCCAATCCCAGCGCCCAAAAAATGAAGAGACCTAATTGGCCAAACCCTGGGTGCTTTGGCCAATTAGGGCTTAAGCACCCGGGCGGCCTCGTGTAGTGTGTTCCGGCTTGCTTTACAGAGAAGTCAGACAGACAGTCAGAGAGAGAGAGATAGATAGAGACACAGTTTATTTTCTGATAGATAGATAGATAGATAGATAGATAGATAGATAGATAGATAGATAGATAGATAGATAGATAGATAGATAGATAGATACACAGTCGATCATACTGCACGTTGCACGTTTGCTGTGTTGTTTTTGGCCATAAACACAGTCGATCATACTGCACGTTTGCTGTGTTGTTTTTGGCCATAAACACAGTCGATCATACTGCACGTTGCACGTTTGCTGTGTTTTTTTACCATAAACACAGTCGATCATACTGCACGTTTGCTGTGTTTTTGGCCATAAACACAGTCGATCATACTGCACGTTTGCTGTGTTTTTGGCCATAAACACAGTCGATCATACTGCACGTTGCACGTTTGCTGTGTTTTGCCCATAAACACAGTCGATCATACTGCACGTTGCACATTTGCTGTGTTTTGCCCATAAACACAGTCGATCATACTGCACATTGCACGTTTGCTGTGCTGTTTTGCCCATAAACACAGTCGATCATACTGCACGTTGCACGTTTGCTGTGTTGTTTTGCCCATAAACTCAATCGATCATACTGCACGTTTGCTGTTTTTGTGCTCCAATTGGAGTTAATGTGAGGGGTTGCAGTTTTGTGTTGTGACAAGGCACAATTTTTCTGCCCCTGTTTAACAGGGGCGCCTAATAACAATTTTTGATGCAATACTTTGCACGTGGCTCTTTGTTGTGCTCCAATTGGAGTTATTGGGAGGGGTTGCAGTGTTGTGTTGTGCACAAGGCACAATTTTTCTGCCCCTGTTTAACAGGGGCGCCTAATAACAATTTTTGATGCAATACTTTGCACGTGGCTCTTTTTTGTGCTTCAATTGGAGTTAGTGTGAGGAGTTGCAGTGTTGTGTTTTGCCCAAGGCACAATTTTTCTGCCCCTGTTTAACAGGGGCGCCTAATAATTTTTGATGCAATACTTTGCACGTGGCTCCTTGTTGCGCTCCAATTACGGTATGTTTGAGGGGTGCTCTTTTTCTACAATTTTTATTTCACAAAACAATAATGGCCCCCCCACCACCGCTAAAATATTCGACATATTGTTGCCACACAGCACGTGCGCAAGCAGTATTAAATTACTTGTTTCTTATAGTACTCTCATGTTGTGCAGGGACATTTATAAACACGTGCCACTACTATTGACAGCCAGCAGGTGTAATATTTAAAGGAATTTTTCTTTTTTTTTTTCACTTTAAGCATCATTAAAATGGCTGCTCCGGAAAATTGATTCAATTGATACATGTTCCCTGGGGCAAGACCCGGGTTCTGAAAGAAGTTTCCCAACATTAAATTGAATATTGGTCTTTAAAATGATCATTTTTGAATTCGAACGTTCGGGTCCCATAGACTTCAATGGGGTTCAAAATGTCCGTGCGAACCCGCGGTCTGTTCGAACGTTCTGGTGCGAACCAAACCCGGGGGTGTTCGGCTCATCCCTAGTCATAAACAGAGGTGAGTTTGTTACAGCCTGAGTAGGCATTCCAAAGGACACGTAAGGAGGGGTGGCTGGTTCTGTGAAGAGGAGGAAAAGAGCAAAGAGCCACCTGAAGTCTGTTTAAACCTTTACAAAGTAGTTTGTTGGTCATTTTCTTTTTGTGCTTCAGATGATACTTGGACAAGATGTTATCTGCCAGTGCCAACCCCAGCCTGTGCTACCCCACTTTGTGCATGCTCTAAATTTATAGTGAGATGGACTGGAGCTAATATTTGTCAGTTAATAAATCAGGAGTTCATGAAAGTCACCTGGTTATCAGAGGAAACTCCTCACTTTAAAATAGATTAAAGAGTAAAGATTAATTTATTGTCAAGGTAAAAGTTTTTTTTATCTTAATGCATTAACATAAAAAGCATTCTGTGTGCATCAGCCCCTATGTCCCCCTAATATTTACCTGAGCCCCATCTAGATCCAGTGATGTTGTAGAAGTGTCTTTGCTGCCTGGGTCTCCCCTCCTCATTGGCTGAGACAGCAGCACAGTGCCATTGGCTCCCGCTGCTGTCAAAGTTAGTCAGCCAAAGAGGAGAGAAAATGGGCTGGGCCCCCATGTCTCCATGTCTCAATGGACACAGGGAGATGTGGCTTGGCTCGGGTGCCCCCACAGCAAGTTGCTTGTTGTGGGGGCACTCAAAAAGGAGGGAGGGGCCTGAAGCAACAAAAGGGGACCCGAGAAGAAGAGGATCCGTGCTGCTATATGCAAATTACCTACAACAGAGCAGGTACTGTAAGTATAACATGTTTGTTATTTTTAACTAAAAAAATACTTTAGTGTCATTTTATGATCAGGTTTAAATGCTGATCGACTGTTCAAGAAAAAAAGATTCTCGCATTCCTGACAACGTTACTAGAAATCTCCATTTACAAAAAGTGGCTATTACAATATGTTCTTCCAAATTCTAACATGTATTCATTGAAATGTTGAATCACATTTTGCTGGACTTCACCAGGGACATGTTTTTTTAGCCAGGTGTAAAATGAATGTTTACAAGGAACACGTGCCCTAGGGAAAGGTCAAGTTTTAGTAACAGTGACTAGAATAATTGAGGACTTGTCATTGTGGATATAGTTAAGGAGCATTTTGTTAGCTTTTAAAACTGCAGCAACAAAAACAGCAACTACAATGGAAGAAAACTTATACTTAGGCTGGGTTCACACTTGTCCTACAAACGCTCCGACATTGGGAGCTCATGTCGCATGACGTGTGAAAATCAATGTTTCAGTATGAAAGTCATCTTAACTGATCCAACTTTGAAAACGCTCCCTGTGCTACTTTGGTCCGATATTCATCCTACTTCAGCCCATTGAATATCATTGAAGTCGGACCAAAGTAGGAGCCTTGTCCTTATCAGACATCCGATATGTGATTACAGCAGCAGTAAAAGGAATTTATCTCACTCTGGGATTGTTTTGATTGGTCAAAGAACAAGTCAGACTATCACAAAGTCGGTTCAAAGTAGTATCCTGTTCATGAAAGTTGGATGGAAGTAGGACCAATGTACGATCAATATAGGACCAATGTAGGACAGATGTCGCAGAGCAAAGTAGGATGAAAGTTATACCGCTGTTGTGTAGTATAGTGTGAACCCAACCTTTTTTTTTTTTTTTAAATGGCGTAGGTCCCCCCAACATCCATACCAAGTATCCCATACTCATTCACATGGAGAGTGGGATCTGGGGGCCCCTGTCAGGTTTCATATCAGGCTAGCAGCAGACAACAGTTCAGGTGTGCTAATATGCCTATAGTTCAATAACAAGAGCACATACCATGAGCAGGTCTTGAGAAGCAGGTCAGCGCTGGGACTTGTAGTACACCACGGATGCAGGGTTGAGACGAGTGGGACAGCTGGCACTTATAGTTCACTGCTTAAGTAGGTGTTTTGATGAGCAGGAAATCTGGAACTTGTAGTTCACCGCAGGTGTGGATGTTGGTGGTGTTGCTGGTGCTAGTAGTGCACCACTGCAATGGATGTGGTCTAGGCAAGCCGGGTCATACACGGATAATCAGAGTTCGAAAGGTACCAAATCGGAAGCAACAAGCAGGGTCAAACAAGCCGGGTCATACACAAAGTTTACAGATAAACAGGTCAGGCTGGATCTCACAAGGCAAGCAGAGTAACTCTATCACGAGCACTGATTGGGTGAAAACACAGGTGTTTTAAAGGAGAGCTGGCCAATCAGTGTTTCCCAGCCAAGGCTGTGTCAGGTGAGTGCGCTGGGTCCTAGAGGGATCCAGTACTGACAGTACCCCCCCTTCTCGAGGGGTTGCTCCTGCACCCCCAGGCTTACTTGGATATCGAAGATGGAACTTCTTCTTAAGGCGATCAGCATGGAGATCGCGAGCTGGGATCCAGGATCGATCCTCTGGGCCAAAACCTTTCCAATGAACTAGATATTGTAAGGAATTGCGTACTCGTCTGGAGTCAAGAATATATGCCACTTCATATTCCTGGCTATCCGACACATCTACAGGTTCTGGTTCATTTACTTGGAGACTAGAGTGAACAGGTTTCAATAAAGAAACATGGAAGACATTAGGAATGCGCATGGACGGGGGGAGTTTTAATCTATAGGACACAGGATTAACAATCTCCGAAATCTCATAGGGCCCGATGAATTTTGGGCCAAGTTTCTTGGATGGAACATGCAGGGACAGATTCCTGGATGATAGCCACACTTTGTCACCAACTTTATATCCAGGGGCCTTTGAGCGCCTCTTATCAGCCGTTTTCTTAAATGCCTGCACCGAACGAGAAATAGCACGATTGACGTCAGACCAGATTTTGGAGAAATTTTCAATCGTGGTGTTGGCATCTGGAACATCAGAGGGTGGAAGATCAAAGGAGCACACACGAGGATGCAACCCGTAAACACAGAAGAAGGGAGAGGTCCCTGTAGAAGAGCTGGCACAATTATTAAAGGCAAACTCTGCCCATGGAAGGATGTTGACCCACTCCACCTCATCATTGGCCATCAGACAACGTACCATCTTCTCCAGAGTCTGATTAGTTCTTTCTGTTTGGCCATTTGTCTAGGGATGATAGGCTGAAGAATATGATAACTTAATCCCTAGCTGAGAACAAAGGGCCTTCCAAAACTGGGCTATAAACTGAGAGCCGCGGTCTGAGACAATGTTAATTGGTGCCCCATGGAGCCTGAAAACATGTTTAATGAATAAAGATGCCAGGTCTCTAGCAGATGGCAGTTTCGGAAGTGGAACAAAGTGGGCCATCTTACTGAACCTGTCTACCACCACCCAGATCGTGGAACATCCCTGGGACGGAGGCAAGTCAGTGATAAAGTCCATAGATAAATGGGTCCAGGGACAAGTAGGTATTGGTAGAGGACGTAGAAGACCGGAGGGCTTAGAGGTACTGCCCTTGCTTCTGACACAAACCTCACAAGCCTGGACAAAGGCTAACACATCCTGCCTAATCGATGGCCACCAGAGGTTGCGAGAGATAATCTCATAAGTTTGTCTAAACCCCGGATGCGCTGCAGGCTTTGACGCATGTACCTGCTGCAAAACCTGCAAACGAAGAGCCAAGGGCACAAAAAGCATACCAGCGGGAGTGGAAGGGGGGGCTTCAGCCTGTGCAGGTAATAAGGCCTCAGAGACGTCAGTCTGGGTGAAAGCCAAAATCCTGTCCTCAGAGATAATGGATTGTGGAGGAAGCGGAGGTGGGGATTCTGATAAAAAACTGCGAGACAAGGCATCGGCCTTAACATTTTTTGGCCCTGGTAAATAAGAAATTGTGAAGTCAAATCTGGAGAAGAACAATGACCACCTGGCCTGACGTGAGTTCAGTCTTTTAGCAGAACGGATGTATTTAAGGTTTTTGTGGTCAGTCAGAACTATGAATGGATAGCGAGCTCCCTCCAGCCAATGTCTCCATTCCTCCAAAGCTAGCTTTATGGCTAACAGTTCTCTGTTGCCTATATCATAGTTGCGCTCTGCTGGGGAATATTTACGGGACAGGAAGGCACAGGGGTGGATGGCAGCAGTTACAGGGTCCTTTTGTGACAGAAGCGCCCCCACCCCTACTTCGGATGCATCTACCTCCACAATAAAAGGCAGCTCAGGAACAGGATGGCGTAGAATTGGTGCAGAGGTAAAGGCTTTCTTCAACTGAGTGAAGGCTGTCTGGGCTTCAGTAGTCTATTTAAACTTAGACTGAGACTTCCTGGTGAGAGAGGTGATGGGATGTGCAATGGTGGCAAAATTCCTAATGAATTTCCGATAGAAATTTGCAAAGCCCAGGAAGCGCTGAACTGCTTTCAGGTCTGAAGGTGATGCCCAGTCTAGAATGGCCTGAATCTTGGCTGGATCCATGGTTAGGCCTGTGACAGAGATTAGGTAGCCCAGAAAAGGTACTTGTTTGACATGAAATGAACATTTCTCAGGCTTAACAAAAAGGGAATGAGCCTTTAATCGGGCCAACACTGAGCGGACGTGCCTCTGATGCGTTTCAAGATTGGGAGAATATATCAAAATATCATCCAAGTATACAAGCATAAAGCGACCCAACAGGTCACGGAAAATGTCATTCATGAAGTTTTGGAAGACAGCTGGTGCATTCCTGAGACCGAAAGGCATGACTAGACATTCGTAGTGGCCATCCTTGGTGTTAAAGGCTGTCTTCCATTCATCTCCTTCACGGATGCGCACTAGATTATAGGCTCCCCTTAGGTCTAGTTTGGAGAAAATCTTTGCTGGATTTGGGAGAACAACTCTGTGATGAGAGGGAGAGGGTACCGATTGGGAACGGTTATTTTATTTAGACCTCTGTAGTCAACACAAAGTCTTAGACCCCCGTCCTTCTTTGGGACAAAGAAGCAACCTGCGCCTGCGGGAGAAGTAGAGGGACGGATGAAACTTTTAGCTAGGTTTTCCTGGATGTATTCTTGCAAAGCAAGGTTCTCTGGTTCGGACAATGGAAAGACTCTCCCTCGCGGAGGTGTAGTGTCAGGCAAAAGGTCAATGGGACAGTCATAACTGCGATGAGGTGGTAAGGTGTCAGCACTCCCTTTAGAAAACACATCCTGAAAGTCCTTATAACAAAGCGGAATCTGTTCCATTCCCACTTGACAAGCAGCAAGTCGAACAGGGTGCTGGATGCAACTTTCTTTACACTGATTGGACCAAGCCAGAATATTTCCTGTTCGCCAGTCAATTACAGGATTGTGCTTCTGAAGCCAAGGAAGGCCTAGGATCAAAGGAGTGGATGGAGAGTCAATGACAAGACATGAAATCTTCTCCCAGTGCAGGGCCCCCAATTGTAACTGGAAGGGATTGGTGGACTGAAGCACAAGGTCTTGTGAGAGAGGCCGGTTATCCACAGAAATTAGGCGGACTGGGCAATCTAGCATATGAGTTTCCAGGGACAAGGAGGTAATCAAAGTCTTATCAATAAAATTCTCAGCAGCTCCAGAATCTACCAAGGCCAGCAGTTCATGAGTCCCTGTCCCAAAGTCAATAACACTGGGTAGAAGTATACGACTGTCCCCCTGGGGAGATGAAAGCAGACCTAAGGTGACCTCCCCATAATCACCTAGGTCCGGGAGTTTCCCGGACGTGTAGGGCACGAACGGAGCATGTGACCCCTGAGGCCACAATACAGACAAAGTCCCATATTACGCTGGCGTGTGTGTTCCTGGGCAGATAGCCGGGTGGAGCCTAGCTGCATAGGTTCTTCCACTGAACTGGCACTGTAGGTTGGATGGTCAGGTGGTAAGGGAGGTATACAGTTTGCCACAGCCATATTTTTTTCTCGCCCCCTCTCTCGCTGACGGTGATCAATTCTAATGGCTAGACACATAGCTTCCTCCAGTGAGGGTGGATAGGAGAAGTTGACCAGAGCATCCTTAATTGCATCTGAAAGACCTATTCTTGTAATAATATTCCTTATACTTGTTGCTCTAGCGCAGTCATTCCTATTGCAGACAGCTGCGCTCCGTATTTCACAAACCTCCGCGTCACTTCCGGTGCGCGGACCTTGCGTTCCAGCTTGGAACGCGGAAGCGCGCCGAGCGCACATTGCCAATTAACCGCGAGATCGGCTATTTAAACTTCCAGAGATGACGGTAGGGTGTTCTGTTATTGCGTACAGACACCCTCCGTCCTGTAGCCGCACTAACCTGCACCCAGGAAGAGCTCCCGACCACGTCCTCTCCGTGTCCCAGTTTGGATCCACACAGGCTGCTTTTTATCCAGGCATCTCGCTCTCCCCTGATTCCATTTTAGATGAGTGCTGAACCGCAAGTATATGTGTCCTGACGGACTTGCTACTTTCCTTACTAGGTCTAGTGTGCAGCAACATTAGGCTATAGTTATTTCATTTACTTTAGCTCCTTGAATCACTCCTATTACAGATCCTACTCATAGATGAGACTTCTTTATTTTGTGTGTACCTGAACTCACCATTAGCAACCTGAGCTCCTGTCAGAACAGGCTAGGGTCTCATACACCGCAGGTCTTGTACTCAGAGGGCATGATGATTTAACCCCAAACTTTCTGTGATACTGAGAGTGATCTAGTGGGCAATTCTGAGTTACCTCTGTAGTCTTGCAGGGAATCTGGTTATATGTCAGAAGAGGTGCAGTGGGATATTACATAATAACAGAACCTATATATATAAAAAAAAAAAATAATAATAATTTTTGTACAGTATAACTTTTCCTTCAGATGGATCCAGGAGAACTTGCTAATCATTTAGTTGCCCTATCACAGAGAGTAGAGACCCTCACTGCATCCATGAATGAGCTTAGGTTAGAAAATGATGTGATGCGGAATCAAGCTCTTGCCCAACACCGTGATAGGCCTGAACCAAAGGTTTGCCCCCCAGACCCCTTCTCAGGGGACCGAAAACTTTTCCGTCAGTTCGTCAGCTCCTGCCGTCTTATGTATGAATTACGCCCCCGTACCTACTATTCAGACAGGGTCAAGATTCTTACTATGGTTTCTTATCTCAAAGGAGAACCCAGGGTCTGGGCTGACGCTTATGTTGAAGAGAATGGTGACCTTCTGGGATCATTTAATAGTTTTTTAGACGAGATGTCCCTCTTATACGAGGACCCCCATAAACAAATTACTGCGGAAAATACTATTAGAAACCTCAAGCAAGGGAAGAGACCTGTCGAGGAATACATATCCGAATTTAAGTGTTGGTGCAGGGACACTCAATGGATATTGCTTTACGTAACCAATTTCGCAAAGGCCTCTCTGAGGGCATGAAGGATGAGATTGCTCGCATTGAGCTTCCATCCTCTCTAGAAGAGTTAATGCAATTATCCCTCACTATTGATCGACGACTAAGAGAAAGAAAGGCTGAACGTGCCTGCTCCATTTCAGTCTCACCCCCCAAGAGGTATAATACCTCACCTAGAGCGGTTCCTATGGAACTTGGAACTGTTAAAGGGCCTCTTTCTCCCGCAGAAAAGCAGCGTCGCAGAGCTCACAACCTTTGCCTCTATTGCTCGTCGCCAGATCATATAGTATCCACTTGTCCTGTTCTCATGAGGAATAACGAAGGTACAATCTCTAATATTTACAATACCAAACACCCACACACCCCTTCTAACCAATTCACATTTGTTACTCTTGTTTTACAGTGGGAACACAGTAATACCACCATTGATGCCATGGTTGATACAGGTGCCTGCGGGAATTTTATTGATTCAGAGATTGTTAAGTCCAATAATATTCCCTCTGTACTCAAGCAAATTCCACTCTCTGTCACTTTTATCGACGGTTCAACCTCCACTTCAGGTCCTATCCTATCCCAAACTACCCCTATTCTGGTCACCTGTACTAACAACCAACTTTCATATGGGCTAACCTATCTCTTAAATTGGATTCCTCATACTGTAAGCACAACTGCTACTCCAACTACCCCTTGATGTGTATCCAGCAACAAGACAATGTTCTTCCGGATTATTTGCTTGACTTCAGTGATGTTTTCAGTAAGACCAAGGCAGAGAGTCTTCCTCCTCACAGAATTTATGACTGCCCAATTGATCTTATACCGGATAGTCCTATCCCAACCGCTCATATTTATCCACTATCACAACCTGAACTTTCTCACCTCAAGGAGTACCTAGACGAGAATCTTAGAAAAGGTTTCATTAGACATTCCACCTCCCCTGCTTCTTCCGCTATGTTTTTTGTCAAAAATAAGGATGGCTCTCTCCGTCCCATCATTGATTACCGAAGTCTAAATAATATTACTGTAAAAAATCGCTACCCCTTACCACTCATCCCAGAACTCTTAGAGCGCCTCCAAACTTCAAGGATTTTTACAAAATTGGATCTTCGAGGCGCTTACAATCTGATTAGAATTCATCCTGGAGATGAGTGGAAGACTGCCTTCAAGACCAGATATGGGTTATTTGAATACACTGTGATGCCTTTTGGCCTGTGTAATGCACCGGCCACTTTCCAGTGGTTCATAAATGATATATTCAGAGATTTGCTTGACATCTGCGTTGTAATTTAACTTGACGATATATTAAT
This sequence comes from Rana kukunoris, assembly GCA_029574335.1. Taxonomy (NCBI): domain Eukaryota; kingdom Metazoa; phylum Chordata; class Amphibia; order Anura; family Ranidae; genus Rana; species Rana kukunoris. The sequence goes on along the minus strand of CM056050.1, from coordinate 267,896,800 downwards.
TTACTCAGACTCCCTTGAGCTTCATACTAAACATGTCCGATGGGTTTTAGCCAGGCTCAGGACACATTCTCTATATGCAAAGTTGGAGAAATGCCTTTTCAGTCAGACCAGTATCACCTTCCTAGGTTACCAGATTACCCCTCAGGGTATACAGATGGACCATTCCAAGGTGGATTCTATCATCTCCTGGCCAGTTCCACATTCAAGGAAGGCTCTCCAACGTTTCCTAGGATTCTCAAATTATTATCGCAAGTTTATTAAAAACTTCTCTGCGATAGTTAAACCTTTGAATGCCCTTACTAGTGCAAAAACATCTTTCATTTGGACTCCAGAAGCGCAAAATTCCTTCTCCACCTTGAAGCGTTGTTTCTCCTCAGCTCCTGTTCTTCAACTCCCTAATCCGTCGTATCATTACACTTTGGAGGTTGATGCTTCCCACTACGCCTTAGGAGCAGTCCTTTCTCAATGCCCAACTCTCTCCGACCCTTTGCATCCAGTAGCCTTCTATTCCAGAACGTTGTCTCAAGCTGAAAGAAATTACCCCATCGGTGAAAAGGAACTTCTAGCTATTAAAGACGCTTTAGAAAACTGGAGACATTTACTTGAAGGCTCAACCCATCCAATAACTGTACTCACTGACCACCGTAATCTACAGCATCTGAAATCTTGTAAGACTCTCTCTGCTCGTCAGGTTAGATGGACTCTCTTCTTCGATAGATTTGACTTTTTCATCACCTATCGACCTGCCTCACAAAATATTAAAGCCGACTCTCTCTGACGAATGTATGAAGATCAATTCCCTGAGAACCCACCAGTTTCTATCATCCCTTCTCATCGTTTCATTGGCAATACCACTTCGTTTAGACAGCTACTCTCCCAGACACTATCCACAGAGACTCTTAATCATCCACCAGGCCTTATCAAACAACCAGATGGGATATATACTTACCAAAATAAGATCTACGTACCTCCTATTCTACAGATTCCTTTGCTCAGATTACTTCACGATTCCCCTTTGACAGGCCATCCTGGAACTACTAAAACCATCCATATTGTCAAGAGACATTACTGGTGGCCTTCTCTTTCTAAGTTTGTTCATCAGTATGTAAACTCCTGTGAGACTTGTGCTAGAAACAAACTATCTAGGAGACCTCCTTCTGGGTTATTGGTTCCTCTTCCAGTGCCTAATAGACCTTGGGAAGTGGTCTCTATTGATTTTATTGTAGATCTCCCTAGGTCCAACGGTACCAATACCATTATGGTTACGGTTGATCTCTTAACAAAAATGGCACACTTTACTCCATTAAAGAAATTACCAACCTCTTCAGAGACAGCAAAGGCATTTATTGATACAGTCCTTAAACTACATGGCTTACCCTCCCAGGTCATCTCGGATCGCGGTACTCAATTTGTTTCCAAATTCTGGAGAGCCCTTATTACCTCTCTACAGATAGACCATCGATTGTCAACTGCTTATCATCCCCAGACAAATGGGCAGACAGAACGAGTTAATCAAATTCTGAAACAATATCTACGCTGTTACTGTACATACCTTCAAGACGATTGGAATCCATTACTCTCTTTAGCTGAATACGCCTACAATAACTCCACTAGTGCTTCTTCCGGCTTTTCACCATGTTTTGCTAACTATGGCTTCCACCCCAACAGCCTACCTTCTACATTCCTTCCAAATAGTGTACCTGCAGTAACCGATTACCTCTCTACTATAAAAGAGACACTAGTTCTCCTCCACTCCAACTTGAAGGTTGCGCAATCAAGACAAAAGAGATATTATGACTCTCACCGATCTACACCACCAGTCTACAAGGTGGGGGATTTAGTGTGGCTTTCCACCCGTAATCTCCATCTTAAAATTCCATCCAAGAAACTTGGAAATCAATTCACGGGACCATTCCCAATTTCTCACATTATCAATCCCAATGCTGTCAAACTGACCTTACCACCTGACTGGAAAATACATTCTTCCTTCCATGTGTCACTCATCAAACCGTACATCTCCAACCCCTTTCCTAACAGTTAAACACCTCCTCCACCTCCTGTACAGGTTCTCGGTGAAACTAAATACGTCGTTGACAAAATTTTAGATTCTAGGAAAAGAGCTTCTAACCTTCAATACCTCATACGTTGGAAAGGCTATGATCAACCTGATGACTCTTGGGAAAATGCTACGAATATATATGCTCCACGTCTGATCAGACAGTTTCATCGTCGTTATCCTAACAGACCCACACCTACTGGCAGCTCTGTAGGAGCTTCCCTGGGGAGGGGAGTATGTAATAATATTCCTTATACTTGTTGCTCTAGCGCAGTCATTCCTATTGCAGACAGCTGCGCTCCGTATTTCACAAACCTCCGCGTCACTTCTGGTGCGCGGACCTTGCGTTCCAGCTTGGAACGCGGAAGCGCGCCGAGCGCACATTGCCAATTAACCGCGAGATCGGCTATTTAAACTTCCAGAGATGACGGTAGGGTGTTCTGTTATTGCGTACAGACACCCTCCGTCCTGTAGCCGCACTAACCTGCACCCAGGAAGAGCTCCCGACCACGTCCTCTCCGTGTCCCAGTTTGGATCCACACAGGCTGCTTATTATCCAGGCATCTCGCTCTCCCCTGATTCCATTTTAGATGAGTGCTGAACCGCAAGTATATGTGTCCTGACAGACTTGCTACTTTCCTTACTAGGTCTAGTGTGCAGCAACATTAGGCTATAGTTATTTCATTTACTTTAGCTCCTTGAATCACTCCTATTACAGATCCTACTCATAGATGAGACTTCTTTATTTTGTGTGTACCTGAACTCACCATTAGCAACCTGAGCTCCTGTCAAAACAGGCTAGGGTCTCATACACCGCAGGTCTTGTATTTAGAGGGCATGATGATTTAACCCCAAACTTTCAGTGATACTGAGAGTGATCTAGTGGGCAATTCTGAGTTACCTCTGTAGTCTTGCAGGGAATCTGGTTATATGTCAGAAGAAGTGCAGTGGGATATTACAATTCTGAACTGGCTGCGGAGAGCTGCATCATTCCAGCCAGATTCTGGGGCCCACCTGCGAAACTCTGAGCAGTACATTTCAGCTGTGGTGGTTCCTTGCTTTAAGTTACGCAGGGTTGATTCTGTAGTAGCCATACGATCTGGATCATCGTACAGCAATCCAAGGGCTTCAAAGAAGGCATCTACAGTTAGCAGGGCTGGATGGTTTGGTTCAAGGTTAAAGGCCCAAGCCTGGGGGTCACCCTGTAGCAGAGAGATAATGATCTGAACTCTCTGAGTTTCAGAGCCAGAAGAGGATGGCCTTAATTTGAAATATAATTTGCAGCTGTTTTTAAAGTTGCAGAATCCCTTACGGTCGCCAGAAAAACGGTCAGGCAAAGGAATTTTTGGTTCAGATAAAGTTTTTGTAACAGTTGTAGTAGGGGATTGCACCTTGGTGAGCTCTGTGGCCATTTGCTGAACTTGATGGGATAAATGGCAAAGTTCTTGTGCAAACATCTGAGCCTGCTCAGAATCCATGATGGGTTTTCCCTTTTTATGTATGGCTCGTGATAATGTCAGGTTTCATATCAGGCTAGCAGCAGACAACAGTTCAGGTGTGCTAATATGCCTATAGTTCAATAACAAGAGCACATACCATGAGCAGGTCTTGAGAAGCAGGTCAGCGCTGGGACTTGTAGTACACCACGGATGCAGGGTTGAGACGAGCGGGACAGCTTGCACTTATAGTTCACTGCTGAAGTAGGTGTTTTGATGAGCAGGAAATCTGGAACTTGTAGTTCACCGCAGGTGTGGATGTTGGTGGTGTTGCTGGTGCTAGTAGTGCACCACTGCAATGGATGTGGTCTAGGCAAGCCGGGTCATACACGGATAATCAGAGTTCGAAAGGTACCAAATCGGAAGCAACAAGCAGGGTCAAACAAGCCGGGTCATACACAAAGTTTACAGATAAACAGGTCAGGCTGGATCTCACAAGGCAAGCAGAGTAACTCTATCACGAGCACTGATTGGGTGAAAACACAGGTGTTTTAAAGGAGAGCTGGCCAATCAGTGTTTCCCAGCCAAGGCTGTGTCAGGTGAGTGCGCTGGGTCCTAGAGGGATCCAGTACTGACAGCCCCCTTGTTAAATGGGGCTTCCAGATTCTGATAAGCCCCCACCCAAAGACCCCCACAACCACACAGAAAGAGTTGTAGGGATGAGGCCCTTGTCCCCATCAACATCCCAAAAGCATCCTCCCTATGTTGAGGGTATGTGGCCTGGTACAGTTCAGGAGGGGGATGCACTCTCCTCCAACCCCCTTTTCCTGTAGCCTGCCAGGTTGCATACTTGGATAAGTGTCTGGTATGGATTTTGAGGGGGCAGAATGGCACGGCTGGGCACAGGCACGTACAGGTACATCGCCTTTAAGAGCCCAGCTGTGTGCGCGCGCACGTGACCGGGTCTGATGCTCTGATCACGGGACCCACTGACCTGATCGTCGCCGGTCGCCAGTGTCCCGCGATCTGTCATACCTTCCCCTGTTCTTTACTGTGGCTGTGACACTGATCGTCTGTTCCCTGATATAGGGAACACCTACAGCCACACCCCCCTAAAGTAAGAATCCCTTAGGGCACACAACCCCCTATCACCACCTAGTAGTTAACCACTTCACTGCCATTTTTGCATTTTTATAGTACTTTTCACTGTAAAAATGACAATGGTCCCAAAAATGTGTCAAAAGTGTCCGATGTGTCCGCCATAATGTCGCAGTTACAGAAAAAAATCTGATCGTCGCCATTACTAGTAAAATTTTTTTTATAAAAATGCCATAAAACTATCCCCTATTTTGATTAACCAATCAATAAATGCTTATTGCGATTTTTTCTACCAAAAATATGTAGAAGAATACAAATCAGCCTAAACTGAGGGAAACAAATATCTTTTGGGGATATTATAGCAAAAAGTAAAAAATATTGTTTTTTTTTTCAAAATTGTCGCTCTATTTTGTCGCTCTATTTTGTTTATTTTTGTTTATAGTGCAAAAAATGAAAACCTTAAGTGGTTAAAATCCATACCAGACCTTAAGGGTCGGGTTTTGATTTTGCGGGGCCCCCTGCCATTTTTTTACTTTGCCATGGAGTACCCCTAAAGTCTATACCAGACCCAAAGTTTCTGGTATGGATGGGGGGATGGGGAACCCATGCCATTTTATTTCTTAATTCTGTCATAGGGATCCCATTAACCACTTAAGTACACTATATTCTATATTGTACACTGCACTATATACCCTGTACCGTAATTGGGCCTTAGGTATAGGTGGTGCCAGAACACGGTAACCCCTCACAGTTACTCTTGTTGGGCACAGGAATGGGCCCTGCTTTTAAATGTTATTTCAAACATTGGGCCTTGGGTCGTGGTGATGCCCTAAAGCAAAAATATTATTGGAAGCCAGCATCAAGATTGAGGAGGAATAGGCTAGGCAGCATAGGCAGTCTTCAAGGGACCCCGGATGCATAGCAAATCCAATCAGTTACATCAGCATCAGGTGCTTGATAGCTGCTGATCCAGGACCGATTCATCTTTATAAATGTGAGCATATCAACGGAGTCTGTGGACAGGTGCACTCTTTGATCTGTTACAAACCCTCCAGCAGCACTAAATGTGTGTTCAGAAAGCACATTGGATGCAGGACAGGCCAGTAGCTTAATTGCATATTGAGCACATTCTGGCCAGTGGTCCATCCTCAAGACCCAGTATCCCACAGTGGATGCTCTGTTGGAAAAGTCTGGTTTGAAACATTTGAAAAAACTCAAAGAATGGGATTATATAGGCAACACAAACAAAACTTCAAAATATATAAAAAATTATACAATTTTATTACAAATATATATATAAATATTACACAGTACAAACATTACAAAAAATATCAAACTGTATAAATACACAATACACAAATCATATGTGATGTAAATACTGTCCATTAATACGGTACCATCACCAAGATTTAGGTGGTAAGTTGGAGCGGAAAGCCAACGCGTTTAGAATGCTGAGCATTGTTTATCAAGGCATGTACAAGTATTACATCTAAAGTGAATCAAAATATAAATATTTAACATACATATAATATAATAATACACCATCCACATTGAATAGAAGTAAATAGCATATATTGGTGAAAAACTCACTTGTTGTTTAAAATTTTGTGCCAAGAGGTTAGGCCATGAGCCCCCCGGTATCTTAGGACGCAGATGTCTCAATTTGCATGCTGTGCCATACAAGGCTCCTCATTCCTATCACTCATAGTGTGGGCAGAACCAATAGGTTCAATCAAATGGCGTTGAAATTCTGGATTGGGAAATATAAATGGGTGACAACCCCCAAGAAAAAAAATCTCATCAATACAGGACACACTAGCAAAGGCTGGTGTAAAACGTCAGTCTGCTTAAAAAGAGCAAAAAGTAATTCTAAGCAGATTTTTAAACTCACCACCAAGTGCTTTGAAACAAAGTATCCAGTGTCTCCAATATGGTGATGTGGGAGATTCCTGGCTAGCCCCCAGATAGATTCCCCTTGGATGTTAAAATACCTCCAGACTCTCCAGTGTATGGAGAGGGAATACCGCCAAGCGTTCCCCTTGGTGTTCCTTAAATACTTACCTATCCTCGTTCCAGCTGGTAAGTCCATCCCCTTGGTTGCTGTGCTGATTGCAGCAACTTTCAGGTTGTGGCTCTCAGGTACCTAACCCAGCGCATTTCGCGCTGTAGTAGGACCTTGTTCCAGTCACCCCCTCTCAATGGAATATGGACCCGGTCCAATACGCTGAAATTTACAATCGGCATGTGGTAGCCATGATGTTTGGCTATGTGTCGACCAAGCGATATAAATTGCAAATGTGCATAGACTGCATATGCTTATCCACCCGCTTATGCAGTTCCGGTTTGGTTTTTCCCTACATAAAACAAACCACACTGACACTGCATGAGGTATACCACTCCCCGAGTTTTGCAATTGGCAAAATGTCTCAGGGAGAAGGTATCCCCATTTGGCAGTGTCAGTGTGGTTCTCCTTGCAATCACTGAGCATTGGGCACATGATCCACAGGGATATGTGCCATAGGTATTGCATGGATCTTTTCTGCCACTCCCTTTGTACTCACTTTGAACTAGCATAGTGCCAATGAAAGAGGCTTTTTTAAAAGTGATCTGTGGTTGGTTAGTGATCAAGTTTTTCAAAATTGGGTCCTCAGTTAAGATAGGCCAAAATTTTGAGATGGTCTTTCTAATTTTTAGGTGTTCATTGGAATAATTTTTAATGATCCTAGTATTATGTCCCTCCTTTTTCTTGTTGTTGGTTTTGGACTTAAAAAATAGGGACCGCCTGTTGGTGACTCTTACCCTATTGAAGGCCTTTTTAAGGCTTGTTTTTGTATAACCTCTCACCAAGAGGCATTCCGATAGAGAGTCGCGTTCCCCTTGGAAATCAGCATCTGTTGAGCAGTTCCTTCTAAGGCGAAGGAATTGGCTATAAGGAATGGATTTTTTCAAAACCTCAGGATGGAAACTCTCTGCATGAAGCAGAGTATTATATTTGAGCTTATCAAAATGTTGAGGCTCATGAACATCAACAGCTTCAACCTTTTCTTTACCATGTCGTATAATGATACAGAAGTCAGCTTTTTGGATATTTGCATCATTTAAGAACCAGATGGTACAATTAGCACGTCCCTATTTAGGAAGGAAACAGCAGGAAATACTCTGCAACAGGCGGTCCCTAATTTTTAAGTCCAAAACCAACAACAAGAAAAAGGAGGGACATAATACTAGGATCATTATAAATTATTCCAATGAACACCTAAAAATTAGAAAGACCATCTCAAAATTTTGGCCTGTCTTAACTGAGAACCCAATTTTGAAAAACTTGATCACTAACCAACCACAGATCACTTTTAAAAAAGCCTCTTCCATTGGCACTATGCTAGTTTAAAGTGAGTACAAAGGGATGGATTGAAGGAAAAAATCCTGGATCGCCGCACTCCTCGGAAAACGATGTCTTTATTTAAGCATAAGCAAACAATAAAATTCCAATAGGAAAAAACAGCCAAAATGCATGCAGTCAAAAACGGTGTGTGGACAAGGAGAAAAGGGCTGACATGTTTCACATCATGTGATGCTTACTCGTAGCTCCTCTATTTCCCATTTAGGGATATATACCTTCGATATCTCATCTTAATTAATTGAACATTGCTCTCCCTTCTATTCTGCACCTGCCGGTACATAGGGTAATGTCCTTTTAAGACTGATTGTAAATATATGACACATAGAAGCATGTTTTTTTTTATTATTTTTGTAATGTTTTTTCAAATTTTGTATATTCAATGGCTTATATTTCCTTTCTGTGCCAAAATGTATTGAGGCAAATGGACATTAAAGGATAATCAGCTACAGTTATTACCATGATATTATGTTTCTATGCTTAACTTGTTGTGGTTTGTGCCTTCAAGGTTTGTGCCATGAGCGACCCATCTGATAGATTTGGATGGATAGTGTCTCTTTTTTCTTGTAAGTGCTATTCCTCCCTATTCCTTACTCATCAGCTGCCAGGGGAGACCTCCTGGGTTCTCTACCCAGGCGTCTCCAAATTTACCAATCTCTAATTTTTTCCTAATGGAACTATATGAGAATGGTTATTTCAGTAGGGGGGCTATTTTCAAATCTTAAACCCGCATCCTGTTTTTCCCTCGCTCCCATTTCCAAGGAATGGTAATTCATACCGCCTTGGTCACTTTACCCCTCCCCTTGTTTTTTTAATATTGTTCCTGGCTGCCTCTCCTATAGAGATGTACGCCAGGCTTCTATCGCAATACTAGCCCTTTTGCAAGATGGCCACAATGGAACGTCCGCTTCCGGTTGTGACGCTCCTGGCCATGTATTGCTGATACCCTTCAGCAAGATGGCCATGGCGGAACTTCCGGTTGCGAGAGTCTGGAGGTATTTTAACATCCAAGGGGAATCTATTTGGGGGCTAGCCAGGAATCTCCCACATCACCATATTGGAGACACTGGAGACTTTGTTTCAAAGCACTTGGTGGTGAGTTCAAAAATCTGCTTAGAATTACTTTTTTGCTCTTTTTAAGCAGACTGACATTTTACACCAGCCTTTGCTAGTGTGTCCTGTATTGATGAGATCTTTTTTCTTGGGGGTTGTCATCCATTTATATTTCCCAATCCAGAATTTCAACGCCATTTGATTGAACCTATTGGTTCTGTCCACCCTATGAGTGATAGGAATGAGGAGCCTTGTATGGCACAGCATGTGAATTGAGACATCTGCGTCCTAAGATACCGGGGGCTCATGTCCTAACCTCTTGGCACAAAATTTTAAACAACAAGTGAGTTTTTCACCAATATATGCTATTTACTTCTATTCAATGTGGATGGTGTATTATTATATTATATGTAATATTTATATTTTGATTCACTTTAGATGTAATACTTGTACATGCCTTGATAAAGAATGCTCAGCATTCAAAACGCGTCGGATTTCCGTTCCAACTTACCACCTAAATCTTGGTGAAGGTACCGTATGAACGGACGGTATTTACATCACATGATTTGTGTATTGTGTATTTATACAGTTTGATATTTTTTGTCATTTTTGTATTGTGTAATATATATATATATATATTTGTAATAAAATTGTATAATTTTTTATATATTTGAAGTTTTGTTTGTGTTGCCTATATAATCCCATTCTTTCAGTTTTTTTCAAATGTTTTAATAATTACGGGATGATGGCAACTACATTCTGCCCTATATGAGTTGGTCTTTTTCTGGAAATGTCTGGTTTTGCCTCTAGATATTCCTGCACCATATAATGCAGACGCTGGCGCTGGTTGCTGGAGCCTATCAGACCTTGGCACTGAGGAACGAAAAATAGTTTAAAGGCATCGAGCAGCCGGCCACCTTCCCCACCGCTCTTCCCCTAACCAAACAAAGCCTCTGAAACACATTGTCCAGCACAAGGAAATATTAACCTCCCAGGGTCTGGAAATGCATGCCACAAACTTTTCTTCAAAGCCTCCTGTAGATGTTTCAGCCTCTGCTCCCTCTGCAAAGGCAGGATGAGTTCTGCAACATTACCCTTATAACATGGATAAATGGTTGCTAGTCAGTAATGATCCCCCCTCCTTGATACCCTAGGGTCCTTTCACAGGCTTTGCAAAATCAGGGAGGCCATGCAGCATAAATTTGCAGTGGCATTCAATTCTGTATCCTCTGGATCACTAAGGATCACATTATCCATAACTACCTCCTCACAGCCACATACAACTCTTTGTGTTTCTGGGGACTGAAAACTATCCCTTTATGACTGCTGTGTTTTATCCTCAACATCCACTTTGACAAAAATCTCCTCTTCTTCCCGTGTTTGGTGGACCCCCAGGAATGCCATATGTGTAAAGGGGGCCTTGAGAGGAAAGGAAATCCCCCTGTGCCTCTCGCTGTTCTGCCTCTAGTGCCCTGTCCTCGATACCACAAAGCCTTTGCTCTAACAGAAAGACTAGAGGGACAGTGTCACCGATGCATGCATGGTCTCTGCTCACCATCCTTGTGGCCTCCTTAAATGGTGACAGGACCATGCATGCATCCTTGATCAGCAGTCACTGGTGTGGTGAAAAGAAGCCAAGCTCCCCTGACCCTGTCCTGGTGCCATACTCACACAGGTACTCATTAATGGCCCTCTCCTGTGTGTGCAGCTGCTGCATTTCCAATGTTGAGTTCCACCTGGAATGCATGTCACAAATGAAGTGGTTGGTGGGCAGGTTGCATTCCCTTTGAATGTCAGCCAGCCGAGAACTAGCATTGTATAACCAGTGGAAATAACTACAGACTTTTCTAGACTGCCTCTGAACAATAAACGATGCAAGACCAAATTCAGGACATGTACCAAACATGGAACATGGGTCGAGTGTCTGTCGGAGGGTGGAGAGTAGGTTGGTGCCATCGTCGCATAAAACCATTCCTAGTTGAAGCCATCATGGCAACCACCTCTGAGCCTGCCCCTGCAGAGCTGACAGAACCTCTGCCCCAGTGTGCCCCCTTTTCCATAGGCAGACCAACTCAAGCACCGCATGGCATCTTTTTGCCTGACTGCTTGCGTAGCCCCTAGAGCACTTTGGGAGCACTGCTGGTTCAGAGAACAATTCTGCAGAAGAGTCCATAGAGGAAGAAGAGGGAGGGGGAGCATACCGATATTGTGGTAGAATCACAACCAGCTTTTTGGAGGTTGAAAAAGCTCCAACACTGAACCCTGTCCTGCATTTTCCCAGCTGCCAGCAGAGTTATGCAGTGCACTGTGAAGGAAAGGTAACGTCCGTGCTCATGCCTGCTGGACCATGTGTCAGCAGTAATATGATCCTTGCTGCTGACCACACTCACGAGGCCAAAACATTGCCTTCCACAAGAAATGGCATTTTGGAACCTCCCACTGTGGTACAGCACATTCCACAAATTCACAAAAGGGGCTGAGTCTACCAGCTGAAAAGGCACCAGTTTCAGTACTAGCAATTTGACCAAGCTAGCATTTAGATCCCCGGAATATGGATGCCTGGGACCAAATTTCTTTACGGTTAAGCAACTGGGGTAGGGAAATTTCCCTGCTGAATTGAACTGGTGGTGTACTGCTAGCAGATTGTCTGAAAGTACTTGCGACACCTATTGCTATACCTTAGTATGCAGGTTTTTGAGAGGACTGGAAGTATAGTAGGGTTTGAGATCCCAGATGAGGAGCAAAGTCTGCTATGATGTGAGTCTTTCAGGTGCTGCTGCCAACGGACTGCATGGCAGGTCGTCATATGTCTGGACAAGCATGTGTTGTCCAAGCAGCTGCTAATTTTGGCCACACTTTATCCGTGATCTGCTGCACATGTTTCGAAAAAGGCCCACACCAAGGAACCTTTAAAAGTCAGCAGGGAGTCAGCAGGGCCCTGCAGCTGTGGAGCTCTGTGGTGTGATGCAATAGGGTGGCAGCTCTTAAGCTGCCCTCTGGAGGACATCCTGCCTCATTGAAGTTGTGCCTCCTCACTTTCCTCCTTTCTTCTATCAGGCACCCAAGTACAGTCAGTGATCTCATCATTCCCTCCCTCCTCGTCACTGGAGCTAACTTGGCAGTATGCTGCAGCTTGGGAAACATGACTACCAGTTTGTCTTTCTGTGGTATCCCCTTCTCTCTAGGCTCACATTACTCACTTCCTTAACCTGGGAACAAACAATGGACCCTTTAAATTGCTGCGCATTCTCCAGCAGCCTGTAACCAATATTGTGGTCGAGTAATTCTGGGGGCTCCTCCGTGGATGATGGTGGGGATACATAAGGAGTAACTATGGACAAAGAGCTGGTGGAATAGTCCATTTTGGCAGCTGTGTTGGAAGGCAAACTACTATGAGCCTGGGTGACAGAGTGGAGGAGGATGGCTTTGTTTTCTACTCCACCAACTCCCCTGTATGTTGCGGCTCAATAACATCAGCCAGCAGCTGAAAAAAAGGGTGAGCGTGCCCCATGGCCACCTGCAGATGATGCACCATGTCCACGACCACCACTGTTGACGGTAGACACAGAGGCTGCTTGCTCTTCTTTAGGGGCCTGTGAATGTCTGCCTCTCCTTGGTGGCCTTCCTGACGATGGGGATTTTTTTCTTTTCACAGCAGCACTTTACACTGTAATATATACTGTATACACTGCCTGAAGTGTATTTAGAAACTGTACATTTTCACCGTTTAAGATTTTCTGGTGCGAACCAAACCGTCACTCCCATATGTGTAAAATATTTGTGCTTCTCCACTGTATTATTTCAATTGTTTGCAATCTTAAGAATATTCTCTCTCTCTCTCTCTCTCTCTCTCTCTCTCTCTCTCTCTCTCTATATATATATATATATATATATATATGCACACACATACACACACACATACACACACACACACACACACACTATTTATACTTTAAGTGAAAGGAAATATTTAGGTCAGCTGAATTAATATGGGTTTCTCAAGCCTCGAGCAATACACAGTACAGTAAATTTTACTCCGTTTTGAAGTCCATTGAGTAGTTAATAATGGATTGTATTAAGCCACAACTACACAAAAGCCTGACAGATAATGTTGTTCTCCACATCTGAAGCAATGTAAAAATAATTTTGGATTCATATTAATAGCATTGAAATAAAGGCGTTTAGTTTAAAGGATTGAGCATCAATAAAAAAGGATGCATACAGGCTTTTTCCACAGGAGACTTCCAAATAAAGTCATGCTGAAGGGTTCATAGATGAGTAAATTTGTGAACAGTTGAAATATAAAGTATCCTCCAGCTGTTTATTGTATCAAAAACAATTCCCTCTGCCTGTAAGAATAGTCTAGCTTTAACATTCTACTTGGCACACTAATGTGTTCTAAAAAGTTACTTACTTACTGTAGATATTTTAAACTGACTAAGACATATTTAGGAAGCAAACTGAGTGCCTATATAGTAAAGTGTGCACTTAAATGAACTTCATGAAAGGAATATATTTACCTTACTGCATTTTCGGTAAGAAAATATGTTCACCTCAAATAATGAAACAAAGGATGGGATGTATTGTAAATGGAAGCCACTGATAGTTAACCTTTAACTGTACCTAAGAATAGGGATGAGTTTAAAGCTCAAACTTGCTGTTCAAGCATTTGTCTTAACACTGCACTTTTTACTTATTTGGAGAGAGATGAGATGAATAGTATAGTAGAGGAAAAAATAGCATTACTATAATGACAGCTTCCTTGTTGTCAATAGTTGCTAAGAAAGCAGATGTTGGCACCCATCATGTCCTTATTAACCAGTGACGTCACCAGGGCCTTTCATTCCCTGGCTGGGAATTCCTAGCCATGTTAAAAAGGGGTCGGATTGACCAGATATGGCTATGATTATATGCTCAAGGTTGTCACCTTGGAGACCCTGCCTTTTTGATAACTTTTATGCAGCGTTATTCAGGCATCATTCTTTATTATTGACATGGATCTGCATCATTAAATGTTGTGGCATAGGATGGTTTTACTTCATAAGGCATTTTTGGTTGTATGAGTAGGGGTTTTATGCACTCCTCACTTAAAGCGGAGTTCCACCCAAAAGTGGAACTTCCGCTTTAACCACTCCTCGCCCCATTACATGCCACATTTGACACGTCATTTTTTTAGGGGGGGGTGGGTGCTTTCGTTAGGAGTGGGACTTCCTGTCCCACTTCCTCCTTTTGCCCAGGGACCACCTAGGGGGCAACTCCTCTTGCCTTAGGTGGCTCCTCCCTGTACGTGATTGCCTGGGACACGTGACAGGTCCCAGGCGATCGCCTGTCCACTCCAGGAGCGCGACTCGCGCATGCGCCGTGAGTACCTGGCAGGTGCCCGGAGTGACAATGGAGGCGCCGACGGAGAGGAGCGATGCTCTGTTCGGCTGCATTGCTGGACAGTGGAACAGGTAAGTGTCTGTTTATTAAAAGTCAGCAGCTACACTTTTTGTAGCTGCTGACTTAACATACAAAAGCCTGGAACTCCACTTTAACATGGGGCAATGGTATCTAACGCTGTGGACCCTGATGTAAAGAGGAATTCCGTGGACTCTAATTTAAGGGGGGACTCTAATGTACAGTGCCTTGAAAAAGTATTTATGCCCCTTTTCCACAGTTTGTCAACAACCAAAAACAATAACATGTATTTTATTGGGATTGTATGTGATAGACCAACACAAAGTGGCACATCATTGTGAAGTGAAAGGAATATGTGAAAGTGTGGCGTGCATTTGTACTCAGCCCCCTTTACTCTGATACCCAACTAAAATCTGGTCAAACCAATTGTCTTTATAAGTCACCAAATTAGTAAATAAAGTCCACCCATGTGTAATTTAATCTCTGTATAAATACTGCTGTTCTGTGAAGCCCTCAGAGGTTTGTTAGAGAACCTTAGTGAACAGCTTTATGAAGGCCAAGAAACACACCAGACAGTTAAGGGATAAAGTTGTGGAGAAGTTTAAAGCAGAGTTAAGTTATAAAAAAAAATATCCCAAGCTTTGAACATCTCATGGAGCACTGTTTAATCCATCATCTGAAAATGGCAAGAGTATGTCACAACTGCAAACCTACCAAGACATGGCCGTCCACCGAAACTGACAAGCTGGGCAGTGAGAGCATTAATCAGAGAAGCAGCCAAGAGGCCCATGGTAACTCTGGAGGAGTGGCAGAGATCCACAGCTCAGGTGTGAAAATCTATCCACAGGACAGCTATTAGTCATGCACTCCACAAATCTGGCCTTTATGAAAGAGTGGCATAAGGAAACCCATTATTGAAAGAAAGCCACAAGACGTCCTGTTTGCAGTTTGTGAGAAGCCATGTGGGGGACACAGAAAACACGTGGAAGAAGGTGCTCTGGTCAGATGAGACCACAATTGAACTTTAAGTAAGAGGGAATTTGCGACTTTGAATGAGGCGGTTGACTGGTTGAGGTTAGCATAAATGGATGCAAATACATTACAGTAATACATAGCATGTATAAAAGTATTAGCATATGTTTACACATGCACGCATGGCATGAACATAATACTTTCAAGGGTATATACATAGCAGCACATTGCAATATAAGAAACAGTATTGTAAATTGTATAAATGCATGTATATCTACATATCAGCTTGGCAGCTCATAATAGAACATTTAAATATATTGTATAACATTTATGAAAGAGGGTGTATCTGGATAGAATCTTATTAGGGCTTATAGCTGCATCCTGAAAGCAGTTGTGTAAAAACACTTCCTCAGGGGCGGATGCTATAAGTCATCTACAAAAGACAGAATATAATTTAATCTAATATTGAAACAGGAGAGAACAAAAATGTGAGTCCTGGGTACTTGCATACACCAGAATATGATGGTATGTAATCTGTGTGGGGCCAAGGTCAGAGAGGTTGTCCATCCCGGGAGCTGAGGTGGTCTATGACCCTGCACCAACAGGGCACACACATAGCATCCCCAGAGCACAGATTGCCAGTCTCCATAATATGTCAGAAGTAGAACAGGAGTGATAACTGCCAATGGGGTATATAATGGATGAAACATTAAAAGATTAGAAACGTATGCAAGTGAGATAGTAATTGTGAAATACCAGCCAATTGAGTGGAATGAAAGTAATAGAGAACAAGACAGAGACCATTATAAGAAAGTCCAGATCTCTAGGCAATAGAGGCAGTGAGGGAAAGAGTGGCATACTAAAAAAACAGTGTGCTGAAATACACCAGAATACGATGGTATGCAATCTGTGTGGGGCCAAAGCCAGAGAGGTTGTCCATCCCGGGAGCTAAGGTGGTCTATGACCCCTTACCAACATGGGCTCCTCCCTTCACATGTCATACTAGCATGTGCCGGTTGTAGCCTTCTGCAGACAGGGCATATACAAGGCATTTCTCCAGGCAAAGTTTTCTTTGCTGTGCACATGTAGACGCTGCACCTTATGATAGTACTTTGCTTCTATGCAATTGATAAAGGTATTACCAAGTGATTTCATCACACTGTTTTTCAGTATGCCACACTCACCTTCAAATATCTAGAATATTAATGTTTTACATATATTTTACCGGGTAAAACATATGCAAATCATTAATTTTATATATGGAGATAGGAGGTTGGGAAGAGGCTATATTTGGACTTCGATGGTACCATATATTAACTGATAAGTACTCAATCACGATTTAAAAAATACAAATAGTTTTTATTACAAAAATATATATAATAGAACATTCACAGAATAGAAATAATGAAACTCGACAATCACGGGAGAGTTTTGATTAATCCTATTTATAGATAGAACATAAATACCATCCATATATGATTACTCATTGGTTGCTCTACATGTTTTGCAGGTTTATATTGGCAGCTTCTTTATGAGCTTTTTTTTTATGATTGGATGGCATAGAGAAAGGATTGTCATGTGATATTAAAATAGAAGAAAGATTAATACATATTTATCACATACATTATTGTGAATACACAGTCATATTTTTTATATACAGTATAAAAACAAAATGACATCTGTTAAAAAAAAAAAAAAAACACTTTGTCCATTTCTTATCAAAAAAGGGGACATCAAAACGACTGGGGACCTGGGATAGAGGTGACCCACCATGAAGGGCACGGGAGCTCTCAACCTCTATCTCCATTTTGATGGGACGGAGGTACCATTTATAACCCTTTTTGTGTATATACGGCACTTCTTTATAATTTAATATATTTTTTCTTTGTCATTTTTTCGCATTATAAAAATCCTGTACCCATTTGAAAAAAAAACAAAAAACTGAAGGACTGTCATTTGTCCGTAACATGTAATGTGTCTACGTTAGTATGCATCACCACTAGTCCATTCGCTTCCAGGACAGTGGGCTTACATACCGTTGCAATTTTGGGTACCATGTATTTCAGCTTTTAATCAAGTTACCATTGTTCTTATGTATCTTGGAATTGTTTTCTATCTTTAAATAAAATGTACTTTCTTTCATACATACATACTTTGGTCTGTCTATAATACATCCATTAGAGCAGGGGTTCTTAACCTTTTTAGTGACCCCTTGATAAAATTTCCCATGTTGTGGGGACCCCTAACAGTAATATTATTTTCATAGCGTGGGTTGTCAGCACCCAAGGCAAGACAAGTAATTGGCGCCCCTATCCCATGGACATTTAGCACTCCCTGAGTCCCTTCCACTCGTACAGTATTAATACCCCTTATGGTACATTTTAGGATTTACCACTCTCTCTTTGTTCTCCTTTCTTTCCCTTTTATCTCTTTCTATGCCAATTTCTTGTTTTATTTCCACATTCCTCTCTCGACACGTCTTGTTCTCTTACTCTTTCTCTCCCTTTTTCTTTGTTCTTCCCCCTCTTTTTGTCCCTTCCATCTATTCATTATTTTTATCTATTCTCTCACTCCTTGGTGGGGGGAATGGGATCAGTGGCAAAGACCAAAAAAAAATGGCAGTGGTAAATTCTATCAAGTAGATAAACGTGCTACAGTGCAGCCAAAGCTAGCTGCCAAAATGTGAAGTAGTATACAATTGACAGTGCAAGTAACATATAGTAGTAACAAAAATACTGATATACGACAGGGTGTACAGCGTGCCAGGTACAACACACAGCAGTGATTGTAAGGATAAAATTAAATGTCCATACAACAGATATCTGTAAACATAACTACAGGTAAATTTAAAGTAAAAAATGCTGGTATAAAAAGTCAAAGTGACGTGAAGAAACGTTCATTTCAAGTGTTATCTTCAGGATAAGTAAGGATGTCCCCTTACCTTACTGCTGTAAGGTAACAGCAAAAAAAACAGGTGCACTTTTCTGGTCAGGTCCACATATGGTATCATCCAAATGGGCTGTAGTGGGAAGGATAGATCCCTCTCGGTACTCACATTCAAACAGTGGCAGTGACTCGCATCCAGGGAGATAAGAATTGCCAATAGTGTAGTAACGTTTAAAAAGGGGGGTTTATTCAAACAAAACAATACACTGGGTACTCACAAGCAGACAGTGTGCTCAAATCCACCTCAGAATATATTATTTTAAATTAAATTAAATCCAATAAAATTCAATTAAATCAAATCCCCCCACATTGTGCGAGGACGTAGGCCGGAACCCAACAGGGATTCATGGAATCATTTTGGACAGGAGTTTGTTGTTGAGTTTCTGAGGTGGAGTAGTGCCTCCAAACACTTCAAGTGAAGGAGAATTTAGCATATCTATCAATAGATTTGGCCTGCAACTCTTCCATAAGCATAATGCCATTAATTTTGCTTACCTATTCGACTAGAGTCGGGGGGGGGGGTGATTTCCAGTGTCTAGAAAGCAATTGTCGACAAGCGCCAAGACAAAATTATAGGAGGGTATGTTTTTGGAATTTGATAGTACCAGGAAGAATGGAGAGGAGGGCTATAGAAGGAGAGGGGGTGAGAGGTTCATCATAAAGTTCAGAAAATTTGGTTCCAGAATGGGCGAATCATATCACAATCCCACCAGATATGACATAACGTATCTGTAGCTAAGGTACATCTCCAGCAAGAGACAGAAGCTGATGGAAACATGATCCTCAGGGTGGTCAGCCCTCGATACCATCGTGATATCACTTTATAATTTTTTCCCTGAGCATAACTTGATATAGAGGATTTGTGAGTATAGAAAAAAGCTTTGCACCACTCTGCTTCGCTAATGTCTCTCCCGAGGTCCTCCGACCAAGCTGTGGTGAATTTATGAAAATGAACCATGGGTGTGGCCTAAAATCATTTTATAAATCAGAGAAAGAGTATGCAGCGGGGAGTCTGGAAATGAGCAAAGTTGTTCAAAACAGGTTAGGGGTGTATGAACCTGTCCAGAGTTATGAAGCGTCTTACAGTAAGCTGTCAAATGCAAATGGGTGAGCCAGGTCACTCTGGAGGACGCAGCAGTCTCGGTCGTTACGAAGGAGCCAGAGGAGACGTTCACGCAAGGTTGTGCAGTAGGCCAGGAAGCCCTATTGTAGTCAAACTGGATTAATCTGCTCTCTGGGAGAGCTGGGTTGTCAAATAGGGGAGTTAGGGGTCTTGGGTCAGTTGAGTGAGCACAAACCTCCCTCTTTCAGTACCAAATCGCCAAGGCATCTCTAGTGAGGGGGAACAGCTCCGAGAGAGACCGATGTAACCCAACGTGTCCCCAGAGGAGATCTCGAAGGTCAACTGAGGACAAATCCTGCTCAAATAGAGTGGCAATTTTACACAGCGGGCGAGGGGGACCATCCAAGATCCGAGAGCACCACCGACGTATTGTAGAGCTCAAAGTCGGGGAGACCTGTTCCGCCGTTAGTGATGGGTGTGCTTCAGCCTTGGGTGGTTCCCCTTCCATACAAACCGTATGGCCATAGAATGTAACGTGCAAAAAAAAGTGGATGGGAAAGGTATTGGGAGTGCTTGGAACAAGTATAATAGCTTGGGTAGGATATCCATTTTTTAGAGTATTCATACCTCCAAACCACGACACTGGTAGGTCCAAGTGGTCCTCAGTGAGATGTCTA
This sequence comes from Rana kukunoris, assembly GCA_029574335.1. Taxonomy (NCBI): domain Eukaryota; kingdom Metazoa; phylum Chordata; class Amphibia; order Anura; family Ranidae; genus Rana; species Rana kukunoris. Next base: position 267,876,702 of record CM056050.1, on the reverse strand, counting down.
AGTCTAGTCAGGAGTGGGCTATAGTTCAGAGCATATTCCGATAACTGGAATGGCTGTTCCCAAATAGGAGATGGATTTCTCCCACCATTGGAAGGAGAAATTAGATTTGAGGGTGGTAAAGGACAGGCTGCGGTAAGGATAGGCTCAACGCTTCTGTTTTGGATAAATTTAATTTATAATTTTAAGTCTGCCGAACCTATCAATCTCCGATAATATAGACAGGATACTAATGTGGGGTTGAGTGACATAAAGAAGCAGGTCGTTCGCGTATAGGGAAAGTTTACAATGGCATGAAGGTGTTTGAATCCCGTGTATGCTCGGGTTCGCTTGGGCTAAGTGCTCTATTACCAGTGCGAAAAGGAGGGGGGAAAGAGGGCATCCCTGCCTAGTGCCATTCTTAATCGACAGCACACACGATTGGACGCTGTTAACTAAGATGGAGGCCGAGGACTCTTCGTATATCGGTGGCGGGTAAGGTGAACTTGGTGAAGATGATTTTAATGCCGCAGTTGCTTTACTGTCTTCACAATGCCCCTGTGGTAATTCCTCTTAAAATCTTTAGATTAGTAAACTCTATCTTCCGGTCCCTGATCTGGAAAAATAAGACGCCCAGAATTAAACTTGAACATCTGCAGAGGCCCAAGGACAGCGGCGGGCTGGCATTGCCCAACCCGTGGTTGTATTATCTTGCGGCGCAGCTGCAACATCTGGTGGGGTGCTTTGGGGGGGAACCCGGCTGGTTCCTCAGGTGCACTGATGCTCCACACGGTGGGGGATGGGCCCATCCCCATGGCACTGGAAGCCCTGGCCTTCGCCAAGCCCAACAAGACGTACCCTACGTACAATCTTATACAAAAAGTGTGGAATAAATGTAAATATATTCAGCATGCTGACGGATATACTGAATACAGCCCCCTTTGGCATAATGATACTTATACAGAACTGGCCAAATTACAGATCGGGACTGGGTGGAAAGGCCATGGGATCACACACATTAAACATGTATTTAGGAACGGGAGGCTTAGGCCTTCCGCAGACTTGCGGGCGGAATATGGACTCCCGCCCTCGATGCTGTTTCAGTATATACAGCTCCAGCACGCAGTGAGAGCCCAAAGTAGGTCCTCTGAGTGGCATTTGTCGCCAACCCCGGTGTTTGATCTCCTGGGTGATGCTGTGGCCTCGAAGGGAAGTGCGGTGGAGAAGGTAGCCAGCTGAGCAATGCCTTTAAACAATTTTTCAGTCCTCAGCACCAAGGTTCAAGCAACCATCGCCAGCATCTGCATTATATGGTGCAGGAATATCAGGAGTAATACTGAGAGGTTAGTGTTCTGGCGCCACCAAAACCAAAGATCCAATTTTTCTGCCCCTGTTTAATAGGAGCATGTAATTACAATTGTTGATATATTTCACAGCAGGCCCCATTCCTGTGCCCAACAAGAGTTACTGTGAGAGGTTATAGTGTTCTGGCACCATCAATAGTGTTGCTCACGAATTTTCGCATTGCGAATATTCGCTACGAATATTGCATATTCGAGTATTCGCGAATATCTCGAATATCGCAGCGAATATTCGCTATTTCAAATATTCGTGTTTTTCAAATTTCGCAATCAATTTCGCATTCGCGAAATTTCGCGATTTTTTTTTTTTTTTTTTTTAAATATAGCGAATATTCGTAAATATCGAATATTCGTGATATTTTATCCAAAAAAAAATAGCGAAATTTCGCAATCATTTTCGCTTTCGCATATGCGAAATTTCGCTATTTTTTTTTTTTTTATAAAATATAGCGAATATTCGTAAATATCGAATATTCGTGATATTTTATAAAAAAAAAAAAACGCAAAATTTTGCATTAGCGAAATTTCGCATTGGCGAAAATTCGCAATTTTTTTTTTCTTTTATAAAATATCACGAATATTCGATATTAACGAATATTCGCGACCGCATATGTGAAATTTCGCTTTTTTTTTTTTATAAAATATACCGAATATTCGTAAATATCGAATATTCGTGATATTTTATAAAAAAAAAAAAATCGCGAAAATTCGCATTTTTTTTAAATATCACGAATATTCGATATTAACGAATATTCGCGAATATTCTTCGAAATATTCGCGAAATATCGCAAAATCGAATATGGCGTATTCCGCTCATCACTAATAGACATGTATAGATTTATATAAAAGTATGCAAAAGAATAAAAAAGATGCACAATAGCGCAACCATCTTTGGCCAGTGCATATGCTACACCGAAATGATATGCTGCTCTAGCTCCTAAGTGAAAAAGAAAGTTTGACTACATAAAAGAAAATATGATTGCCAAGGTCACAAGCATCACATATAGCAGACACTGGTCAGTAAAACAGCTTAGGTGTAAGTAACAATGATCATGTAAATAACATCAGTGTAAATAATATTGATCAAAAACCATCTCACCTTCTCTTACCCGAGTGCGCACCCTACCTCACTAAAGATCAGTGTGTACTTGCCTCAAGCAGGGAAAGCAGGGTGAGCTTTTTCACTTGATGGATTAAGTTACAAACAATACTGATGATAAAGAAATATATTCTAGTTCCTTTTGAAAATGACTGAAATTAGTAAAAATGTATACATTTTATGGTGGCATGAGGTCTCATTGAATGATAATTTAAAATAAAAAAGGATACCTCAGGGATTTAGACTTAAATAGTGCCCATCCTCTGAGGCCACAGACAAAGATTTCAAGGAGCAGTGGACTAGGGTCCTGGATAAAGCCTCTTTTGAGCAAATTAATCTAATAGTGTGACAAAGAATCCCATCTGGATGAGCTGCATATGGAGATCAATCGTGCCCAGAATGAATTAGAAAAATTTACAAGTACAAGATGATAAACTGACAACAGCACTAAAAACTCAGAAGGATAAAATTATAAGTGTGAATCAGGTAAAATTCATACAAACTAGATCATGTGCACAATAACCCAGACATCTTTGAGCCAGTGGTGACACACCAGGCTAGGTGTACAAACATACAGCAGCACATGAATTCACTGAAAGTAATACTTATTATCCAATAGTAGTGCTATATCAAATCTGGTAGAAAAGGCACCAAATCTGGAAGTAAAGGCAAACTTAATATATTATGATGTGCTGTAGACAGCTGATAATACCTACCTGCTGGGAGTTTTGTAACAAGTGGATACGGGAGATGCGCTGTTCTCCATCTGTTAATTCACATACTGCTCATTGGACTATATTTGGCATGCAATTACATTCCTTTTGGTGAGTTTGTATTGCATGTGGGGTCAATGGAGTGATGCATGGATTCTACTGTGTCTTCAATTTACTTTCCTGATTTACTACACTATGAGATTTTATTTTTTGGCTCAGAGAGAAACGCTAATACCAGTTATCGGCAGTGTGTTCCCTCTGAGGACCTACATAGGCATCTATAAGGCTATAAGTGAGCAAGTTTTTTCTTCCTTTTGGTGAATGGACAATTCTTTCATACCTTTTCACGTGAAGGACGGTTTTTTTTGGACCACTTTTTCCAGGTTGTAATTTTTCACCATTTTAGGCTTGGTTCACACTACAGCACGAAGCGACTCCCAGCAGAAGTCCAGTGCATCGCTATTCACCATTTCAAGCCCGATTTCAGCCTGAATTTTGGGCTAAATTTGTACCTGAAACAGACCAAAAGACACAAAGGGCTTCTGTGCAATTTGCACTGGAGCCGCTGCAGAGATGCGTGAACTGGCTCTTAATCTCCTGCTGTGTGAATTGCATGTGGGGAAACCAACAACCAATTTACACTAGTGTGAACCTAGTCTTAAGGCAGACTTTTTCACTATAATTGTTGACTGTTCTTTTCTGTTCTTTTCTATTGTAGTAATTATCACTGCAATTCTTTGTTTATCTCGTACACCTCTGACTCTGGGCCCCTAATAGTGAAGAGAGGTGGTGCAGGAGTGTCACAGGTGCTCATAAGGCAAACAGGGGTATACACAGACAGAATGGATTGAGTACAGGGCACAGGCAAGAGCGTGAAAGGAAAGGTGGGTCTAAAACGGATAAGTGAAGCAGGAGCCATTTGGCAGACAGAAGCTGAGGTTAGTGCAGACAAATTTCAGAGAGTTCTCAAGACCAGCCAGATCAGCAACTGGAATCAGGATACAGAATAACAAGAGCACAGGATACACAGGAGGCTGAAACAAAGCAGCACTTAACCATGAGCACTGGCCCAGTTTAAAAAGCCTGTTTGGTGCCAACATCTGTCACAATTGCATGCGAGTGCCAGCGCACATGGGTATGCATGCTCCCACAGGTGTGCACATGAGTATGCACATTAGCAAGTGCCAAATTTCTGAGGAGCCATCTTGTCTATTGGCATGCCCTACCATACAAATTATACAAACAACAAAAAGATACTGTCTGGTAGCTGCCATTTAGTGGACAGTAGAGATGGCCTGGCAGTTCGCCCGGCGGTCGTTTTGCGGCAAACTTTGGTCGTGCGCAGTCCGCCAATCCAGCGGACATCTGGCGATGTTCACGGCGGTCCGCAATTTTACATGGAGAAGAACTTTGACCTATGAAACATCCATCAGGTGGTGCAGGACAGCCAATTGGTGTTTGGAGCAGGGACAGGCTGTATTTAATCAAATAGCTATATAAAAGGTCCACAAAAGTCCTTTTAAGCACTGGTATAGGTGTGCGACTTGCTCTGCAGTACATAGGCGTGTAATACATTCATATACTTTTTGTCAGTGTAGGGACAGGTTGCCGTTTCCAGCAGGGACAGAATGTAGTGACACAAATCGTTACCAAACAGGTCCACAAAAGTCCATTCAAGCACGGGTATAGGTGTACTACTTGCTCTGCAGTATTTAGGTGTAATATACACTTATAATATACTTTCAAATATAGAAAGCATATGATTGTGGATTTGTATTGTGCAGCATTGTGACTGGCGGTGTATTTGGTTACTGCTGAATTTTTGCCTCTTTCGCTGCCTTATCTCTGCTACACACATTGACAAAATTTAATGAAAAAAAGTTTCATAACTGGTGCGATAAACCAGTGGCCCCCCAAAACGACAGATTTTGATATATACCTTCTTCCACATATACTGCGCTTATCTAGAGACTTTTGTCACAAGGTGATTTAAAAAATAACAGGCAGAGGAAGAGTCAGGCCCTTCTGCAGGGGTGGTAGGGGTAGGGCAGGAGCACCAGGCCAGAGCAAAAGTGGGAAGTGGCACAATGTTTGTTCGATTACGTCAAACCACCATATACCCTCCGCTTGAGTTACAGGAATTATTTTTCGATCCATCAGAAGACATTTCTGATGCACAGCCATTCTTGGCATTGGATCAGGAAGAGGAGGTAGCAACAGCCGGCACTCAGCAGGCTGACGACAGTACTCAGATCAGCCCAAGGAGGTTGCTGCCCGCTGTTGCTGCCTACTCCGAGATCTCTATTGTTAGTGATGGGGAAGGGGACGTTGATGATGACGTGTCTACAGACGTCACGTGGGTGCCCACAAGAGAGAAGGGGAGGGGAGTTCAGAGGGAGAGATGGACCAGCAGATAGGGAGGAGAAGCAGGCCGGACGTACATTGCACAGGAGGGACAAACCAGACTCCTAATGTATCAGGAGCGAGCCATTAACCATGTGCGGTCAACATCTGGCACTCCCAGGATGCCGACCCATGGCTCTGCAGTGTGGGCTTTTTTTTAACGTGTCCGATGCAGACAATAGTGTTGCTATCTGCAGCTTTTGCAGTCAAAGCATAAGTCGCGGTAAGCCCAACACTCACCTAGGGACGACCGCCTTAAGAAGGCACCTGGCCTCCAATCACCGAGCCCAGTGGGAGCAACGCCATCAGAACCCACAAAGCCACACTCCAGGCTCTCACTGTCCAGCCTCTTCTCCTTCCCCTCTATGCTTACAATTGTCCTCCACTCCACCCTCCATCATGCCGTCCTCACGTTTTTCTGCAAAAAGGCAGGCTTCCATGGCCCAAATGTTCGATCGTAAAAAAAATGACGCCGGCTATATGTACTCTCAAAGTTCCTGAGCTATATTGCCTCTCATACGCAATACTTGTTACTACAAATACTATATGTACTCTCAAACTACCTGAGCTATATTGCCTCTTATACCTTTCTATTAGTTGCCAGTACAACTTGTGAATTATACGTGTATCCTCAAAGTACCTGAGCTACACTGTATGACACCTGGGGCCTAATACTGAGTTGTCGCATAGAGAATCTCATTGAATTCCTTGCTAACCGCAGTTGTGGTTCCCTCCATTCACCAGTGCTGTTACAATGCCTAATGTACCACCAGCCACAGAATACAATTTTTGGGGCCGACACTTTCTTCTGTATCTGGTGAATGCCTAATGTACCACGAGCCAAAGAATACAAGGTTGTTTGCTGTCAGGTGAACACATGTGGGCTAATTTTTGGGGCCTGTAATGGCTGACACTTACTTCTGTATCCGGGTAATAGCTTAATGTACCTCCAGCCACAGAATACAAAGTTGTTTGCTGTCAGGTGAACGCCTGTTGGCGAATGTTGGTAATGGCCGGCACTTACTTATGTATCCGTTTTTTCACTTAATACTTCTGGTAGGTCAGTGTCCATGTTGTGGGACTATTTGTGCACAGCTAGTAAGTATTTTGTGGCTGCAAATATGACCTGCAAGTTTTTAATATTTGCATGCCATTAAAGTCAATGGGGCCCGCCGCGAACTTGCGGTTCATGGACATTTGCGAACGTTCGCGAACCGTCCCGTCAGATGTTCGTCCATCACTAGTGGACAGTTAAAGGGTCACTAAAGGAAAACATTTTTTTTTGCTGAAATGACTGTTTACAGGGTATAGAGACATAAAAGTTAACCGATTCCTTTTCAACATGATTAAAAATAGATAAAAATCAATCATATAATGTGCCTGCAGGTTAGTTTCACTTTTGAACTGGCTTCATGTTTCTATGAAGTAGAAATAGACACACAGAACAAAAACAAACAAATCCAGGGCAGTGTTTTGTTTTTAAAATGAATCTGAGAATCGGTTCTGGGAAGTTTTAGACACACAGTAATAACAGCTTAGACCACCGTGAGAAAGCTCCCAGCACTGTGGTTATAAGGAAACAGACAAACAGGAAGTGTGGAGAACAGAGCAGGATTACAGCAACTTCAAAGCAAAAACGAACAATAAGGACATGAAACCAGTACTGCAGTAAGGTAAAGGAAGCTATTTAGCTAAAAAAAAAATCCTTTAGTGATCCTTTAATGAACAGCTGTAAATGAGAGAATGAGCCATATATGATTATATGTGATCTAGCATACATTATATATAAAGAATAATGATAATAATAACAGTGAGTATTGGTGGTGGTATTATTATTAGCTTTATTATAAACTTTATTTAGCATTTAAAATATTTGCATGCTATTTAAGTAAATTAAATTATAGAAAGTGTGAACTGCAAATAAAGGCTCAATTGTCTTGTGGTTCGGTAGTATATCAGCTCTTCACAGATTCTCAAAAAACAACTTTGTTAGTCCTGTATAAAAAAACAAATGTGTTAAGAATGTGTTAAAAATAAAGCTTGGTGTACTAAAACATAATAACAGGCATAACAGTAGTTTGAAAATAAAACATCAGTAAAACCCTATGCAATATACTATAGATATACTGTATATAGGCATGCCCTGCAGATGGTAAATGGAATATTAATGATGCCATATGGGTAGAAAAAATACTTTTATATGTGTTTGCTTATTTAAATACATTCATAACAGACTGTTGGCTTAGTTTGTGCCCAAAGGTAAATAAACATTACATCTGATCAACAAACACAGAGTAACTGCTCTTTCTTAAAGCACACCGGTAATTTAGCAAATGTAATGCTGAAAAGAAAGATGTAGGAAAACCAAAATTGTATCAGTGGTGAGGGTTTTATTGCAGGGAAGTAAGGGAAATGTAGGGCTATGTACACGGATGACTTTACACACGTTCATTGATGTATAGTGTAGACATGGGCGCCGTCAATAAATTTGTTTTGCATCGTTTCAATCCGTATTAACTGCTAATTTGTATTTTTGCTAGATTAGTAAATTTTTCGTAAAATAACCAACATTTGTTATGATGAATTTAAAAAGCAAACCCAGGAAGTCAGCAGCACTGCTGACTTCCTGGGTTTGCTTTTTAAATTCATCATAACGAATGTTTGTAATTGGTACGAAAAGTTAACGAACCTAATGAAAGTTCATATTCAATCCAAATTGAATTTCGGACACAAATTACGAAATACGAACTAATGGGCTACAAAAAAAACTGGCAGGACCCCACAGAACAGGGATGGTGGGAGCCTCTCATAATGAGCACAGAAAGGGGTACAGCCCCAGGAGGAAGTCAGCACAGCACAGGGATGGTGGGAGCCCCTTACAATAAAGTTAACTAACATTAGACGAAAAATTGTATTCAATCCAATGGCAGTCGTCGACTCATTAGGAGGGGCTCCCACCATCCCTGTGCTGTGCCCACTTCCTCCTGGAGCTGTGTCCCTGCTGTGCTCATTATGAGGGGCTCCCACCATTCCTGTGCTTTGCTGACTTCCTCCTGGGGCTGTACCACTGCTGTGCTTATTATGAGGGGCTCCCACCATCCCTGTGCTGACTTCCTGGGTTTGCTTATTCATAACGAATGTTCGTAATTGTTATGAAAAGTTAATGAACATTCAACCCATTCTGTAAGAAATTTGGATCTGAAATTCGCCAACACACTTTCTTATTTTGTAAAATTCGGAAGCATAGCAATTTGGATTTTGGATGCTTCTGAATGTACGAATTTTCGGAAATTCGTACGAATTTTCGATTCCTACGAAACAAACCACACATGTCTAATATAGTGGTGATTACTGGATTTGGAGTAGAATATCCCTCCTCCATTCCCCATTTTTGTACCTTTACTGATATCCACACAGTTTAAATTAAACAACTGTACAGGAACGTTTTATTTGTTGGGTATTTGCCATTGTCAATAGTGTGCACAGAAAAGCATTAGGCCCCTTTCACACATGCAGACCATATGTCCGCTTTTTCATCCATCCGTGTACGGATGAAAAAGGGACATACATTGGTCCCTATGAGATCGCGGGTGTCAGCGGATGTTCTCCGCTGACACCCAAGCTCATCCGGGTCCGCACTCCTCCGATTCTGCAGAGAGAGGAAAAACCCTATTTTTCCATCCATCTGCAGATTGGATCGGGGACCGCCCTGTCATCAGCGGGGATCAACGGAGCGATCCCCGCTGAGCAACTGGAGGTTCAAGGGGCGGATCATTACTGATCCGCCCTGTGTGAAAGGGCCTGTTGGTATTTTTGTTGTCTAATCCTTCTATACAAGGTGAAAAAAAGGTAATGCAAGACAACCCAGAAGTACGTTCAAAACATGTTTTGTTTTTAAACACTTCATACTACTTGATTTTTAAAGCATATTTACCTTTGTGAAACAAGTGCAAAAATGGTTTCTGAAACTATTTGAATATCTTCACATGGACAGGTTTGTTCCTTCTCCTATATACAATGTTATTATGAAGTGAAATCCACCCCCTCCAAAACCATATCTCCCATAATGACGCTCAGTGCAATTACTTAAATTATATCTATAGAGGCAGAAAATATTCATCTGTTCTTCCTACAACAATCTTCCTTCCTCCTTCTTACTATTAACTGTGTTCAGATGGGAAAACAAAATTAAATACATGAAGACGTGCAGGAGGGAAAGGGGAGGTGGGAGAATAGATGTAATAAACACACTTTTTGTGAAAGCTAGATATAAACACAAAAGAGAAAATGAAACTGGAAACATTGGCAGAAGTTCAAGTGATATTGGCAGATGCTCAGGTGCAGGGGGAAAAAAAGGATAAAAAAGGTCACACACTTGCAATTAGTGATGATCGACTCATTTTAAAACTCTCAGGAATTAACTGATCTTCTCAGGTATCAAGTAACTGTGTCCCTTGGAATTTCTACCACTTTTCTAGCATGATGCTTACCATACAATTTCATTCTTCCTCATACTTTCATCCAGGCAAGGGTTCTTTTAGTCATCAATGTTTACTTTTAAATAAGTCCAAATAAGGGCATCTTTGTCGTGGTCATGTGACACGTGCAATGACGACAACAGTTTAATATACAGTACGCACACCTATTATTGGGACCAGCATTTGTAAGATATGGAAGTGGACTGGTAAGGGGTCCAAAGGATTATTTTATTTAAAGTGTTTTTCTATATACATTTTTTCTTTCATTGTTATATTAAGGACTCAGAACATTTTTTTGGTATTAGTAGCATTGTTAAAAATGTTTGTCCTTTACACGGCTCAGCAGTTCAAGTTGAAAACACATCCGATAGTCAAAAGAGTAAAGCCCTGTACACACGGCCGAGGTTCTCGGCAGAAACCAGCGAGAACCTCGCTGGCATCCTGATTCTGCCGAGAACCTCTGCCGTGTGTACGGATTCGGCAAGCATCCCGTCGGGAATGCCGTCGAGCCGAAATAGGGAGCAGGTTCTCTATTTGCTCGACGGCCAGTCGGGATGAATGGCTCGTCGCCCTTCCCGACGGGCTGGTCGCCGAATCTGACGGCCGGGCCTCACTTTCCCAATTTCCTATCTGCTTTGTGTAGACTCAGTTGTACTCCGTTTAAAAATGCCCAGCATGCTCTGTGCCACCATGGTTATAGATGCAGCCAGTAATAAATGTTTGTAAAAAAAATAAAAAACTTCCAGAGTTAAAGGCTTTTTATTTTGGTTCAAGTAAATAGCTATCAAAAATCTCTGATAGATAGACCTTAAAGTTATGTGCACCCACAGAACCATAAAAAGCTATGAAATCCAGATGACATCTTAAGGGCTCTTGAACTGTACAGCTATGTGACAGTTTATTGTCAGGAGATGCTACCAGTGAATGAGGGAATGCCATTTGCTCTGTGTGTTACTATATTCAAATATTTCTCTGACTCTTGGATTAAGCCAATATAGTAAATTGCGGTCGCCGTTCCTCCTTTCCCTTCCTTGTCATCCTCGAATGGGTAAGTTGGCTTTTTAGCTTGTTGGTGCTGGCGGTTGTGTGGCTGGAAGTGGGTCCTGGATGCTTAAATCCCCCTCGATGAGCTGGAGCTTCTCTATTTAGCGGCCATTAACAGTGTGCACAAGCCACATACTAGGGCCAATTTAGACAAGAACCAATTAACCTACTAGCATGTCTTTGGAGTTTGAGAGGAAACTGGAGTACCCAGTGGAAACCCATGCAGGCACATGGAGAACATACAAATTCCAAGCAGCTAGTGTCGTCATTAGCATTCAAACCAGCAACTCTAGTGCTGCTAGGTGGAAATGCTAACCACTTAGCAACTGTGCCGCCCATGTTAGATATCAAAAGAAGCATCTTTCAGTATGAACACTGTGGCAGTTTGAGAAAAGGAATTGGATTAGATGAAATGTAAACTATTAACTTGTATATTCAAAATTGAAGCAGGAAGTGGTGAATTTGGATTGGGCAACAGATTGTGTTCTTACAATTTATAAAAGACAAGATAAATGGAAATAATTCTGATTTATCTATTTATAAAAAAAAGAATTACAAGCCTGACCTCCGACACAAACAAATTACCAGTACATGCAATTAGTCTCTTCAGTTTTCAATGTCCTAGACTAACTAAAAAATGAATATAATATAGTTATGAATCTTTATCCCAGATGAGACATGTAAGAGAATACTTCAGTAGATTAGAGCCATCTACTCGTAGAGAAGCTAAAATATGAAGAAACACTACGTTCTATGAACTCATTTCAATAATAATTTTCCTTTTCCTTTCTTTTGATTAGTATAATTTTGGGCTTCAAACCAAATAATGGTAAAACTACTTGTTCAGTTCGTAATTTGCTTTATGTTATTGTATAATTTCAACTGAGATTATACTTTAAAAGTGCCCTGTCGTTATAATAAAAATGGCCGCCTGATAGTTATAAATAATTCATAAACTCATAGTATTGATTTTTCTAAAGCACCTAAAGGAAATATTACACTTGTGAATACTAGTCATAATGTGATCAATATAATCATGTAGAATTACAGTAGCTTTAAATTCATTTTAGATGAAACTTTAATGATTATTAGGCCAAAAAGATATTAAGAATAACGAGCTTCAGGGCAATGGGTTTTTGGACATTGATATAACATAAATGGCCTCAAACAGAGAAGATTTTATATTAGTACAGCTAAGATTTAAATTTTTATGTAAATTTGTATGTATTTTTTCACTACTTACTGTAAAATTATTTTTACAACATTGCAATTATATGCCACACTCATGTTCCTTGTGTTCTTGAAAAAGATGCAAGGTTGATAAAGGCAAATGTATATGCTTTATACTTTGTTAAAAAACAAAGATTTGTTTTTATTTTTTGGATTAGTATACTGCGGTCCAAACTTAGTATTGCCAGAAACAATTCTTATGCAACAAATGTTTCAGCGATTTAAAACACTGAGTTATCCAGTTGAAATAAAATGAGTAAAATTCAATTTAACCTCTTCAATACCTGACTGTTTAACTTTAACCTCCTTCCTGCCCAGACCATTTCTCATATTTTAGCATTATCACACTTTGAATGACAACTACATCTGGTTCAGCAGGGACTGGCCACATGTTGATTAATGTAGGGGCACTGTGGTTGTGCAAAAGTCAATCTAACCTCATGTAAGCCTAGTAATGCATTGCTGTACCCAAAATAATTTTATGTCATACTTTTGCTAAAGATAGAGTTTTCTTTTGGTTGCATTTAACCACCTCAAGTTCAGACACTTTCAACCCTGTCCAGGCCAATTTTCAGCTTTCAGCAATGTCACATTTTGAATGACAATTACCCACTGTCAGGTCACCTGAGGCCAGGTGACAGATGCACCCTGTTGGAGTCAGAAGTGCACCGCTAAGGTAGTGGACCCTATGGCTGACTGCTGCGGATGGAACTCTGGGTGGTTCAGAAAGGCAGGTCCACTGGGTCTAAGAGCCAGCAGGTGTTCACCAGAGCCTCTAGTGGTGAGGAGAGACTGTGCTGCAACTGGCTCCAGGTCGCTGCCCTCAGGGTCTCCCAGCTCACGCTCACGGTAGGTTACAGGAGGATGGAGAGGAAGCAGCAGCCAAGGACAACAAGGCATAGGAAGGATATAATCCAACAGTCGGGTGACTAGCAGACAAGGACAAAGAAAGAACACGCAGTGTTAAATAGTGGTTCCTGTTAAGGCTAGGGTGGAACCACACTTAACCATGCAGGTGTGAGAGTACAAGCCCTAAGGCTGATACACAGAGCAGGTAAGAGACCGACAGGTCATGAAAGAATTACTGCAAGGTCATGACACCCAGGCATGCAACAATATACCCAGTTTTTTTTTTTTTGGGGGGGGGGACAGTTTTCTTTTGGCAGTATTTAATCATCACTGGGATTTTTATATTTTGCTATATAATATATTCTTAATGCGCTTACACACGACCATTTTTAATGGTCTAGAAAAAACAACGTTTTTTTCAACCCGATTCTTGTTAAGTCTGCCGTGCCTACACACGATCGTGAAAAAAAAAGCTTGAGCAAGGCGTGGTGAGGTACAACATGTACGACAGCACTATACAGGGGAAGTTCTATTTGGATGGTGCCACCCTTGGGGCTGCTTTTGCTGATTTTGTGTTCGTAAAAGTTTGGTGAAAGACGATTCACGCTTTTCAGTCTTCATGCTTTTCAGTCTGTTACAGCGTGACGAATGTGTTATCTCCATTACGAACGCTAGTTTTACCAGAACGAACGCTCCAGTCTCATAACTTGCTTCTGAGCATGCACAGTTTTTTCACGTCGTTAAAGCCTACACACGACCATTTTTTACAACATGAAAAATGACAACGTGAAAAACGTTTGGCAAACAGCGAACAATTTGGGTTGTTTACGGCAAATTCGAAAAGCCTCGGAACACCCTGTAAAAATTCTATGTGAGAATTCTAAAATGCTAATTTTAAAGGTTAATTTTCAAGTTGTCCTAAAAAGTGTTTGGGGACCTGGGTCCTGCCCCAGGGGACATGTATCAATGCAACGTAAAAAGTTTTAAAAACTGAAGTTTTTTCAGGAGCAGCGATTTTAATAATGCTTAAAGTAAAACCATAAAAGTTAAATATTCCTTTAAATTTGGGGGGGTGTCTTAAGTATGGATGTAAAGTAGCGCATGTTTCCCATGCTTAGAATTGTCCCTGCACAAAGTCTCATTTCTGAAGGAAAAAAAAGTAATTTAAAACTACTAGCGGCTATTCATGAATTGTCAGGTCCCGGCAATACAGAGAAAAGTAATTGAAGAAATGACAGAGGTCTCCCCCCAAGTCCATTACCAGGCCTTTTGGGTCTGGTATGAATATTAAGGGAAACCTCTGCCATTTTTTAATTACTTTTATCTGTATTGCCGGGACCGATAATTCATTAATAGTAGTTTTAAATTACTTTTTTCCCCTTCAAAAATGAAATTTTGTGCAGGGAACCAACATTTTTTTTTTAAAACGTGTGAGGGTCCCCCCTTCAGGTCTGGTATGGATTTTAAGGGCAACTCTGCGCCATTTTTTTTTAAATTACGCGGGATTCCCCTTAATATCCATACCAGACCTGGAGGGCCTGATATGGAATTTGGCGGGACTCCCACACCTTTTTTTTTTTATTTTGGTTCCCTGCACAAAATGTAATTTTTGAAGGAAAAAAATAATAATTTAAAATTACTTGCGCTATTAATGAATTGTATGGTCTCGGCAATACAGATAAAAGTAATTTAAAAAAGTGGCAGGGGTTCCCCTTAATATTTATACTAGACCCAAAGGGCCTGGTAATGGACTGGGGGGGGACCCCTGACATTTTTTTCAATTACTTTTCTCTATATTGCCGGGACCGACAATTCATGAATAGCCGGGAGTAGTTTTAAATGACTTATTTTCCTTCAGAAATTACACTTTGTACAGGCAAAATTCTAAACACGGGAAACATTCACTACTTTACATACATACTTTAGACACCCCCCAGGTAAAAAACAAATAAAGGAATATTTCACTTTCATGGTTTCACTTTAAGCATTATTAAAATCACTGCTCTCGGAAAAACTGTTGTTTTTAAAACTTTTTTGCATTGACATATCTCCTGGGGCAGGACCCAGGTCCCCAAACAATTTATAGGACAATAACTTGCATATTAACCTTTAATTTGATTTAAGGTTTAAAAAAAATTCATGTTCGTGTCCCATAGACTTTAACGGTGTTCACGTGTTCGAACAAATTTGTTTGCTTTTTCGCATGTTCTGGTGCGAACCAAACTGGGGGGTGTTCAACTCATCCCTAGTTTCTGTTATAACATTTTGCAAATCTTTTCATAAATTTAGGTCAAAATGTATTCTCAAATCAGTATACATTAGTCTGTGTGCAAGTTATTAGTATGCAAACTATGGCATATATTTGAAAATCAATTAGTCCTGATGTACTGACCGCCCATCTCATTTATTAAAGTCCTAAAATGCCGGGACCCTCCTGACCCTTGTGCTGTGTCCTCTTGACTCCTGTACTGTGCCCTCCTGACCCCTCCATACTGTGCACTCCTACCCTCTGTATTGTGCTCTCCTGTACTGTGCCCTCCTGCTCCACTATTTTGCACTACTACCCACTTACTGTGCCCTTTCGAATCCTCCTGTGCTCTCCTTCCCCGCTTGTACTGTGCCCACTTGCCCCCCTGTTTTGTGCCCCCCTGCCACTCTGTAGTGTGCTCTCCTGACCCCCCTCCCATACTGTATCCTCCTGACCCTCCTGCACTGTACCCTGCTGCCTTTCCCCATTGTACAGTGCCCTCTGTGTTGATTAGACTGATTTATGGCATGTTTTGTTGTAGTTTAAAATACATTTTATTAAAAGTACTAATAAACGTATGTTTAATTCTTTCAAGTATTTTTACTTTCAAGTGGTTCTAATCGCAGATTTTTTTTTTATCTTAATGCAGTCTATGCATTAAGATCACAAACCTTCTGTGTGCATCAGCCCCCCTTACCCAAGCCCCATCTCTATCCAGCGATGTTACATGAGTGCCATGGCCGTCTGGGACTCTCTCTCCTGATTGGCTGAGACACAGCAGTGGTGCCATTGGCTCCCACTGCTGTCAAAGTCAGTTAGCCAATCAAGAGAGTGGGTGCAGGGCCGAACTGCGGCACTTTGAATGAAAAAACTGAGCTGTGGCTGTTACTTTGTTCCCTCTTTGTTATTACAATGATAGCTTACTAAATTGTAGATATTTTTTTATACTTCTGCTTTTAGTGCCTAGGGATGCACTTCAAAGTGGTTATACAGTTTGCAAACCTTTGTGTGAAAATCCCAAAAATTGAAACAAAAATAAATATATAACATTTCCTCAAAAGACATGCTGTATAATTCATAATAAAAAAAATATATATATATATATATATATATATATATATATATATATTGTACAGGACGCCAGGGTTGGGTCCTAGACGGGTGCTATACGGCACCACTATTTGGACTATGGTCCATTTAAATAGAGGTAGAAGGTTCAGGGGGTCGCCCAAAAGTGGGTGAAAAGTTCCAGGCAGGCGCTAATTCAGAGAGGACTGGTTTGCAGTCTTCTCTATCTTTAATAAAGTAGTTTGGGGCCTGGAATTTTGGAGGCTCCAAAGTGTTATTTGGGTGGGACAGAGCCTCCACTCCTAAACCTTGGGAGCCAGCGCACAAGGTGTTAACTCTCACAGAGAACCACCCATTGAAGCAGGAAGTGGTGCTGGAGGTGGTGAGTGAGTTTGGAGAGTCCACCTGATGAGGACAAGATGGAAGTCTGCTAGCTGCACAGTGAGGACTTTTGGAATGCAGGGGATGAGGACTTGTCTTCCCACAAACCGTATGTCGTTTACTTTCACTGTTTTATGCTGGAAATAAGCAGACTTTTTGTTGACGCTGGAGCCAAGCGGACTTTTAAGTTATAGTTTTCTGTCATGCTAAAAAAGCCTTGTTTTGCTTTTCTGTAAATAAAAACCCTTTTTCTTCAAACCAACGGTTTAAGCACTGAATCCCTGCTGAGCTATAGCCCCCAAACGTTACAATATATATATATATATATATATATATATATATATATATATATATATATATATATATATATATATAAAATGACTTCAACAAAGCATTCACATAAAAAAATATTTATTATACAAATACAGGACAATCATCCCCAAATGATTAATGGATGATAATACAAAATGCAATCAACATTACCAACACACACATCTACTGTACCACCTCAGAATTCTAGGGTGATCAACACATGGGAAACAACATTAGACATCACTGCCAATCCATCATACGTAATGCTTTTCATGTTGCTTAGAATCAACACATGTCAAAAAAGAATTGGTCATGGTGGAATATTATTTAACTGTTATTAATAATATAGGCATGTGCAAAAGTGAAAAATTCGTTTCGTTTCGTTTCGTTTCAATTCGTCATTTAATAAATTTCGTTAAGTTAGGTTCGTTACATGTGTTGAATTCGTTTTCGGAATTCGTTCGTTTTCGACCGAATTTCGAAAAATACGGTCGAAATCGAAAATATTTCGACCGTTTTTCGAATTCGTTCGTTTTCGACCGAATTTCGAAAAAAACGGTCGAAATCGAAAATATTTCAACCAGATTAGAAAACAAATAGTCTCTTTTCGAATAGAATTTTTTTCGAATTAAATTCGATTTTTTTTTTTTTTTTCGAATTCCGATCAAATTTAGTCCGCGGGTATTCGATTCGGAATTCGAAAAAAAAATTCGATTTCGACCATTTTTTTTTTTTTCGAAATTCGGTCGAAAATGAACGAATTCCGAAAACGGTCGAAATTTTTCGCTATTATAGCAATTCGGAAATTCGTATGCATCCGAATGTCCGAATAATGGAAAATTCGTCCGAATTTCGATTCGGAACGAAACGAAATGCACATGCCTATTAATAAAACAATTGATATGTCAGTTAATGTGGAGGCCACAGTGAGTGTAGGAAATGATTGCAACTTTAACCCAAGTAGTAATTTTATTTTACAAAATAACTTTAGCAAACAACACAAATGATTGACAGGAAATTTAATGATAATGCATATTTCTTATCCGACTTTTTCACATCTATTAAGCTAGAAATAGCCGATTTCAGCTTTTTACATTTCCTGATGCTTTGTAGTGCTCTCAAATTAGGCGAGGATCTTACATATTGTGATGATCTTAGTGTACAAAGATAATTTAACTTAGAGTGCAGGAAAATTACACAGGAATTTGAATAGCAGGAGATTGTCTACTTGTAATTCATGTTGAAGATGATTTTTAAGCACACTACTTCAAATAAAAAAAAAAAAAAAAACAATTTTAATTTCCTTTTTTTTCTATTTGAAAACACTTTAGAAAAATATATTATAGAGAATACAAATCCGTAACTAGATGCATTAAGCAGGGCTTGTGAACTACAATTTTATTTATTTTTTTTAAATTGCATGACAATCCCAAACCCTATCCAAATCAAAGTTAACCAAATCTGTCAAACTAAATATGCCAATTTTCTGGGCTAATAGGCAAGGGGGTGTCACAAAATAGCATGGGGTGGATACTGACAAGGGGAACATGTACCAATGTAAAATAAATGTTTAAAAATCCATCAAATTCTTAGCGTGAAATATTAAAAATTGCCAACACCTGGGGGGCTTGCCTAGAGGATGGCTGCATGAAGACTTCTTTTATGGAGCTCATGGGTGGCATAGCAGTTTATTGTGGATAGTGCCCATCTATGGTCTGGAAACAAGGTGATACCCAATATGCCTGAAAGCAGATTAGGAAAAGAACACAGAAGAGACACCTCAAAGCCTGACATCCAGTGTTGAACACTTTACTGCCAGTGTGTGTTCTAAGAAGACACTGAAAACTACCCCTCCATCCCGCTTTTTGCTCAGTCTCTAGAGACACCCTCACCTGAACTTTTATACTCCTAGGAGACCTTACACTAAGGCCCCTTTCACACTGGGGAAGGAGGTGCGGTGGCGCTATACCGTTGGATTTGCCGCAGGATTCGGCCGCTAGCGGTGCAGTATTAACCCCCACTAGCAGCTGATAAAGGGTTAATACCACCCGCAATGCACCTCTGCAGAGGAAGGAGCGGTATACATACAGCTCCTCTCACCGCTCCAAAGATGCTGCTGGCTTTTAAAATTGACGTTGCTGGGCAGGAGTTTTTCAGGCGGTATAGCAGCGCTATTTTTAGCACACTACCGCCTAAAAATCTCCTCAGTGTGAAAGGGGTCTAAGATGGGCTTGCAATGTAGACTTTGATGGATTCAGTGGAGCCACCTTGACAGGATGATGCCCACTCTATGAGCAATATATCGCAGGAGAAACTGGCTGGTACTCTGTCACCTGAGTTCCCAGGAACTGCTGAGCTATCATTAAGAGGGACTTTGTTTGCCTTGCTGGCCACATAGAAGAAACTTTCAGGCAAGAGATCACTTCACTGCAGCAATCCTCCGCTCTCCTGCCAGCATGAGTACCTGCTTTGGAGGAAACCTCCACTGATCTCATTACATGGGTGCACGCCCTGTAGACACAACAGGAATTGTCTACCCAGTTCCTGACAAGACTACAGCATCAAATGGAGGATTTGGAAGACAAACAGTAGAAACTATATCAGAATCAGGGCTGCCCTCTAACTTAATGGAAAGATTCAGCACTGGGCATTCTCAGCAATTTTTTTAGAAGATGTCATGGCTGATGAGATTGTACTTTAGTCCACAGAGCACTGGGCCCCAACAACTTATGCAGACAGGCTATGCTCAAACCTCTACATGAATGGCTAAGGACTGTGTGTGCTACATATTTCTGGGGCTACTCATTTCATCTAGTAGTGAGGAAGGAGTCCACCACTCTTCCATTAGCACCTAAGGTGGACATTTTGGTACTTCTGGAATGAGTCATCGTAGGTGGACATGCACCTACGATGACAATTTCAGACCCCTCCATGATTTCCAAGTGGGAGAACTTGCAAAATAGCAGGGTGTTCAAATACTTATTTTCTGCACCGCATATATATCTATATATATATATCTAGATATATATATCTATATATATATATATATATATAGATAATGTGTGTGTGTGTGTGTGTGTGTGTGTGTGTATATATATATATATATATATATATATATTTATATTACACATACATACGCACACATTTATTAGGGGCATGGTGGTTGAATTAGAGTCCATGATATGAATATGAAGATGTTCAACATATCCATTACACTACCATATTTATAAGATGTATTGCTAAATACTACCTAATTTTTTTTGCAAATATACTTGTGTAGGTACTGCCAGTGTATACTATATTACGGATGTGCACATACAGTAATTCTTGTTAGGTGTCTTGTTGGGGAGCTTCTCATACCATACTCAATGAGGTGAACTGGCAGCAGAGGAGGCATGCACCGATGTATGGTTTACCTACATATGGAGTTGAACAGTAGATGAACAGTAGAAGCAAGCCTACCATAGAAACATAGAGCTACATGCGATCGTGATCTTAGCAATAAGATCATTGGGAGTTGGTAAGCAGGCAATTTTACTAGAGGTGGAGGTGCCCTTTGTCTGATCTTACTCTACGAACTTTTTTCAAACACACTTCGGGTGCAAGTTTGACACACATGGACTTTATTATTTGTATTTGAATGTGATATTTTTTGATTTGTCACGCCATCTACGTTTCACTTATGTTCACATTAAGAGGAATGGTCATATTTGATTTATGATACATGTGTTAGTGCAGCGCAGCATATTTTTGACATTATACCCCTACTATTTCACTAAAAAAGTGTCAGAAATTGTAAAAAAAAAACCCACAGGGGACAGCTTGGGACAAGTCCTTTATTAAAAAAAGAAAAATAATCTGCGATTTACATCCATTCTCGAGCAGAGGATACAGAGAAAAAAAACCCTGCAAATTTCGACCACGATCCGCCTCCATAGTAGGTTTCCGTCCAATAACACTACACCCGCTGTGACAGCTCTTAAATATCTGAGGGCGGAGCCACCCATCACGTGCGCAGGTGACCCCGCCCCCTGTGATGCAACAGGGGTTTCCCGCGACAGGGAAACTGCAGGAAACCCCCATTGCGTCAGAGGGGGCGGTGTCACCGTGCACATGATGGGTGGCCCTCCATCTTTTTTTGCTAGAAAATTATTCAGAACCCCCAAACATATTCTTTTAGCAGATACCCTAGGTAATAAAGTGGCGGTCATAGAAATGCTTTATCTTGCACGGTGTTTGCGCAATCATTTTTCAAACGCTTTTTTTTTATTTTTTAAATGGTTTCATGAATTAAAAAACAACAAAACAGTAAAGTTAGCCCAAATTTTTGGCATAATGTGAAAGATGTTACACCGAGTAAATAACTTGTCACACTTCAAAATTGCACTCGTGGAATGGCGCCAAACTTCCATACTTAAAAATCTCCATAGGAGACACTAACATTTTTTACAGGTTACCAGTTTAGAGAGTTACAGAAGAGATCTAGTGCTAGAATTGTTGCATGTGCTCTAACGCACGCGGCGATACCTCACACGTGTGGTTTGAATGGCGTTTACATATGTGGACAGGACTACTGTAAACATAGCCCACTATATTTTAAAATGTCCAATCTGTTTTTAATATGTTTTTAATATGTTTGTTTGGGCTTCCAAACATGCACACATTAAACACAACATACTATGTATCAAAAAATAATGGAGAGATATCCCAACCAGATTTTAGATTGTACAAACTTGCACTGCACTTGACCAGAGCCCTTGAAAGGAATAGGCATTTCAATATAAAATAGGTGGTTATGGAACATTTTGTAGCCCTAACCACCAAATCCTCTCCCTGACTCTCTCTCCAACATGGCATATCTGTAAAAAAACCTTTACAGGTTTTTACATATGTCCGTTTCCCTCACATTTGTTACCCATTTTAGGGAATCTGCAGTTTACTGTAAGCCTGGTTTATATGACAAGTCATTAGAACAAGACTCCAGCTCCATATTACATTTCCAATGCCAATTGGATGACAACTGACTCCATGTTAAAAAACACCCATATTTTTTAGCTCTTTTATAAAAAAAAATTAAACACGACTGAATGCTTCTAACATGCCTAACGCAATTTGGGAGGGATTGCCTGGGTGAAGTTTGGCTATGATGAGCACTTTCAAGGTCCTATACACTATTATTGACAGAAGCCTACAATCTCCACTACAATTCCTAGATTGTTGGGAAAGGCACCTGTAAATAACCGATCACCATCTGCTAGATGTAAAATTCTCCTACTCTCCTATAGTCCATTAATCAGTAATAAGTACCAAAAATCACGCTACAATTTGGTGATGCAGTGCTATTGTACCCCCCATTCTTACACTCCCTCTAGCCCTCCGTACCTGCCACTTGTTGGCACCTTCCAAGAAAGGCGTTCTACTTCATATTTTCTGTTTGTGTCCTTTTGGACTCAAGTACATTAGACCTTCCAAGAAAGGCGTTCTACTTCATATTTTCTGTTTGTGTCCTTTTGGACTCAAGTACATTAGACCTTAAAAAAAAAGTATCACTGGGCACTCTATACAGTGCCTAATGACCCAGGCCCACATTCACATACAAATAGATTCGCGTAGAGTATCAGAAATACTCTACGCCGCCGTATTTCACCTGGCTCTACGTGGAATCCCGGTAGATTTTGTCCAGTAAACTACGGCGGCGTAGTGTATTTCTCCCGGCGCAAGCCATCTACGCGAATAGGGGGCGTGAAGCATTTAAAATAGGCGTGTTCCCGCGGCGATCGAACTGTGCATGCTCCGTTCAGAAATTTCCCGCCGTGCATTGCGCGAAATCACGTTGTTACGTCCTTCGTTGTTTGAGTAGCGTCGTTTACGGACATTCCTATTCCCGAACGAGTTACGTAAAAAAAAAAAAATAATTAAATTTGACGCGGGAATGACGGCCATACTTAACATGGGCTGCGCACCGTTAGACCAGCAAATAGCTGGTCTAACTGTACGTAGCAAAAAAATGACGTAAGCGATTGCGAAGACCACTCGTATCTTCGTGGATCGCCGTAAAAAGTCATTTGCATATCCCGACGCTGAAAACGACACGGACTCCTCCCAGCGGCCGCAAAAATATCGCAGCGTAGATCCGAAGGCTTACGAAGACGTAAGCCTCTTGGATCGAAGCCCGAAGCCGCCGTATCATGGTTTGAGGATTCAAACTAGTGATACGGCGCGCAAAATTTGAAATTACTCCTGTCTAACACCAGTTAGACAGGCGTAATCGCTCTGTGAATCTGGGCCCCAGTGTATTTATTTCTTCATCACAACAGTCCCCCTAAAACCCTCCTTTCACTTTTGTACACCAGTGATCTGGAATCCGATATCCCATCAATATCACAATGGATGCACCAAGCTGAGGACATAAGATCTGACCTACTAAGTCAAAGATTCCAATGACAAATTTCGGAAAACTTGGTTTTGTTGGTCAGAATGTGTAGATAAATACAAAAAAAGGCTTTCTAGATAAAGACCTTCTCACACCAAGCATGAATATTTGGTGTTTTAGGAGGAATTTAGTTTCTACGCAATGATATGTTTACTGGTGAAAAAGACAGAAAACTGCCCCCATGTATGCAAACTCAATATCATATAAACAGCAGCACCACTAACCTGAGATATAATCACAAGTATAACAATGTGTTGAGCTTAAATACATTATTAAAAAAATGCAAAGTCAGTCCATGTGGCACCATATGATGCCTTTAAATTGTTATATGTGCAAAAATATATAATTATAGATGTATTCTTACCAGAGATTGTTGACCATCCCATATGCTCCATCCCCGATCAGTCGTTAAGGATGAGGGAAATCACCCAGATACCTCTGGGAAAAGATACTCCTCCGGACTCAAATCGTTGTGTCCGGTGCAATGTATCCGCAAAGAGAACGCCAAATAGTGTAAAATCCTTTACACAAGAACTTCAGCCAAAACAATCATAGGCTTAATCCAAACGCGATAACAGGAAAAGATGCCTTAGCCTGACCTGTTTCATCACCGGTTTTACTGGTATTGGCTCTCTGCTTGGCTAAGTAGTGGGAACTTCCCGTATTGTAAATTCCCCAACCTTTCCCAACTCCTGTTTTCTACTCTGTCACTCTCTTTCTGTACGGGGATTAACATTTAATATGTAAAAAAACTATTTTGTTTGTCTTCATTTTCTCAATTTGTGACTATAGTATTAGAATTGCTGTACATACTTTCATGTGCTTTGTGTTACACCGGCTCATAAATGTATGCCACTTCTGTTTGCAATGTATGTACATTGCATCTGTGTTTCTATAAATTTGAGTGCAAGTTCAATTTGCTGTGCACTGCTTTTGTTTACCTTGTTTTACATTTGATTTCTTTGAAAATAAAAGGAGTGCATAAAAAAATGTCCAATGTCAAAACTGACATTTGCAAAGGAAAAAAGTTTTAAAATTGCTGGCAAGTGATTTTGAAAGCTTAATAAAAAGCTCCCAGACCACTCCAAGGGCCTGCTGTGTTTTTTAAGAACTTTGATTAAGGATTTGAGAGCATTTTTTTTTAAACAAACTGGCAATTATATTTTAACTGTATCTTGTTTTTTTATAAATGTTATTTTCACTGTAGCACATCCTAGCAGACCCTATGTGTCGTGTATGGATTTGAAAGGGGTACCTCACAAAAAAAAAAAATGTAAGGTGCCTCTAAAAATCATTACCAGATCCAAGTATGCAGCCTGGGTGGCCAGGAAAGAGGGGACAAGCCTGCTCTCCCCACCTGAACCATACCAAGCCATATACAGTCAACATTGGGGGTGCCTTGAAACACCCCTCCCTCACAACCTTGGTGGCATGTTGAGGTCTGTGGGTGGCTGACATATCAGAATCTGGAAGCCCCTTTTAATAAGGGAGCCTCCAGATAATGCCCTCTCCCTACAACAATGAGTATGAAATACATTGCACATAGTAATGTCATTGCCCCAATATGGCCAGTGTGCTGTTTTTTGGGCAATTATGTCACTGTGCTTAAAAGAAGCTGGGATTTCCCATGTTGTCATTGGTTCATAGGGATGCCCTGGGTTCAAACACCCATGGCTTCCTTAGGAAACACTAACTGTCATATGTAGCAGTATACATAAATCTGTATAAAATGGACGGCTCCCGCCAAACAGGGGACTAAATGGACAAAGGTTTGGTCTAAACCTATTTTTGACCTGAAGTGCAAGTTCATCCCTAGTTGCAAGTACAGTCTAACTTTCCTACTGTAATAAATCATGGCAAGTTGGCAACAAATAGGATTTATCCTCTCATCAACTTAGAGTAGCAGAACAAAAAGGAGAATTTATTTTTGGTTGCATGGGCTCTCTCAGACATTGTTCTTCAACCTAATATGATCCACAAATTCCTGTCATATATGTAAAACCTAAACACCAAGAAAGTAACCATCATTGCCCCTAACAAAGAAAATATATACTTTTATATAAACCTTTTTAATGCATATTTTGTGTCTAATTTTCAGCTTAGTAAAAACGATTATTTTTGTAACTTTTTGGAATGTTTTGCGACTTTTTTCTCATTGTCTTTTACTAAAATCATGAAATTCTTTTTAACTTTGGAAAGATAAAGAAAGACTATAACATATAATGTACAATCCAAGACTACCACATATATCAAGTGAAATTAAAATGTACAAGTAGTATCTTACACTTAATTGCTAAATCAACTATTACTAATGAGCTACAACTTTTTACTTGGATTATTAATTTGGTTAATTTTCCTCACTACATTTTATACATGTAATGAATGTAAAGTTTTATTATATGGTACCACTCTGTCAATTCTGAAATAATCATCGTTGTTTTTTGTGTGATTCCAATTACCACCCTCTGTAGTTTAGACAGAGCCTCGCAGTACAGAATGAATCTGTGGTTTAATTGAAATTTTGATCTCATCCATCCTTAACTGCTGGCATGTCATTGACCTGGAGAAAGTCTGTACAGATGAAAGATTTGGTTACATGGCACATATATAGCTTTTCCCAGTGCAGTAATTCAATAATTGGTAAAACAAGGACATCGATGACAGCTAGCGGGAATGAGACTCCAAACACAAATCCGCTTCAGGACCCATATTTCCTTTTAAAATGGAGCAATCTTTTCAAAATTTAATGCATGTTCAGAGAACTGGCCAGCTTGAAACTATTGCCCTGTCAATTATAACCTGTGTTCATTCATTGCTTAATCATACCATTTACTTGTGTTATTTTTACCATAGTAAACATTTCTAAGTGGTACATTGTTATTGTGCGAGTCTCTATTTACTACCGCAGCTGGTGACGTGTCGGAATCCAGGGCCTCTGTAAATATATTTCATCGTTCATCACAATTGTGTTTCCTCTCCTTTGCTGGGTTCCACACTATTCCCACCAAGCAGGTGTGCCAGAGGGGTTGAGACCGTTCTTGGGGTTGAGAGGCAGAGTACAAAACCAAACATACATTAAACGGCTCCTCTGGGATTAGAGCTACATACACATAGTATACGTTTTGGTAACGTAAGCCCTGTAACGCTTAAAAGATGGAACATGATTAAAGGGGAAATTACAGTCATTAACCACTTAAGCCCCGGACCATTTATCTGACCAAAAATAACTTTTTGCGATGCTGCACTGCATCGCTTTGACAATTGTGTGGTCATGTGACGTGTCTCCTAAACAAAATTGATGTTCTTTTTTCCAACAAATATAGCTTTCTTTTGGTGGTATTTGATCACCTCTGTGTTTTTAATTTTTTGCGCTCTTAAAAATAGTGGGAAATTTTTGAATTTTTTTTTTTACTTTTTGCAATAAATATCTCCCAAAAAAAAAATGGCATTTTTATTAATATTTTGTTTTCACTAGTAATGGTGGCGATCTGCGATTTTTATCATGACTGCGACATCGGACACTTGACACATTTTTGGGACCATTGTCATTTTTACATTGATCAGTGCAGTGAAGGGGTTAACCACTAGGGGGCGCTGAAGGTGTTAAGTCTGTTCTAGAGAGTGATTTTAACTGTTAGGAGGTGGAGCTACCAGTGACATGTCAGCGATCACTGTTCCCGATCATGGGGAACAGTAGATTCCTGACATGTCACTAGGCAGAACAGGGGAATGGCTTGTTTACGAAAACATGCCCCTGTTCTGCCTTTGCCGACCACAATCGCGGGCCACTTGGGAACATAGAGTTCCCGGGACCTGCGGGCTTACCCATGAGGCACGTGGCTGCCAAATTTAAAGGGACATACAAGTATGCCCATGTGCCTGACTGTGCCATTGTGTAGATGTAAATGTGTGTGCGGTTAAGCGGTCCTTAAGCGGTTAAGATATGCATAAAGTTTTTTTGTGAAATTCAACATGGGTTTAATCAGTTAATAGGTGAGAAATACATTACAGTGGTCTCAATTCACAAAAGCATATTGCATGCGATATTTGGGTCATGCGACAAATTTTTTTCTAGTCTAGATATCGCATGCAACACTGAAAATTTAAATTCACTGTCCCTTTATGCAAAATTGACCTCAAAAAGAAATGCTCTTGGTAAATACTGCATTTAACAGTGTTTAATTTACTAAAAGGAAATAAATTCATGTGTTAAGAAATAGTCCAGGCATGCAATATTTAACAAATGCATAAAATTTCAGCTGGTTAAGGAGCCGGCACCCGCCATAAATTTCTCTAGTAGGGGGTCCACGATTGCTTTAGTCAGGAATGAGGGCTTGGAAAAATTTGGAAATATCTGGAAGACCCAATCCTTCCATTTGTTTGTGTCTTAGTCAAGATAGAAAGCTATACTTGATTTTGATGGATTTTAAAAACAAATTGATTAGTGTGTTTTAAGATATAGGAAAATATGTTTTAGGCCTCCTTCACACATGACCGCATGTCTGCTTTTTCATCCATTTGTTTACAGCTGAAAAATGAACATACATTGATCTTTATGAGATAGCGGGTGCCAGGGGATGAACATCTGCCGACACCCGATCTCACCCGGGTCCGCAATCCTCCGATTCTGTGGAAGGAGGAAAATCCTATTTTTCCATCCATATGCAGAGTGGATCGAATGAAAACGGACAGACGGTCCATGTTCATCTGATCCCCCCATAGGGGAGTGCAGAGAAAAGACAGGGCGGTCCCTGCACAGTGTGCGGGAACCGCCCTGTCATCCGCTGGCTCAGCGGAGCGATCCCAGCTGTCTCAGTGGGGATCAGCGGAGCAATCCCTGCTGAGCAAGCGGAGGTTCATGGGGCGGATCATTAGGGATACATCCTGTGTGAAAGGGCCCTTAGGTACAGGTAGGAGTAGTGTTTAAAATGAATATAATATTTTCAGGTGAATTAACTTATGTGCTGTTATAGGAGTAATTATGACGATAACACATGCAGAAAGTGTTAGAGTTTCTGTAGCAGTGGCTTTATAATTAAGGCTATATATTTGGTTTAGGTTGGCTGTTAAGTTGCCCCCTAAGTATTCCATAACAGTAATTTTTTAATTTTTTTTACAGGATTCATATAGCACCAACAGTTTGCACAACACTTTATAACATGAGGGCAGCCAGTACAGTTACAGCACAATTCAATACAGGAGGATTTAGAGGGCACTACGTGTTTGAGCTCACATTCTAAAAGGAAGGATCAAGTGATACATGCAGAGAATTAGTTAAAGCGGAGGTTCACCCAAATAACATCTATATCAGACCAACTTCTTTATACTTCTAACATGTACAGTCCGCATTTTTTTTTTATGCTGTACATGCTGTATAATCTATATTTGCAATCTGGCTTCCGGGTACTTCTTCTCCCCGCGGGAGTAGGCGTTTCTATGCTGAGGAGGAATGTCCTCTGGGAGGTCACGCAGATAATTGATGTCCTTTCAGAAAAAGTTCCCCCGGCGGTTAAGGCCCCGCCCCCTGTATTGCATAGGCTCGTCAAGAGTCACAGCGTTTCCAAAAGAAGCCGAACATGCAGAACTGCGAGTAGGCTCTAAACGGCGCCTGCGCACCGACTAGGAGCCGTGTAGAGCTGTCTGCGCAGGCGCCGTATAGAGCTTCTTCATGTTCGGCTTCTTTCGGAAACGCCGTGACTCTTGACGAGCCTACGCAATACGGGGGGCAGGGCATTATCCACCGGGGGAACTTTTTCTGAAAGGACATTAATCATCTGGGCCACCTCCCAGAGGACATTCCTCTTCAGCATAAAAACACCTACTCCAGTGGGGAGAAGTACCCGGAAGCCAGATTGCAAATAGATTATACGGTATGTACAGCGTAAACAAAAATAAAAAATGCGGACTGTACATGTTAGAAGTATAAAGACGTTGGTCTGATATAGATGTGATTTGGGTGAACCTCCGCTTTAATGGAGAAAGTGGAAACCGCAGTATGGGAGGAGATGACAAGGGAGATAGAGAGCAGGAGGTCTTGGAGGGAACAATTTGATTGGTATTTTGAGATTAGGTCAGTGATGTAGCTGGGGGCCGAGTTGTGGATGGCTTTATAAGTTATTGTTATTATTTTAAATTTAATTCATTGGGTGAGTGACAGCCAAGGAAAGAATTTGCAGAGAGGGGTAGCAGACACGGAACATTCGGTAAGGTGGATGAGTCAGGCAGAAGAATTCATGAAGGACTGAAGTGGGGTAGCCTATGTAAAAGAAATCCAGTGAGAAGGGAGTTGCCGTAGTCAAGGCAAGAGATGACCAGAATCGAGTAGTCAAGGCGAGAGATGACCAGCAAGTGAATTAGAAGCTTTGTGGTGTCATTGGTTAGGAAGAGAGCATATTTTGGTGATGTAGTGGGGCTGAAAGGAGGAGAGTTCAGAGTCCAGGATTACACCCATCACCCTGGCATGGGGGGGGGAAAGGTTTATGTTGTGCAATTGATCTTCACAGAAAAGTCAGGGTAAGGGGCATTAGGGGGAGGATATATTATGAGCTCGGTTTTGGATAGATTGAGTTTGAGGAAAAGGTGCAACATCATATGTCAGTCAGTAAATAAGTGATACATAAGGAGACTGATCTTGTGAGCCACAGGCTAGAGAGATAAATGCGGGTGTCATTGGCGTAGAATAGTGATGAGCCGAACACCCCCGGGTTCGGTTCGCACCAGAACGTTCGAACAGACCGCGGGTTCGCGCGAACATTTCGAACCCCATTGAAGTCTATGGGACCCGAACGTTCGAATTCAAAAACGGTCATTTTAAAGACCAAAATTCAATAAAATGTTGGAAAACGTCATTCAGAACCCGGGTCTTGCCCCAGGGAACATGTATCAATGGAATTTTTTTTTTTTTAAAACGGCCGTTTTTTGCGGAGCAGCCATTTTAATGATGCTTAAAGTGAAAAAAAAATTCCTTTAAATATCACACCTGTCTATAGTAGTGGCACGTGTTTAGAAATGTCCCTGCACAACATGAAAGGACCAAAAAAAAAGTAATTAACGCTACTTGCGCAAGTTCTGTGTGGCAACATTATGTTGAATATTTTAGCGGTGGTGGGGGGGCCATTATTGTTGTGTGAAAGAAATTTTTTAGAAAAAAGGGCACCCCTCAAACATACTGTAATTGCAGCGCAACAAGGAGCCACGTGCAAAGTATTGCATCAAAAATTGTTATTAGGCGCCCCTGTTGAACAGGGGCTGAAAAATTGGCGGAGCCCAGAAACACAACATTTCTTACTAGCTATCAGCAAGAAAAGTGAGGAGGAGAAGGATATTCCATCAGCAGCATAAGAGGACAGTCACTCAGCATCAGCAGTCTAAAAGGGATCTGACATTTCAACAACAAAATATATTATTCATTAATATCAGCATCAGGTGCTTGGTAGCTGGTGTTGATCCAAGCCTGATTCATTTTGATGAAGGTCAGTCGATCAACAGAGCTGGTGGAGAGGCGCACCCTGTGATCAGTGACAAAGCCTCCAGCAGCACTGAATGTCCGTTCTGAAAGAACACTGGATGCAGGGCAAGCCAGTAGCTCAATTGCGTACTGGGCAAGCTCTGGCCAGTGATCCATCCTCAAGACCCAGTAAGCCAGAGGATTTTCGGTGGGGAAGGTGTCCAAGTCGGATCTTGCCCCTAGGTATTCCCGGACCATGTAAAGCAGACGCTGGCGATGGTTGCTGGAACCGGTCAGACCTTGGGGCTGCGGACTAAAAAACTGCCTGAACGCATCGGTCAGACGACCACCTTCTCCACCGCCCCCTTCTGTGACTCACCAAAGCCTCAGCAAGACGTTGTCAAGAGTCAGGTTTTGGTAATCCCCCCGGTTCTGGGAACGCATTGCACAGACCCTTCTGCAAGGACTCCCGCAGGAGTTTCATCTTCTGCTCCCTCTGCGATGGCAACATAAGGTCCGCAACCTTACTCTTGTAACGTGGATCAAGGAGAGTCGCCAGCCAGTAATGATCCCTTTCCTTAATAGCACGTACAGGAGGATCCTTACGCAGGCTTTGCAGAATCAGGGAGGCCATGCAGCGTAGGTTTGCTGAGGCATTCGGGCCACAGTCCTATGGGTCTCTGAGTACGACAGGATCCACAGGCACCTCATCCCGGCCACGTAAAACTCCACGTGCTCCTTGGGACTGTAAATGATCCCTTGAAGACTGCTGCTGCTGAGTGCTAGGCTCCACCTCCATGCTGCTGATACAATCCTCCTCCTCCTCCTCCTCCTCCTCCTCCTCCTGTGTGCTAGGTGGGCAAGCAGGACCACTGTCTGGGTAAAGGGGGCCTTGAGAGGTAAGGAAGTCCTCCTCTTCCTCCCTCTGTTCTGCCTCAAAGGCCCTGTCCATTATTCCACGTAGCGTGTGCTCCAACATGTGAATAAGAGGGACAGTCTCACTGATGCATGCACTGTCACTGCTCACCATCCTCGTGGCCTCCTCAAATGGTGACAGGACGGTGCATGCATCCCTGA
Organism: Rana kukunoris; assembly: GCA_029574335.1. Lineage (NCBI taxonomy): Eukaryota > Metazoa > Chordata > Amphibia > Anura > Ranidae > Rana > Rana kukunoris. Next base: position 267,844,583 of record CM056050.1, on the reverse strand, counting down.
TCAAGGCCCACTGGCGTGGGAAAAAAAACCTAGCTGCCCTGACCCAGTTCTGCTGCCATATTGGCACAGGTACTCATTGATGGCTCGCTGCTGCGTGTGCAGCCGCTGCAGCATGGCCAACGTTGAGTTCCATCTGGTGGGCATGTCACAAATTAGGCGGTTCTTGTGCAGGTTGTATTCCCTTTGGAGGTCAGTCAGCCGAGCAGTGGCATTATATGACCTCCGAAAATGCACACAGACTTTCCTGGCCTGCTTCAGGACATCCTGCAAGCCCGGGTACCTGTCCAAGAACCGCTGCACCACCAAATTGAGGACATGCGCAAAACAGGGCACGTGGGTGAGTTTTCCCTGTCGCAGGGCAGAGAGGAGGTTGGTGCCATTATCGCTGACCACCATTCCAGGCTTCAGCTGGCGTGGCATCAACCACCTCTCAGCCTAACCCTGCAGAGCTGAGAAAATCTCTTCCCCAGTGTGGCTCCTGTCTCCCAAGCACACCAGCTCTAGCACCGCATGGCATCTCTTGGCCTGCATTCCTGCGTATCCCCTCGTACGCCTACGGAGCACGGCTGGTTCTGAGAAAACATCCCCACAGGAAGAGGCCACAGAGGAAGAAGAAGAGGAGGGGGTGGAGGAAAGAGGTGTGTCACAAGCAGTAGTATTTTTTTGGAGGCGTGGTGGCGGAACAACCTCCAAAACTACTGGACCTTGCCCTGCGTCCTTCCCAGCTGCCAGCAGAGTCACCCAATGCACCGTAAAAGACAGGTAACGTCCCTGTCCATGCCTGCTGGACCATGAGTCAGCGGTAATATGCACCTTACCACTGACCGCCCTGTCCAGCGAGGCATGGACATTGCCTTCCACATGCTGGTAGAGAGCCGGAATAGCCTTCCGTGAGAAAAAGTGGCGTTTTTGTACTTGCCACTGAGGTACTGCACATTGCACAAACTCACGGAAGGGGGCAGAATCTACCAACTGAAAAGGTAGCAGTTGAAGTGCTAGCAATTTCGCTAAGCTAGCATTCAACTGCTGGGCATGTGGATGGCTGGGATTGTACTTCTTTCGGCGCTGCAGCAGCTGGGGCAGGGAAATTTGCCTGGTACTATCAGTAGATTGACCGCTACTACTAGCTTGTGACACACCTATTTCTACACCTTCACTGCAGGCTTCAGAAAGGACTGGGGGTCTACTGGGGTTGGAGGTCCCAGAAGGGCAAGGGGGGGTACGCTTTTGTCTTTGGTGTGGGTCTTTCTGGTGTGCTTGCCAACGAGCTGCATGGCAGGTCGACATATGGCTGGACAAGCATGTGGTACCCAGGCGGTTGATGTTTTGGCCACGCGAGATACGCTTGCGACATAAGTTGCAAATAGCAAAGGTACGATCTTGTGGACATGTTTCAAAAAAGGCCCACACCAAAAGAACTTTTGCTGTACCGGTCAGACACAGCAGCGCCATGCACAAGCGCCGTATATGTGTGCTGTAATGCAGTGGGTGTGACCTTAAGCTGACCCCTGGAGGGCATCCTGCCTCTTTGGAGATGTGCCTGTGCCTCCTCCTCCTCCTCTCTCCTATCAGGCACCCAGGTAGAGTAAGTGACCTCATCATCCCCTCCCTCCTCATCACTGTCAACAACCTGGCAGTATGCTCCAGCTGGGGGAACATCATCACTGACAAATTGCTGTCCCTCTCGGCCACCCCCTCTCCCTGGGCTCACATCAATACCTTCCTCTATCAGTGTTCCGTCATCGGAGTCTACAAAACGCTGCGCATCTTCCTGCAGCATGTACCCCACACTGTGTTGAAACAGTTCGGGGGACTCCTCAGGAGGACATGGTGGTACTAGGGAAGTATTGTGTGAAGCAATTGTGCAGAGGGAAGAGGACGCCTTGGCAGCTGCTTTGCCAGATAAACTTTGATCTGTCTGTGTGAGAGAGGATGAGGAGGATGAGGACGGCTTGGTCATCCACTCTACTAATTCCTCTGCATGTTGAGGTTCAACACGGCCAGCTCCCGAAAAGAAGGACGAGCTGCCATGGCCACGGGCTGAAGAGGATGCACCACATCCACTACCAGCGTTACCTCTACATGCAGAGCCTGCTTGCCCTCCTGACTCTCTGCCTCTCTTTGTTCTCCTTCCAGACATATTGAAGTGCTCAGGTGGTATGTAACAGCACAAGCGGAGTGACACCAAATGCGCTCAGGTGATATATAACAGCACGCGTACAGTGGCACTACCTGCGCTCAGGTGGTATATAGCAGCACACGTACAGTGGCACTAACTGCGCTCAGGTGGTATATAGCAGCACATGTACAGTGGCACTATCTGTGCTCAGGTGGTATATAGCAGCACACGTACAGTGGCACTATCTGTGCTCAGGTGGTATATAGGAGCACACGTACAGTGGCACTATCTGTGCTCAGGTGGTATATAGCAGCACACGTACAGTGGCACTATCTGTGCTCAGGTAGTATATAGCAGCACACGTACAGTGGCACTATCTGTGCTCAGGTGGTATATAGCAGCACACGTACAGTGGCACTATCTGTGCTCAGGTGGTATATACCAGCACACGTACAGTGGCACTAACTGTGCTCAGGTGTTATATAGCAGCACACGTACAGTGGCACTAACTGCGCTCAGGTGGTATATAGGAGCACACGTACAGTGGCACTATCTGTGCTCAGGTGGTATATAGTAGCACATGTACAGTGGCACTATCTGTGCTCAGGTGGTATATAGCAGCACACGTACAGTGGCACTATCTGTGCTCAGGTGTTATATAATAGCACACGTACAGTGGCACTATCTGTGCTCAGGTGGTATATAGCAGCACATGTACAGTGGCACTATCTGTGCTCAGGTGGTATATAGCAGCACACGTACAGTGGCACTATCTGTGCTCAGGTGGTATATAGGAGCACACGTACAGTGGCACTATCTGTGCTCAGGTGGTATATAGCAGCACACGTACAGTGGCACTATCTGTGCTCAGGTAGTATATAGCAGCACACGTACAGTGGCACTATCTGTGCTCAGGTGGTATATAGCAGCACACGTACAGTGGCACTATCTGTGCTCAGGTGGTATATACCAGCACACGTACAGTGGCACTAACTGTGCTCAGGTGTTATATAGCAGCACACGTACAGTGACACTAACTGCGCTCAGGTGGTATATAGGAGCACACGTACAGTGGCACTATCTGTGCTCAGGTGGTATATAGTAGCACACGTACAGTGGCACTATCTGTGCTCAGGTGGTATATAGCAGCACACGTACAGTGGCACTATCTGTGCTCAGGTGTTATATAGTAGCACACGTACAGTGGCACTATCTGTGCTCAGGTGGTATATAGCAGCACACGTACAGTGGCACTATCTGTGCTCAGGTGTTATATAGGAGCACACGTACAGTGGCACTATCTGTGCTCAGGTGGTATATAGCAGCACACGTACAGTGGCACTATCTGTGCTCAGGTGGTATATAGGAGCACACGTACAGTGGCACTATCTGTGCTTAGGTGGTATATAGCAGCACACGTACAGTGGCACTATCTGTGCTCAGGTGGTATATAGCAGCACACGTACAGTGGCACTATCTGTGCTCAGGTGGTATATAGGAGCACACGTACAGTGGCACTATCTGTGCTCAGGTGGTATATAGCAGCACACGTACAGTGGCACTATCTGTGCTCAGGTGGTATATAGCAGCACACGTACAGTGGCACTATCTGTGCTCAGGTGGTATATAGGAGCACACGTACAGTGGCACTATCTGTGCTCAGGTGGTATATAGCAGCACACGTACAGTGGCACTATCTGTGCTCAGGTGGTATATAGCAGCACACGTACAGTGGCACTATCTGTGCTCAGGTGGTATATACCAGCACACGTACAGTGGCACTAACTGTGCTCAGGTGTTATATAGCAGCACACGTACAGTGGCACTAACTGCGCTCAGGTGGTATATAGGAGCACACGTACAGTGGCACTATCTGTGCTCAGGTGGTATATAGCAGCACACGTACAGTGGCACTATCTGTGCTCAGGTGTTATATAGTGGCACTATCTGTGCTCAGGTGGTATATAGCAGCACATGTACAGTGGCACTATCTGTGCTCAGGTGGTATATAGCAGCACACGTACAGTGGCACTATCTGTGCTCAGGTGTTATATAGTGGCACTATCTGTGCTCAGGTGGTATATAGCAGCACATGTACAGTGGCACTATCTGTGCTCAGGTGGTATATAGCAGCACACGTACAGTGGCACTATCTGTGCTCAGGTGGTATATAGGAGCACACGTACAGTGGCACTATCTGTGCTCAGGTGTTATATAGCAGCACACGTACAGTGGCACTATCTGTGCTCAGGTAGTATATAGCAGCACACGTACAGTGGCACTATCTGTGCTCAGGTGGTATATAGCAGCACATGTACAGTGGCACTATCTGTGCTCAGGTGGTATATAGCAGCACACGTACAGTGGCACTATCTGTGCTCAGGTGGTATATACCAGCACACGTACAGTGGCACTAACTGTGCTCAGGTGTTATATAGCAGCACACGTACAGTGGACACTAACTGCGCTCAGGTGGTATATAGGAGCACACGTACAGTGGCACTATCTGTGCTCAGGTGGTATATAGCAGCACACGTACAGTGGCACTATCTGTGCTCAGGTGGTATATAGCAGCACACGTACAGTGGCACTATCTGTGCTCAGGTTGTATATACCAGCACACGTACAGTGGCACTATCTGTGCTCAGGTGTTATATAGCAGCACACGTACAGTGACACTAACTGCGCTCAGGTGGTATATAGGAGCACACGTACAGTGGCACTATCTTTGCTCAGGTGGTATATAGTAGCACACGTACAGTGGCACTATCTGTGCTCAGGTGGTATATAGCAGCACACGTACAGTGGCACTATCTGTGCTCAGGTGTTATATAGTAGCACACGTACAGTGGCACTATCTGTGCTCAGGTGGTATATAGCAGCACACGTACAGTGGCACTATCTGTGCTCAGGTGTTATATAGGAGCACACGTACAGTGGCACTATCTGTGCTCAGGTGGTATATAGCAGCACACGTACAGTGGCACTATCTGTGCTCAGGTGGTATATAGGAGCACACGTACAGTGGCACTATCTGTGCTTAGGTGGTATATAGCAGCACACGTACAGTGGCACTATCTGTGCTCAGGTGGTATATAGCAGCACACGTACAGTGGCACTATCTGTGCTCAGGTGGTATATAGGAGCACATGTACAGTGGCACTATCTGTGCTCAGGTGGTATATAGCAGCACACGTACAGTGGCACTATCTGTGCTCAGGTGGTATATAGCAGCACACGTACAGTGGCACTATCTGTGCTTAGGTGGTATATAGGAGCACACGTACAGTGGCACTATCTGTGCTCAGGTGGTATATAGCAGCACACGTACAGTGGCACTATCTGTGCTCAGGTGGTATATAGCAGCACACGTACAGTGGCACTATCTGTGCTCAGGTGGTATATAGCAGCACACGTACAGTGGCACACGTACAGTGGCACTATCTGTGCTCAGGTGTTATATAGGAGCACACGTACAGTGGCACTATCTGTGCTCAGGTGTTATATAGTGGCACTATCTGTGCTCAGGTGGTATATAGCAGCACATGTACAGTGGCACTATCTGTGCTCAGGTGGTATATAGCAGCACACGTACAGTGGCACTATCTGTGCTCAGGTGGTATATAGGAGCACACGTACAGTGGCACTATCTGTGCTCAGGTGTTATATAGCAGCACACGTACAGTGGCACTATCTGTGCTCAGGTAGTATATAGCAGCACACGTACAGTGGCACTATCTGTGCTCAGGTGGTATATAGCAGCACATGTACAGTGGCACTATCTGTGCTCAGGTGGTATATAGCAGCACACGTACAGTGGCACTATCTGTGCTCAGGTGGTATATACCAGCACACGTACAGTGGCACTAACTGTGCTCAGGTGTTATATAGCAGCACACGTACAGTGACACTAACTGCGCTCAGGTGGTATATAGGAGCACACGTACAGTGGCACTATCTGTGCTCAGGTGGTATATAGCAGCACACGTACAGTGGCACTATCTGTGCTCAGGTGGTATATAGCAGCACACGTACAGTGGCACTATCTGTGCTCAGGTAGTATATACCAGCACACGTACAGTGGCACTAACTGTGCTCAGGTGTTATATAGCAGCACACGTACAGTGACACTAACTGCGCTCAGGTGGTATATAGGAGCACACGTACAGTGGCACTATCTTTGCTCAGGTGGTATATAGTAGCACACGTACAGTGGCACTATCTGTGCTCAGGTGGTATATAGCAGCACACGTACAGTGGCACTATCTGTGCTCAGGTGTTATATAGTAGCACACGTACAGTGGCACTATCTGTGCTCAGGTGGTATATAGCAGCACACGTACAGTGGCACTATCTGTGCTCAGGTGTTATATAGGAGCACACGTACAGTGGCACTATCTGTGCTCAGGTGGTATATAGCAGCACACGTACAGTGGCACTATCTGTGCTCAGGTGGTATATAGGAGCACACGTACAGTGGCACTATCTGTGCTTAGGTGGTATATAGCAGCACACGTACAGTGGCACTATCTGTGCTCAGGTGGTATATAGCAGCACACGTACAGTGGCACTATCTGTGCTCAGGTGGTATATAGGAGCACATGTACAGTGGCACTATCTGTGCTCAGGTGGTATATAGCAGCACACGTACAGTGGCACTATCTGTGCTCAGGTGGTATATAGCAGCACACGTACAGTGGCACTATCTGTGCTTAGGTGGTATATAGGAGCACACGTACAGTGGCACTATCTGTGCTCAGGTGGTATATAGCAGCACACGTACAGTGGCACTATCTGTGCTCAGGTGGTATATAGCAGCACACGTACAGTGGCACTATCTGTGCTCAGGTGGTATATAGCAGCACACGTACAGTGGCACACGTACAGTGGCACTATCTGTGCTCAGGTGTTATATAGGAGCACACGTACAGTGGCACTATCTGTGCTCTGTTGGTATATAGGAGCACACGTACAGTGGCACTATCTGTGCTCAGGTGGTATATAGGAGCACACGTACAGTGGCACTATCTGTGCTCAGGTGGTATATACCAGCACACGTACAGTGGCACTAACTGCGCTCAGGTGGTATGTCACAGCACATGTACGGTGACCCCAAATGCGCTCAGGTGGTATGTCACAGCACACGTACGGTGACCCCAAATGCGCTCAGGTGGTATTAAACAGCACACGCACAGTCAGAGCGACTGCGTTTCTGTGCAATTCAATAGCCCACTTGCATTAACAGCAACTGCCTTTCTGTGCAAATAAATAGCACACGTGCAGTAACAGTTAATGCATCTATGTGCAATGAACTAACACGTGTACACTAACACATTAGAGCATCAAGCACAATCTCCTCCCTGACAGATACTAATAGCAGAACTAGCTAAGCTATACAGTTTATAAATATATTGACAACTCCTAGGGATGTCAATTTATTCTCTACAAACTGTGCATTTAACTATACTAACTAGTAGCCTCCCTGCTCAGGTGGTATATAGCAGCACACGTACAGTGGCACTATCTGTGCTCAGGTGGTATATAGCAGCACACGTACAGTGGCACTAACTGTGCTCAGGTGGTATATAGCAGCACACGTACAGTCGCACTAACTGTGCTCAGGTGGTATATAGGAGCACACGTACAGTGGCACTATCTGTGCTCAGGTGGTATATAGCAGCACACGTACAGTGGCACTATCTGTGCTCAGGTGGTATATAGCAGCACATGTACAGTGGCACTATCTGTGCTCAGGTGGTATATAGCAGCACACGTACAGTGGCACTAACTGTGCTCAGGTGGTATATAGCAGCACACGTACAGCGGCACTATCTGTGCTCAGGTGGTATATAGCAGCACACGTACAGTGGCACTATCTGTGCTCAGGTGGTATATAGCAGCACACGTACAGTGGCACTATCTGTGCTCAGGTGGTATATACCAGCACACGTACAGTGGCACTAACTGCGCGCAGGTGGTATATAGCAGCACACGTACAATGGCACTAACTGCGCTCAGGTGGTATATAGGAGCACACGTAAAGTGGCACTATCTGTGCTCAGGTGGTATATAGCAGCACACGTACAGTGGCACTATCTGTGCTCAGGTGGTATATAGCAGCACACGTACAGTGGCACACGTACAGTGGCACTATCTGTGCTCAGGTGTTATATAGGAGCACACGTACAGTGGCACTATCTGTGCTCTGTTGGTATATAGGAGCACACGTACAGTGGCACTATCTGTGCTCAGGTGGTATATAGGAGCACACGTACAGTGGCACTATCTGTGCTCAGGTGGTATATACCAGCACACGTACAGTGGCACTAACTGCGCTCAGGTGGTATGTCACAGCACATGTACGGTGACCCCAAATGCGCTCAGGTGGTATGTCACAGCACACGTACGGTGACCCCAAATGCGCTCAGGTGGTATTAAACAGCACACGCACAGTCAGAGCGACTGCGTTTCTGTGCAATTCAATAGCCCACTTGCATTAACAGCAACTGCCTTTCTGTGCAAATAAATAGCACACGTGCAGTAACAGTTAATGCATCTATGTGCAATGAACTAACACGTGTACACTAACACATTAGAGCATCAAGCACAATCTCCTCCCTGACAGATACTAATAGCAGAACTAGCTAAGCTATACAGTTTATAAATATATTGACAACTCCTAGGGATGTCAATTTATTCTCTACAAACTGTGCATTTAACTATACTAACTAGTAGCCTCCCTGATCTATCTATCTATCTATCAATCTCAGGGGTCCTCAAACTATGGCCCGCGGGCCGTATCCAGCCCACCAGTGTGATTTACCCGCCCCGTGGACTGAAACTAGTGACAGGGCAGTGGCGACGAAACTGACAGGCTCTGAGAAGGGACACAGGCAGAGCCGCAGCTGCGGGGGAATTCCACCCCTCCCTCTCCTTGAGCAGAGCATTCTCCTGGCAATGCCTGCTCCTATTGGCTACATTCAGAGCCAATAGCTGGGAAACTAGAGCATTATGGGAATTGCAGTCCTGGATACCAGCAGGCCGCATGATGATTCCCTGAGAGAAGTTCAACCCCAACATGCCGAGCGTGAGGGGGAAGAGAGGAGAAGAAATGTCATGAGGCTGTTGAGTGGGAGGGAGCCAGTGATTCTTGTATTGTCCTCCAAGGTAAGAACTTACCTCCCATCTAGCTGGCTGCTCCCACACAGTTCTACCTGGCTGCTATTCTACCCTCCACCTGGCTGTTCCCACCCTGTCCTCCACTCCACCTGGCTGTTCCCACCCTGTCCTCCACTCCACCTGGCTGTTCCCACCCTGTCCTCCACTCCACCTGGCTGTTCCCACCCTGTCCTCCACTCCACCTGGCTGTTCCCACCCTGTCCTCCCCTCCACCTGGCTGTTGCCACCCTGTCCTCCCCTCCACCTGGCTGTTCCCACCCTGTCCTCCCCTCCACCTGGCTGTTCCCACCCTGTCCTCCCCTCCACCTGGCTGTTCCCACCCTGTCCTCCCCTCCACCTGGCTGTTCCCACCCTGTCCTCCCCTCCACCTGGCTGTTGCCACCCTGTCCTCCCCTCCACCTGGCTGTTCCCACACTGTACTCCACTCCACCTGACTGCTCCCACCCTGTCCTCCACTCCACCTGGCTGCTCCCACCCTGTCCTCCCCTCCACCTGACTGCTCCCACCCTGTCCTCCACTCCACCTGGCTGCTCCCACCCTGTCCTCCCCTCCACCTGGCTGTTCCCACCCTGTCCTCCCCTCCACCTGGCTGTTCCCACCCTGTCCTCCCCTCCACCTGGCTGTTCCCACCCTGTCCTCCCCTCCACCTGGCTGTTCCCACCCTGTCCTCCCCTCCACCTGGCTGTTCCCACCCTGTCCTCCCCTCCACCTGACTGCTCCCACTCTGTCCTCCCCTCCACCTGACTGCATCCACCCTGTCCTCCACTCCACCTGACTGCTCCCACTCTGTCCTCCCCTCCACCTGACTGCATCCACCCTGTCCTCCACTCCACCTGGCTGCATCCACTCTGTTCTTCACTCCACCTGGCTGTTCCCACCCTGTCCTCCACTCCACCTGACTGCATCCACTCTGTTCTTCACTCCACCTGGCTGTTCCCACACTGTCCTCCACTCCACCTGACTGCATCCACTCTGTCCTCCACTCCACCTGGCTGTTCCCACCCTGTCCTCTACTCCACCTGACTGCATCCACTCTGTCCTCCACTCCACCTGGCTGTTCCCACCCTGTCCTCCACTCCACCTGGCTGTTCCCACTCTGTCCTCCACTCCACCTGACTGCATCCACCCTGTCCTCCACTCCACCTGGCTGTTTCCACCCTGTCCTCCACTCCACCTGACTGCATCCACCCTGTCCTCCACTCCACCTGGCTGTTCCCACCCTGTCCTCCACTCCACCTGGCTGTTCCCACCCTGTCCTCCACTCCACCTGGCTGTTCCCACCCTGTCCTCCACTCCACCTGGCTGTTCCCACCCTGTCCTCCACTCCACCTGGCTGTTCCCACCCTGTCCTCCCCTCGACCTGACTGCATCCACCCTGTCCTCCCCTCCATCTGGCTGTTCCCACCCTGTCCTTCACTCCACCTGGCTGTTCCCACACTGTCCTCCACTCCACCTGGCTGTTCCCACCCTGTCCTCCACTCCACCTGGCTGTTCCCACCCTGTCCTCCCCTCGACCTCACTGCATCCACCCTGTCCTCCCCTCCACCTGGCTGTTCCCACCCTGTCCTCCACTCCACCTGGCTGTTCCCACCCTGTCCTCCACTCCACCTGGCTGTTCCCACCCTGTCCTCCACTCCACCTGGCTGTTCCCACCCTGTCCTCCACTCCACCTGGCTGTTCCCACCCTGTCCCCCACTCCACCTGGCTGTTCCCACCCTGTCCCCCACTCCACCTGGCTGTTCCCACCCTGTCCTCCACTCCACCTGACTGCTCCCACCCTGTCCTCCACTCCACCTGACTGCTCCCACCCTGTCCTCCACTCCACCGGGCTGTTCCCACCCTGTCCTCCTCTCCACCCTGTCCTCCCCTCCACCTGGCTGTTCCCACCCTGTCCTCCCCTCCACCTGGCTGTTCCCACCCTGTCCTCCCCTCCACCTGGCTGTTCCCACCCTGTCCTCCACTCCACCTGGCTGTTCCCACCCTGTCCTCCACTCCACCTGGCTGTTCCCACCCTGTCCTCCACTCCACCTGGCTGTTCCCACCCTGTCCTCCACTCCACCTGGCTGTTCCCACCCTGTCCTCCACTCCACCTGACTGCTCCCACCCTGTCCTCCACTCCACCTGGCTGCTCCCACCCTGTCCTCCACTCCACCTGGCTGTTCCCACCCTGTCCTCCACTCCACCTGGCTGTTCCCACCCTGTCCTCCACTCCACCTGGCTGTTCCCACCCTGTCCTCCACTCCACCTGGCTGTTCCCACCCTGTCCTCCACTCCACCTGGCTGTTCCCACCCTGTCCTCCTCTCCACCCTGTCCTCCCCTCCACCTGGCTGTTCCCACCCTGTCCTCCCCTCCACCTGGATGTTCCCACCCTGTCCTCCACTCCACCTGGCTGTTCCCACCCTGTCCTCCACTCCACCTGGCTGTTCCCACCCTGTCCTCCACTCCACCTGGCTGTTCCCACCCTGTCCTCCTCTCCACCCTGTCCTCCCCTCCACCTGGCTGTTCCCACCCTGTCCTCCCCTCCACCTGGATGTTCCCACCCTGTCCTCCCATCCACCTGGCTGTTCCCACCCTGTCCTCCACTCCACCTGGCTGTTCCCACCCTGTCCTCCACTCCACCTGGCTGTTCCCACCCTGTCCTCCACTCCACCTGGCTGTTCCCACCCTGTCCTCCACTCCACCTGACTGCTCCCACCCTGTCCTCCACTCCACCTGACTGCTCCCACCCTGTCCTCCACTCCACCTGGCTGTTCCCACCCTGTCCTCCACTCCACCTGGCTGTTCCCACCCTGTCCTCCACTCCACCTGGCTGTTCCCATCCTGTCCTCCACTCCACCTGGCTGTTCCCACCCTGTCCTCCACTCCACCTGGCTGTTCCCACCCTGTCCTCCACTCCACCTGGCTGTTCCCACCCTGTCCTCCACTCCACCTGGCTGTTCCCACCCTGTCCTCCACTCCACCTGGCTGTTCCCACCCTGTCCTCCACTCCACCTGGCTGTTCCCACCCTGTCCTCCACTCCACCTGGCTGTTCCCACCCTGTCCTCCACTCCACCTGGCTGTTCCCACCCTGTCCTCCACTCCACCTGGCTGTTCCCACCCTGTCCTCCACTCCACCTGGCTGTTCCCACCCTGTCCTCCACTCCACCTGGCTGTTCCCACCCTGTCCTCCACTCCACCTGGCTGTTCCCACCCTGTCCTCCCCTCGACCTGACTGCATCCACCCTGTCCTCCCCTCGACCTGACTGCATCCACCCTGTCCTCCCCTCGACCTGACTGCATCCACCCTGTCCTCCCCTCCACATGGCTGCATCCACCCTGTCCTCCCCTCCACATGGCTGCATCCACCCTGTCCTCCCCTCCACCTGGCTGCATCCACCCTGTCCTCCACTCCACCTGGCTGTTCCCACTCTGTCCTCCGCTCCACCTGACTGCATCCACCCTGTCCTACACTCCACCTGACTGCATCCATCCTGTCTCCACTCCACCTGGCTGCTCCAACTCTGTCCTCCCCTCCACCAGACTGCTCCTTCTCTGTCCTATCCTCTCCCCTCCCTTTGTGTTGGGGGTCTGTGTGATGGGGGGTCTGTTATTGGGTGCTTTGTAATGGAAAGAACTTTGTGTTGGGGGGCTTTGTGATGGGGGACCTAATACGGGGCAATCTTTGATGGGGGGGATCTGTAATGGAGAGTAATCGGTGATGGGGGGGGTATGTGATGAGGGGTGTCTGTGAAATACTAATAAGTTTGTTGAATAAAATTGTTCTTTATTTTAAATATTGTAGTGTTTTTTTCCTGTTTTTTTTGTACTTCAAATAAGATGTGTGCATAGGTTCATATTTTTTTTAAACTATAGTCCGGCCCCCCAACAGTCCGTCCCCCCTATAGTCCGGCCCCCCACTGTTTAAAAAGTTTGAGGACCCCTAGGGAGCTGTGGTGGCTCAACGTGATTGGCACTGCGTTGACAAGCCATTCACCTCTGCAGCCAAGGGTTCGGATCCCGGTCTCGGCTACATGTGAATTGAGTTTGGTGGTCTCAGCCCGCCTCCCGGTGGGTGTGCTATGCAAGGTACGCCTGTGCTTAGTACGCCCACCCCCCCCCCCAAAAGCCACCACACTTGCACGCACACGAAATTGGTTTAAAACACACGCACTTTGGCCATGCGGTCTCTTAAAATAAAGAGAGGCGAAGGACCTACGGGGCTGGCTGGGTGGGCTAGGCCCCCTCACTCCCTCATAGGGGGAGTCCCTCTGCCCCATTGGGGTCCCGTTGGGCCCCAGTTGGGCTCCCAAGAGGAGCAGGTAGGGCGGGGTGAGTGGGAGGCCCCCCTTCACACCCGCCATTGCCACCAGGGGCATGGAGAAGGATGGCGAATGCCTCCGGGGGGAGGGTCTGCCTACTCCCAACTCCTGCAGTCCGGCTCTTCTCTCTCGAGTTCACGCACAAAAATTCACTTTAAAAAAAAAAAAAAAGTTTGAGGACCCCTGATCTATCTATTTGAAAAGACACTGTGTCTCAATCTATCTATCTCTCTCTCTCTCTCTGTCTGTCTGACTTCTCTAAGCAAGCCGGAACACACTACATGAGGCCGCCCGGGAGGCGGCCTTTTATAGTGTGGGGCGTGTGCTAAAGCCCTGAGCCCTAATTGGCCAAAGCACCCAGGCTTTGGCCAATTAGGTCTCTTCATTTTTTGGGCGCTGTGATTGGCCAAGCATGCGGGGTCGTGGTGCATGCTTGGCCAATCATCAGCGCGCAACGCCGCAGTGAATTATGGGCCGTTGCGCGTCATTCGAATTTGGCGCGAACGACCCGATTTGTTCGTTTTCGACGAACAATCGAAGAGCCGATGTTCGATGCGAACATGTGTTCGCATCGAACGCGAAGCTCATCCCTAGCGTAGAAATTATTTTGAAAGCCATGGGAGGCGAGTGCAAACTATACTACATGACACTAAATGGATCACATTCTTGCAAAAAAGAGTGGGAGTGCTTTAGGAGCATACTATACTGCACGATTAGATTATCCTGCAAGTTGTCACACATGAATGTGAGCACAATATTGGAATTATTAGTGGCATTATAAAAGTTATTACACTATATACTTTTTTTGTTTTTGGAGATGCACGCCTATTCTGCCACTTCTTGTATCCCTCTCTCTGTGCTGACCACGATAAGGGCTTCTAAACCCTGACCACCATGGTGAGTTTGCGTGACTCCATCTGCAACTGTCCTCTCTGCTCTCTGCTCTCCTCTCTCCTCTCTCCCCCTCCTCCCTGCCTGTCAGCTTTGTCTGTCTCCGCCCCATCCTCTTTCTAAAAACGAAGACTGTAAATACATTTTTAAAGCCATCTTCAGGCCGGTCACGTGACTCACAGCTGCTTTAAATCTCCAAAATGGAAATTAATGTTGTATTTGATGTTTTTCACATTTGCAGTAATGCTTACAGCCCTCTGAAAAGTGACCTGGGCTGGATTGCTTTTCAAGGAGTGGTATAGCAGCAGCTAACAGGCATTCATGAGGTGCTACTGCTGCCTCCTTATTTTTATTTTTTTACATTGTTGGGACTATGCTGCTACTGCCAGTGAGTTTGGCTTGGAGTTGCAGAGTGGCCTCATTGAAATCAATAGGCAAGTTTGACAGGTGTGTTGCTAACTGTGACACTCTGCAGGCTGCATTAAAGATGCTGCAGCTAAAGAAATTACAAAAAAGTCTCAGCTGTGATGTAAAGCATCACAGCTACGGCATTCATACATCTCTGTCCAAATGTATTTTTAAGATTTGGGTCAGGCACATGCGGTGAGGTGAGTGGCTGGTGAGGTACTGCCTAGTAGAGCCAGATACACACAGGTTACATAATCAGCGAACGTTATAGCGAGAGAAGTTCTAGCACTAGATCTCCTCTGTAACGGAGACTGAGGCTCTTTACCACACGATCAGCCGTGTTCAATCACGGCTGATCACAATGTAAACATGAAGAACCGTTCATCGGCTTTTCCTCACTCGCGTCTGACAGATGAGTAGAGGAGAGCCAATCGGCTTCTATCCTGACAGGGGGGTCTGTGCTGTTTATTAGCACAGCCCCTCCTCGGATGCCCACACAGGACCACCAGGATGCAGACGGGACAACCAGGGATGGCCACCACACTGGACCACCAGATATGCCCCCCTAGACCACCAGGGAAATGCCAATCTGTGTCCAGGCAGCTATCAATGCCCATCCAGTGCCTACCAGTGCCACCAGGGATGCCCATCAGTGCCATCTATCAGTTCCACCCATAAGTACCCATCATTGCATCCTTTCAGTGCCCACCAGTGCTATCCATTAGTGCCCATCAGTGCTGAATATCAGTGCCACCCATCAGTGTCACCTACCAGTGTCCATCAGTGCTACCTCATCGGTGCCACCTTATCAGTGCACATCAGTGAAGGAGAAATCATACTTATTTACAACATTTTATAACCAAAACAAAAAGTTTTTTTTTTTCAAAATGTTCGGTCTTTGTTTAGCAAAAAAAAACGTAGATTTGATCAAATACCACCAAAAGAAAGCTCTATTTGTGGGAACAAAATAAAAATTCTGTCTGGGTACAGCGTAGCATGACCGCGCAATTGTCATTTAAACAGCGACAGCTCAGAAAGCTGAAAATTGGCTTGGGCAAGAAGGGGCTTAAGTGCCTGGTATTGAAGTGGTTATTCCCAAACTCTATATCAGGGGTCTCCAAACTTTTCAAACAAAGGGCCAGTTTACTATCCTTTAGAATTTAGGGGGGCCGGATTATGGCCAGTGAAAAAATGTCTCGGGCCCAGCATCAGTGAGAATAAACATGGGTTTGTGGTCAGTAGGACAGGAGAAGTAATGCCCCATCATTGGTATTAGTAGGAGTAATATTAACCCATCATTGGTATCAGTGAACGATATATAGTGCCCCATTGTTGGTGTCAGTAGGAAGAATATTGCCTCATATAATTAGCAGGTATAGTACTCCAAGGGCCACATAAAAGGTTAGCGAAGGGCCGCATCCGGCCCTCAGGCCGCAGTTTGGAGACCCCTGCTCTATATCATTAACAAACAGCGTAAAACATGTGTCCCATTATTTCTCAAAAAAAGATTTCCTTTAAACAACTCATATGCACTCTTTGTTCCATCCGTTTCAGAAAGAGGACTTTTAAAATTCAGTCTTTACTTAGTGCCTGGTATTGAAGTTTTTAAGCACCGAAGTTTAGCAGCATTCCAAAAGTGTGCGCAATTGTAAAGTGTGACATGTTAGCTCTCCATTTACTCAGCGGAACATCATCTTTCATAGTATCCAAAAATCGGGCTAACGTTAGTGTTTTTTTTTTTTTTTTTTTTATCCATGAAGCAGTTTAAGAAAAATCACAGGTTTGAAAAATATCTGCGTAAATACTGTGTAACATAAAAAGTTGCAACCACCACCATTTTATTCCCTAGGGTGTCTGCTAAAACAGTATAGTGTTTGGGGGTTCTGAGCAATTTCTAGCAAAACAAGTATGATTTTTATATGTAGGAGAGAAGTGTCAGAATTGGCCTGGGTGGCAAGGGGTTTATTACCATAAGTAATATTAAATTATTATATATTGTTTACTGTTGAGCTATATGTATACTGTATATTGGTTTTCAAATCTTGTTGGTGACATGGATTCTGGAGAATGAGCTGTGCATACTGGGGTGCAGATTTCAGTAGTTATACAGATGGTGGGGACTATATTGTGTGTATTGGGCTTGAACTCATGGCATTGACAACGAGGAGAAGGTTATATATGGTTATGCTTATGTAGGACTTCTGTTCACTCAACTTCTCCTGTGTGTGGGTATTTGGTGAAAATTGAAGTACTATGGATAAGTAGGGATAGATCAGATAGTATATATGTATATAAAAATGTTTTTTTCAAGTGGAACTATACTCGCCTTGGCTCCAGCCATGTGCAGTCCACAAGCTCCCCACCCCGCCACTGACAAATTCAGGTGGCAATCTTCTGGGATTCGATCACTTGCCGCTTTCATTGGCCCTGTGGGGATGACGTCACTCCCACGCATTTGCGGGAGCTCAGTCAGATTTGACATTGCCGGATTTGTGCAGTGAGCTGTGCGCGTGGGGCTCACTGTACAAGGGCAGACAGGCAGGTAAGTAACTAAGGCAGAGAAGACAAAGCATGTCTATTCTGCATTGAAATTCCTGCCTGTTCGCCAATTTTTAATGTTGGCCTAAAGATCCTCTTTAAATTAATTTTTCCATTTTTACTCACTATAAAATTTAAATAGCTTTTAACCATGTATTTTAATTTAAAATTTAAAAACCACTTCCAAATACCTTAATATCAACATTATTTGAATAGATGCCTCTGTATACAAAGGAGCATTTCACGATTACCTGCTTTAGACAGCTATTAGGTTACTGTTTTTATTTTTTCATTGTAACATACAAACATATAATTTATAACAGTACATGCAACAGCATTTCAGTATCTTG
This sequence comes from Rana kukunoris, assembly GCA_029574335.1. NCBI lineage: Eukaryota > Metazoa > Chordata > Amphibia > Anura > Ranidae > Rana > Rana kukunoris. The sequence continues at coordinate 267,826,798 of CM056050.1, read as the reverse complement.
GGAAATTAACCGAGATCAGTTCTTCCATATTGTGTCATGTATCAAAGGCTGATGCTTTATTGCTTTGAACTTCCTACTTTCATGCAGCAAAATCAAAAGTCCCTGTCTAATACACATGGAAGCTTCTCTCCTCTGGCTTCAAAACAACTTTGGATACATTCGCTGTCCTATTGAAATCAATACAAGCAAATCTAGTTTATAATACAAAATGTCTGATTACTTTCTGTAAGGGGTCTTGTTTTTAACTTATAAAAAATAAAAAATGTGGCGCTAAAAAGAAACACTCAAACGACACAAAGGAGGGAGTGTATCTCTACCCCAAAAAATAAATGGTGATATATGCTATATAGTAAAACATAAACATATAGTGATAAATTGTGATAAATGCACATCAGAAAGCAATCCAAGCAGGAACCGTGTAAGGCCGCGTACACACGAGGGGATATGTCCGCTGAAAACGGTCCGATGGACCGTTTCAGCAGACATCTCCGCTCGTGTGTATGGGCTAGCGGACAGATTTCTCCACCCGACAGATTTCAAAGCAAGCTTTGAAATCTATCCGGTGGGAATCTGTCCGCCCGACATGTCTGCTGGTTAGTACACTTACCAGCAGACATGTCGGCTCCCACCACCGCCGCGCCGCTGCCGAATGGATTCGGCGCATGCGCGGAAGTGTTTTACTTCCTGGTGCGGTGACGTGGCGGTGACGCGGCGGCGTCAACGCCACCGCCGCGTCACCACTACGTCACCGCGCCGTCCGGCGGCGGGGAATTTGATCCGATGGTGTGTACACGCCATCGGATCAAACTCCCGATCGGACATATCCGATGGAAATGGTCCGCGGACCGTTTTCATCGGATATATCCGATCGTGTGTACGGGGCCTAAGGGGAAAAATAAGGCCCCTTAAGGGCTAAAAAAAAGTTCCAGGTAAGTCCAGGTAGTATTGACACTACAGTACTAAGAAAAAGTCCGGTGCGGGTAGTCCCGATGGAAGCTGACAATCCAATGGAGGGAAACAGAGGATCAAACATACATTCCAAAGTTGTCAGAAGAATTAAACACTCTTACCAGATTCGGTGGACATACAGACCATTGGTAGTATGTCAAATGGGCAAAGAATGGATCCTCAATCAGGTGTAATTCATGTAAGGCACATCCGATGATATCTCCAGGAATCTCCAAATTTCTTAAGTCTCACCCGGAAAAGTAGGACCTGTCTGTCATGAACAGCAGATCAGTACAGCCTGAGAACTCCAGTAGCACAGTCAGCTGGGCTCACTCGGACACAGTGGAACGGATTCAAATCTTCAGTCAAAAGCCGGACATGCACGGTGTCTTTGTGGAGTTCTTGGGAGGAATGGGATGGCAATGGTACGACCCTCAGATGGATGGGGTGGAAGCGACTTATGTGTTTTTCCACTAGTGGCTTCCTGCAACAATCCAAAGACCAGTTTTTAACTTACCGTATTTATCGGCGTAGAACACACACTTAAAATCAGGGGGAAATCGTGGGTGCGTGTTATACGCGGATCCCTGCTGTTTAAGCGCCGCCGACATAGACGGAGCTTAGCCGATCGTCTAGCTGAGTGCCGCTGACAGATGGAGCCGAGACGATAGTACTGTGTACTCTGCTAGGCTTGGCTCCACTCGCAGTCACGCCTTGTTCTGCTGAGAGAAGCCAAATACACAGAAAATCCGTCTCTGTATAGCTCGGCTGAGGCGCTAAATTTAAAAATACATACTGCTTCAATTTTGGGCAAGGTGCAGATAGACACTTATAAGGCTGCAGATGGACATTGATAAGGCTGGATGGACTCTGTGCAAGGCTGCTGATGGATGCTGGGCAAGACAGCAGATGGACACTGATAAGGCTGCATTGATAGGCATTTAAAATGTAATTTTTTTTCCTTAAACTTGCCTCCTAAACATTTTTTTCCTTAAACTTCCCTTTTAAGCTTGGGGTGAGTGTTATACGCCGATAAATACGGTAACACTTAAACAAGTGGACCTTTTAAGTGGACATTTTAAAAGGTTAAAATCCTGCTTAAGAACAACCACCACAATATTGCTTAGGATGCCAAACCAGCTAATGACATGACCTGTGCTTGCAATCACACTGGAAAAAATAACACAAAACGTCTAGTTCACCTTTAACCTAGTGACATTGTCGTTAGTCAAGTCCTGATGAAGGGACCATTCTTGTCCCCTCAAAATGAGTTTGCCACTTTTTGGACGGTCCCTCTAGCTTATTGGAATAAACCTGTAATTGCATGAATCACACAATCAAGAGAGAGAGAGAGACAGGGAGTGCTAACCATCTCTTATCAGTGATGTGGTGCTTCAATTTCCATTTCTGATTGAAAGTGAGGCCGTGTCAATGTACAGATAGGGCTACTGTTAGAAACCACAGGGCCCCATACAGCCAACCTGACAGGGCCTCCCCAAAATTAACAGTTTACTATGCAGTAAATGTGACATTTACAAACCCTTCCCCCATTCCATATCCTTAAGGATTCTAAAGAGTCTTTGCAGCTGCCAATAGGAAGGAAAGGAGGGAAGCTTAAACCCCTGCGGTGGTGGAGTGCGGGGGCATGGGCATGTGGTGCACAGGGAAGGTGATCAATGTGGTGTGGGGGCAATTATTGGAACTGATCGCCTGTATGGCTCTTTCTGCAGCAGCTAAATGCCAGCAGGCGGGAGAGGAGAAGAAGCCAGCTTTCAGCGGCTAAAGTAAGAACCCTACAGGGCATTAGTATTAGTAGTTGCCTTCCCCTGTCATCCTGATCACTCTCCCTGCCCACATCCAATTCACCCAGCTGCCTGGGACTCCCTGCTGGCTTAGGTCCCATACAGTAGGAGATGTGGTAGCCCCTTATCCAGGGCCCTATGTACAGTGGTATGATAGTTGGCTGTAAAAAGTCTTGAAATCACGAAAGTTGAGCCCTAGTGAAATACATTTCTTAAAGAAGGGTTTCTGTCTAAATCCCTACAAGCTCAAAATTAAAGCTAAAGGAAGTCATAGAAAAAAGATATGCAGTCAGGCAGCCTGTCTACTAAAAACAACCATTTTCATTTTATCCCCACCTGCCTCCTCTTCTCAACATTTACTATCCAAGAAAAGGACATTCAAACAAAACTAAGGGCCAGATTCAGGTACATTGGCGCATATTTTGAACGGAGTAGCGCACCTTCTTTACGTTAGACCAGCGCAATGTAGAGGCGCAATGTAGAGGCGCAATTACCGTATCCTCGTAGTATTTGCGCAGAAATTTGCGCCGGTGCAACGTAATTTCCGAGGTGTAAGGTGGAGTAATTCAAATTGGGAAGGACGTGGGCGTGTTACATTGAAATGAGCCGTGACCCCATGCAAATGAAGAGCCGGCCGGATTGTGAATGCGCACATGAAGCAGACCATGGTCAGCACCTCTCTGTGCATGCTCACAACTCGGGGAACGGCGCAATCAGTGAGATTGGAACTTGGCCCAGTCAACTTAGTGAGCTACGCAGAGAGCTTAAATAGACAGAGACAAACGCACTTCCTTTGCAAAAGTACATCCCTTTGTATCCCTCCCTATACAGCAAGGTGCTTTTGTTCTGTTGTGTGTTCGCGTTTGTCGGTTTGTGACTTGTGTTTGGTGACTGTTTGAGACTTTTTTGCTGTCTGATTTTTGTTGATTGTTTTGGTTCCAGTTGGTGAGAACATGATTGAAAAGAAACGAAAGCTAAATTTTTCTTTGCGGGAGAAGGGCATTCTTGCCAGGACCATAACACAATATGGCAGTTTTCTGCACGGCCCCGAGAGTGCCAACACCACCCCGGCCAGGAATGTTTAGATATTGCAGGAGATCGCAGATGAGGTAAACTCGTTGGGGGGGGGGGGGAGACCCGGACACGCCGGGGAATCCAAAAAAAGATTAATGATCTCCGGCGTGTGGTCCATGGGAAGCTGGGCAAGATTGCCGCCCATGCCAGGGGCACTGGAGGGGGCCCACCATGCCCTGTTAGGCTGACTGAGGAGGAGCGTGCGGTGGCCCAGACCTTCAACAGGCACCAAGTGGAGGGGCTGCCTGGCTTTGACTCCAGTCAGGAGGCCGTGAGGAGAGGTACGTTTTTTTTTTCTATCTGGTGTGTAGCATGTGTGGGGGGGAAGGGAATATGTGGCAAGTGTGTGGATCCTCCAACCTGTGAATGTTTTGTGTCATCCACAGATGTGCAGGAGGGTGCTGGGCCATCTGGCCTGATCGCACCATCCCCGGGACAACAGCCTGATAGAGACCCCCAGACAAGGCCGGAGTCCTCGGAGGAGGTTGAGGAGGAGGAGTTTGAGGAGGAGGGCTTGTTTGTTTTGGAGGAGTCTTCCCCTTTGGCTGGCAGCAGCCAGGCCTCCATCAGGGGTAGCCCCTCCCACTCCTCCCCCAACAGGGCTCCCCTCCCAAGGGGCTCCCCTTCTCCCCTGCCACAAGCCTCATCTGGAGGCAGGAAGGCAACCCACAAAACTAGGGGGTTGGCTGAGGTTCTGCCCGCCAACCTGAGAAGGGACCAGGCCCTTCAGACCCGCCATCTAGGACAGGCCAGCCAGACTTTGGGGCGGATGGAGGAGAGCCTGTCCTCCATAAAGGATACAGTTGGAGACATGGCCTGCAACTCCCTGGCTCTGATCAATTGCCTAAATGATAATCAGGCTACCACAGCAGGCATTGGTCAGGATGTGTGGGCTCTCGGTCAGGATGTGAGGGTCCTCATCCAGGCTATCCAGGCCAATGCGGCAATGCTCAATGATGGCCTCACTCGAATTGCCGTGGCCTTGGAGGGCAGGCCCCCAAGTGGGAAGAGACCAGGGGATGCTCCTCCTTCCCCGGTGTGACGGTCACCACCGCTTACAACCTTCCATCCATCCACGACAAGCTTATCCGACACACCAACAACCAGGCAGACATGATCCATTCCATTTCCCAGAATAAACGAGACTGCGCTCCGTTCTCTAGTTTCCAAAATGTATGAATATCTTTATTGGTTCTTGGCTTGCTTATATCCAGTACAACATAATGCAGTTAATCACAGGAAAATGTAATCTCCACCCCCCTATTCACTCACTGAGGATAATTCTTTAATTGGTAGCTAGACATGACGGCACCGTATTATCAATAGGGTTCAATTAACCTTGAATAGTAACACAGACATCTAGTTGAATAAGTTCTCTATACAGCTTTGTCACACAATGGCAGTGAGAGTGGGTGTCTTTACATTGAATAGCCAACACCTTAGGATATTTCAATAGCCTATTATACAAAAGGTATGACTCACTGGCTGACCTGGTCATGTCATCATGACTCCTTGTGATATCTCAGTCCTGCAATATGAAGTATTATTAATGCCCCATCACATGTAATATGAATTATGATTCTTTGTCACCCTATGTACAAAAGTGACTCCTGTTACACCCGGATTCTCCCCCCCCCCCCATGAGTTGGCCCTGAGGAGCCGGGTCACGCCAGTGGCAGTATTTTTTTTTTTTTGGACAGGATTTTTTTTTTTTTGCTGGTAATTTTTTTGGGTGCTGGACAATTTTTTTTTGGGTTGTGAATATTTTATGATTGTGGGGGTGACAGTCCTGCCGGAAAAGGGGTGCCACCCTCATTTGTGGTGGAGAAGGGTTCCCCAGGACCAGGGAGAAGTGATCCCCAGATCCGTGTGAATGGTGTATGAATGTACAGTGACATAATTGGAGCTGTGGCGTGGCGTTGCTGCTCACAAGTCCTGCATGGTGGGCTTGTGCTAATCCAATTAGATGAGGTTGTGGTGTGTGTGATCTAGGGACCACAGTGGTGTGCATGCATGCATTCTCATTGTGCCATGATTAATGTGTGTGTTTAATGTGCAAAGATGCCTAATGTGAGCTGTCTCCTGGCTGCTCTTCCCTCAGAAGACGAGGTAAGCTCGGTTAGGGGGGGATTGTCTGGTTCAGGGGTCAGGTCATCACATATGTCAATCTGCAGGCCCTTTCTCACTGCGAAGTTGTGCAGAATGCAACATGCACCGATGATCTGGCATACAAAGTTTTGGGAATACAACCGGGTACCATGGGGGATTCCGCATAGAAGTCATGAGATGGGGTCCCAGTGCATATGCAGAGTCACCTTGAAGGGAAAAGACAGGAGGATGTTAGTAGTGCAAGTGCCCCTTGTGATGTGTGCATCATGGGGGGGGGGGACAGTCATGCGTGCCACCCATGTCACTCACCAACCAGCCAGCTGTCCCCATACATGTTCTGTTCGAATTCCATTGGGATGGGGCTGGTGATGTCCTCCTGCAGGGTTGTGGTTAATTCCATGATGGCATGAGGGGTGAATCTGAAGATGCGAGACACCTCAGAATCACTCATGCCAAGGAGGTCTATGCGTGTGCGATCTATCCTCTCCCGTGCCCTCCTCCTTCTGTGCTCCTCTAAAGTCAGTAGTATAGCTATGAGCATGGATGCCCCTGGCATGTTGGCATACAGATTGTTGTCCTGCAAGTGTGGCTGCTCAGCTCTTCCCTAATGGTGTTGCTTTAGCTGACATGTAGACGGATTGTCTAATTTTAAGCAAGCTTTTATATTGCCTAATATTAGACAGGACGTGCAGCTGATGCGCACAACGCGTAGCCTGCGCTGCACAAACTTACTTTTGTGGATCGCCGTAACTCCCTCATTTGCATATTTGCCTAGCAAATCAATAGTGTGTCTAGCGCATTTTTTGCGCGCACGATGCGCCGGTCTAACAAAATTACTTCGGTCTAAACAGTCTAGATTTAATGGCGTATATCGTTTTGGGGATACGGCATAACGATACGCAGGCGCATATTTCCAATTGCGCAGGCGCACCTCCTGATACTCCAGCGTAAGTGCTTTGTGAATCTGGCCCTAAGTATTTTCCTCAGCATTACTCAAGGTCTACAAAATAAGCATCACTGGAATGCTGATTACAAAGAAATGTTAGCAGGACAATACCTTAAAGACATTGAATGCAGTTTCAAGTCTAAAAGACAAAATCTGGGTCAGAGTGCTGCAAGCCGATATATAAATGAGATAAACACAATGCTTAAAGTAATCAAGCTTTTCCATGCAGTAGCAGCAATAGCCTAGGTTCATAAATCTATGTGTTACAGATGCTAAAACCATAGCTCATTCTCAGAATTACACTAAAATGTAGAACATAATGAAAGAATCAACAAATTATGTAGTACAGAGGAAAAGCACCCTATTCCACCCAGTAGAGGGTTGTATACAACATATTCATGGATCCCAAACCCTCTAAAACGTCACCCGTTTTATTTGCAGTGTCCTGACAATTTACTTATTAATCACTTCCCTACGGCCGTACGACTATATGGGGCCACAGGGTGGTTCTAAATCTCCGGGCCGCTGTGTTTTCACGGCAGCCCCTTTCTTTGTTTCTAGCGCGCGCTCCAGAGCGTGCAGCGGGGAACTTGTGTACTGGCCGTGTCCCAATCGCAGATCGCCACGGACGGCCAATCAGAGTGGCCGTTTGCGATGCGATCTGTGCGGCGAATGAGAGATGATCTCATATGTAAACATATGAGATCATTTCTCATTGCCGGCTCTCACAGTGACAGCATGCTGTCACTGGAGAGAGGAGACTGATCTGTGTCTCTTGTACATTGGAACACAGATCGGTCACCCCCCTCCCCCCACAGTTAGAACACAATGCAGGATACACATTAACCCCTTCCTCACCCCCTAGTGTTAACCCCTTCCCTGCCAGTCACATTTATACATTAATTAGTGCATATTTATAGCACTGATTGCAGTATAAATGTGAATGGTGCCAAAAATGTGTCAAAAGTGTCCGATGTGTCCGCCATAAAATCGCAGATCGCCGCTATTACTAGTAAAAAAATAAATAAAAAATAATAATTCTGTCCCTTATTTTGTAGGCGCTATAACTTTTGCGCAAACCAGTCGCTTATTGCGATTTTTTTTTTTTTTTTTACCAAAAATATGTAGAAGAATACGTATCGGATTAAAATGAATTTTTTTTTTAATTGGGCTATTTTTTATAGCAACAAGTAAAAAATATTGTATTTTTTTTTCAAAATTGTCGTCCTTTTTTGTTTATAGCGCAAAAAATAAAAACCGCAGAGGTGACCAAATACCACCAAAAGAAAGCTCTATTTATGGGGAAAAAAGGACACCAATTTTGTTTGGGAGCCATATCGCACGACCGCGCAATTGTCAGTTAAAGCAACGCAGTGCCGCAAGCTGAAATTTCACCTGGTCAGGAAGGGGGTATACATGCCCAGTAAGGAAGTGGTTAAGCATAATCCAAGTGATCATGTGTTTTGTCACTGTAATATTAGCCACTGAAAACTTCCAAGCCATGCAATATTGTTTTCAGCTAGGAATATGTTGAAGATAAGCCTCTGTGTGTCTAGGGATGTCATCTTGTAGTTCATTTAGCAGGGCCATGAGCACATTGTTTGGAATGTTGAACATGGCAACAGAGCATATCAGTGCATGGATTCCAAAAGTTTCAAATTTTGGGCAAGCCTACCAAGTATTAAACATGGCAGCTGATTTACTAAAGGCAAATAGACAGTTGCTCCAGAGCTTAGTAAATGAGGGGGAGCTCTGATGACTTCCATCATCCAATCATGTGCAAGCAAAACTGCAGTTTTTATGTTTTTATTTCCTTGCATGTGACTGGGTATTGTTTGTAAAGTAAAACTTTACCTAATTTCTTAAGCTCTGGAGCAGCTGCACTTTGCAAAGGGCACAGTCTATTTTCCCTTAGTAAATCAACAACATAGTTTCCATTTGCCCACATATTCTGAAACTACATAGAGTTTTCATGATACATTTTGGCAAGTCTGGCAAATCACTAGGTACAAACAAGAAAGGACTCTATAACTAGCCATTACTAAGGAGCATTTAATATACCTACATGTATCTTAGGGGATCCATGAATTCAAGTTCTCCTTGCCATTCTCTAAGCTTGATGGACACTGATAATTATTAATACAGCAACAAAATACCACCTTTTTATATCATATCCTGTGCCGTTTTCAAAAAGAATGCTTATGGTAATGTTGTCTGTTTCTTTTTTGAAGAACATGTACAATTCAACTTGAATGGAACATTTTAGAGGGAGGCAATTTGAGCTGTTGGTTGAAATTCTCTGGGCATAGCATGCTCCTATGGGCAAGACGTAGCCTATATCATATAGGCTCTTATCTGTTCATCACTGGAAACGAATGGATTAGCATGGGGCATAAAACGGTTCTTCTACGCTTAATAGGCATCCACATGTGGTGAGATCCACTAACTTGGGCTTCAAGGGTTACCAAATTTGGTCTAAGAGTAATAAAAGATTTATTTAGATTTGAGTTAACTGGGCCTGGGCTAAACTGCAATATTTCAGGAGGTTTATATTATATATACACACACACACACACTTATTTATATCTGCTTCACCATGCATAGGATCCAACTAGCCTTGGACTGATAGGAATTGATAATTGTGCCCCATGGGAGTGGTAGTAATTGTAAAAGAGAAATATCACTCTTAAAAACTTGGTGGATATACTGAATTTATTGGCGTATAAAAATCACTTTTTTACCCTTAAAATAGAGGGTAAACGTTGCCTGCGTGTTATATGCAGGGGCCTGTGGAAAGTTTTTTTTCCTGAAACTTGCCTCTAAGGCCTCGTACACACGAGGGGATATGTCCGCTGAAAACGGTCCGATGGACCGTTTCAGCAGACATCTCCGATCGTGTGTATGGGCTAGCGGACAGATTTGTCCATCGGACAAATTTCAAAGCATGCTTTGAAATTTTTCCGCTACAAACCTGTCCGTCGGATATGTCCGCTGGTTAGTACGGAAACCAGCGGACATATCCTCCCACACATGCGTTGTATCCTGTGAATGGATCCGACGCATGCGCGCGGAAGTGTTTACTTCCTGGTGCGTGACGTAGCGGTGACGTGGCGGCGTCAACATCACCGCCGCGTCACCGACACGTCACCGCGCCGTCCGCCGGCGGGGAATTTGATCCGATGGTGTGTACACGCCATCGGATCAAACTCCAGATCGGACATATCCGATGGAAATGGTCCGCGGACCATTTTCATCGGATATGTCCGATCGTGTGTACGAGGCCTAAGGCCTCGTACACACGAGCAGGCAGATTTGTTCAAATCTGTCTGTCCGACAGATTTGAACAAATCTGTCTGCTGGGATTTTGGTTTGCTCGCATGTACACACGAGCAAACCAAAATCCTCGCCAGCAGACAGCGCGCTGACGTGTCGGTGACGTGGCGGTGACGTTGACGCCGCCACGTCACCGCACCAGGAAGTAAAACAGTCCCGCGCATGCGTCGAAACCATTCGGCGCGTGTGCGAGAAGACATGTCTGCTGGTTAGCGTACTAACCAGCAGACATGTCGGGCGGACGGGTTCCCAGTCGACAGATTTCAAAGCATGCTTTAAAATCTGTCGGGTGGCCAAATCCGTCTGTTAGCCCGTACACACGATCGAATCTGTCTGCTGAAATGGTCTAGCAGACCGTTTCCAGCAGACAGATTTGATCGTGTGTATGAGGCCTTAAAGTTAGGGTGCGTGTTATATGCCGATAGATGCAGTATATACTATATATACCATATCTAAGTAAATATTTTAATGCTACAGTGTATTTAACAGGGCAGTAATGATGTGCAAAGTGTTTATAGTAGCAATCATAGTGTATCCTTTTATTTATCACAGTCAGATCAGTGAAATATACATTATGGGCCAGATTCAGGTAGAGTTGCGCTGGAGTAATTCGATATGCGCCGCGTAACTGTGATTATGCGCCGTCGTTTCTATCTGGCCGTACCCACCAAACTAGATGCGACAGAAAACGGGCCATTTCCGACCGGCTTAACTTTCCGACGCCAGAGTCTCGTCAGCGCATAATTTCGCTTGGCGCATCAGTCTCGCCTATTGATTTCCCCTGCAAATATGCAAATGAGGGAGATTTCCCGATTCGCGAACGGATTAGCACCATACGCTGGCTACATGCGCCGCGCGTATCTCGTCCGTCCGGCGCAAAGTTATTTCTACAAATAGCTGCTTTATCTTTACTCCAGACGGCCACAGGTCAGCAGGAGAGCAGCTACAGCAGCGTTACCGACGATAAGAGCTAGCTGAGCACCCCCACTTGCAGGACAACACCTCTGTCCCTGCTTGTCTGTCAAATTTTACAGCCATGGAGGAAGACATCATAGGTCTCCATAGCCGAGATGACGGCTGACAGCTCCTGGCCTTTAGAGTTCAGCTTTCTCCTGTGTGTTTGCGGGGAACGGGAGCAGCCATTTCAGAACAAAAGTAACTTCACTGCGGGGAGGGGGAACAGGATATACTTTAGTGCCAGAATGGCGCATCTACGGGCACATTTAAACGCCCAACGGAACACATTGCGCTGACGTTTCCCGTGAAGTGGTGCCGACGGAAGTTGTGAGCATGCGCACAAGGGGGCGTGTGGAGCCTCAATCACCGCGCATGCTCCGTGGATGATGCGCTGAACGTAAGCCTCTGCGCTGGGCTCCGCCCATCATTTACATATGATCACACCCACTTCCACTTGCGTCGGGTTACGCCAGCCCATTATCGTTACTCTGGCGCAAGTTTACGTGAATAACAGTACTTGCACCGAAAGTGTCGGCGGAGTAACGTAAATGAGAAACGTTACTCCAAAGTAAAGAAGCGCCCATCTACCTGAATCTGGCCCAATGTTGCAAAATTTCTTGCTAATATTTATTTTTGTAACTTAATTCTGCATTAAATATTTAAGTGTCATTTTTTAAGGTAATTTACGAGGGCGTGTTTAGGGGTGTAATTAGGGGGCAGGCAGGGTAAGGATTGGGTGGGCAAATGTTATAAATATACAATACCATTTAAGAAGATCTAATGAGTTAAAAACTGATATTGGTAATAGATTGGATATGTACTGTACAATAGATTCCTGTTTTATATTTGATACAATTGATTCATTATTCATCTCTGTTCCACTGCATTTAAAGGCAGCTCTATGTGATCTATGAAAATATGGCAGTTTTATTAGGTAGGTTAATGCAAAAGCGAAGGTGAGCATACAAAGTAATAGTAACCCTAAACAATACCAAATCACTACATTCCTTCTTCAGTAACATTAGTTTAGTGGAAGGTTATTTCAAGTTGGTTAATATGAATAAGTACTGTATACCTTTATACACTATAAGCAGATATGTTCCCAAAAACAGAATGATTTTTAGTGGTTATATAAAAGCTGAGGAGGTTTTATGGCAAATGTAGGTGGAACTTGCAACACAGGCAAGACACAGCTTGACAATAGAGTTGAGTGGTCTCCTGGATGTTCGGGTTCGACGGGTTCGGCCGAACTTTGGAAAAAAATCTGCGTTCGGGACCCAAACTGGACCCCGAACCCCATTGAAGTCAATGGGGACCCGAATTTTTTACTACTAAAATGTCTCTAAAAAAGTAATGGAAAGGGCTAGAGGGCTGCAAATGGCAGCAAAATGTTGGTAAGAGAATGGCAAGTACTCTGCAAACAAATGTGGATAGGGAAATGACTTAAATGTGGCAGTGTAGGTGGAAGCGGCATTGGAGGAAACACTGCAAACACTGGAGGAAACACTGCAAAAAAAATTTATTGAATAGAACAATAGAAGAACACTAGCTAAAGTGTTTATCTCACACGTACAGATATGGAGGAAACACTGCAATTTTTTTATTTTTTTTTGCCCTAAATGGATGTTTTTTGAATAGCACAATAGAAGAAACGTATCTTTCAGAGTATCTCACAGTAACATATGCAGTGCTTGTGAAGCAGGACAGACTCCTATATATTTCTCTCTCTGCAAGCACAAGCAGGGACCTTTCCCTAAAGTATCTTGCAGAGTAATTTAAGCCCCGTACACACGGCCGAGGTTCTCGGCAGAAACCAGCGAGAACCTCGCTGGGAGCCGCATTCTGCCGAGAACCTCGGCCGTGTGTACACTCTCGGCGAGCCCCGCCCGTCGGGAAACCTGTCGAGCAAATAGAGAACAGGTTCTCTATTTGCTCGACAGCCCGTCGGGATGAATGGCTGGTTGCCTTTCCCGACGGGCGGGTCGCCGATTCTGACGGCCGGCAGAGAACCTCAACGGGTGGAACGATGTGTTCTGCCCGTCGAGGTTCTCTGCTGTGTGTACGGGGCCTTATGCCGCGTACACACGGTCGTTTTTTGCGATGAAAAAAAACGTCGTTTTTTAAAATGTCATTTAAATTGATCGTGTGTGGGCAAAACGTAGTTTTTTGTCTTAAAAAAAACGACCAAAAAAAAATTCCAACATGCTTGAATTTTTTGTGTCGTTTCACAAAAAGTCACCGTGTGTAGCAAAAACGTAGTTTAAAACGACGTTTTTCAACCCGCGCATGCCCAAAAGCTAGTTATGAAGCGAGCTTCAATGGAAAAGAGTGGTGAACGTAACCTCTCTTTTTGTGAAAAAAAACGATGGTGTGTATGCAACATCGTCTTTGAAAGTGACGTTTCAAAAACGTCGTTTTTTACTTCACAGAAAACATCGTTTTTTTTCATCACAAAAAATGATCGTGTGTACGCGGCATCACAGTAACACATGCAGTGCTTCAGTAATTTATTTTGGAAGGTCTGAAATGTGTCTTCAAAATTGTGTGCACACTGTATGAATTATTATGATCATTCCAAATATGGACTTTTCCCTCTGATTTTCATATAATGTGTAGACCCCCACTAGCCAAATTTGTTACAGGGTAGACTTACAATTCCATAGATATGGTCTTACACAGGTAGGACCAAATTTAGAAAGTTTGGGTCAGATGTGACATTTCCAACTTCATCAAAAAAATTGTTCCCCTTTGACCACAGGGGAGGGGACAATATTAGCTGTGTTTTGTTTTGTTTCAATGTATAAAATGCTGCCACTGTGCCCATCCAATGCGGCCACTGTGACCTCTCTGCCCACTCGTCATCTGCCCAGCACTTAACCTATCTCAGTGGGGTAGGGGGTGACTGCAGCAAGCAGTGTCCTCCATGGACATGCTCCTCCATGTCTTTCCCTGTGAATCTAGCTATTGGTCATAGAGTGGGTGGCTGGAGAGAGAGGCACTAACCTCATTTATGACTGCTATTTACCGGTATTTAGTCGTTTTCTTAATTTAAAAAATTTGCAGTGTTAAAACCACCCTAAAAAATGTTGTTCCTGGAGAAGCAGAGGACCCATTACAATCTCAAAACTCTCTTAATATAATATCTTTAGGCATAATCAGCTTTAAGTAAAAAAAAAAAAAGAGTTCATTTTCCACTCCCCCATCTGCTGCGTCCCCTTATTCGCAGAGACAGAATGAAGGGAGAATGACCCGATAGCCCCCTAGATATGCTTAAATCAAGAGACAATTATTGGCCAGTGCAAGCTTAATCCCCACAAAAGTGGGTACCTGAATAACAAGAAAAATGTCAGGCTGTGGGATGGTGTAACTGCCAATAATTCATCAGCCCTTCTTTAAGAATTATGTTATGGAATAAGCTATAAGGGCCCCACTCCAACACCCTCTCAGAAGGTAACCTTTCCAATTGCACATTCAAGGCCATATTAAAATCTCCGACCACCAGGACTGACACTCTTGGTTTATCTGCAATAAACACTAACAAGTGTTGTATTACCTCCAGGGCTTTTTTTCTTCCGGAACCTATGGCAGCCCTCTGCTCTGACTCTGACTTTAACACAATAGCCGGAAAGAGGAAGTTTTCTGCACAACTTACTTCCTCTACCGGCTCGGGTCAGTGGAGTACCAAGTGGGGGGCGGGCCGCCCTGGGTGCCACACACTGGGGGGTTGTCAAGCTTGCGCCCCCCCTCCGTGACTGAAGAGAAGACAGCTGGTGGATTTAGGCAGCGCAGTGTGGTTACGTTGTGGGCAGAGGCAAGTAAGAACACAGTACACACAAAGAGCCTGTAGTGGCTTTGCAAATTGGGAGGGGTGTTTGCCGCACCCAAGTGACACCCATCGGCGTACCCAGGACTCGCAACAATCCCCTTCTCTTGTGGCCATGCCGCAGGTCTGATCTATCTCGGCTGTCTCACACAGCCGAGCAGAGTGAAGCTGCCAGCACCGCCTCCCCTTCCTCTGTGTAATTTACACGTGCTGTCACTGTGCATCATGTCCCGCGCTGATCTTCTGAGCCAAGGCCCGAGGTACATTATGGGTCTGGAGGGGGGAAACTGTATTATACTGTAGGGGGCCTGTAGTTACTGTAAGGGGGGTCTGTATTGTAGGGGAGGTCTGTGTAACATGCAAAGGGTCCAGAACTGTTAGGGGGTGTCTGTTTAACATAACAGGTGTCCAGAGTTGTGGGGGTCTGCACTGTAATGGGGGCCTGTACTGAATAGGGGTCTGCACTGTAGGGGTGTCTAACATCCAGGCATCCAGGGCTGTGTAATGTAAAGGGGTCCAGAGGTACAAGTGCTGCGCAATGTTAAGGGGTCCAAAGTTGCAGAGTGATGTGTAAAATAAATGGGGGGTTCTGTGCAAAGAGGAGAGCTGGGGGATTTCAGCACAGAGGAGAGGTGGGGGGATTTTAGCAGAGAGGTGGATGAGGGGTTAGTAGGGATGAGAACTGGGGGTGGAGATTTAAGCAGAGAGGGAAGCTGGGGGTGGATTTTGCAGAGGGGAGAATTGGGAAAGTGTGGTGAGGTGGTATTTATGCAGATAGGGAAGCTGGGGGGCAAATTTATCAGAGAGGAGAGTAGGATGGGGGGGATTTGTGCAGAGAGAACTGGGAAAGGAGATTTGTGCTGAAAGGAGAGCTGGGAAAGGGGGAGATCTGTGCAGAGAGGATAAATGGCAAAGGGGGAGATTTGCGCAGAGAGGAAAACAGAGGGGCATTTCTACGTATTACCATTATTTGGTGCCGCGGTACTTCTCTACCCTAAGGAGGGTGTGGTTGGGGGTGGAGTTTGGGAGTGGTTGGGGTGAGTTTGGGCGTGGTTGTGGTGGATTTGGGTGAGGTTGGTGGCAGGAAGTTGGCCGGGGAGGGAGAGTTCCTGTGCCTTTTCTCTGAGAAAAAAAAGCCCTGATTACTTCTAGATTAAATGGTGGAGGAATAAACACATTCACTAAAACACAAAAAATATCTTTTAGATGGCAATACAATTATTATATTGGCCCTGATCAACCTCAATTTTCCTACAGGACACAACTTCAGAGCTATGTATTAATATACTTACTCCACATGAGTAGGAAGTATGTACAGAATGGCATTGAGGAAAACCTTTATGTTTCAATTGTTGAGAGAGGTCATTATAAATACATTTTTTTTCCCTGGAGCTCCCAGGCGCAGCACATTCCATAAACAGAGTTAAGCCCCATACACACCATCAGATTATCTGCAGATTTTTGTCTTTAGATTTACCAAAACCATGTAGTGCAAAGGCCTTGTCATGGGAGCATGAATCAGACGTACATAAACAGATAAATGAATATGAAGATTTTATTGAAAACCAAACAGCAAGGTCAAAGTCCAAACTGATGATCAAACAGCCAGAAGAGTCGTCCACCAGTGCCAGGGTCGGTAGCCAGGGATGAGAGTCAGCCGGAGGCGTGGCTTGGCGAGCAGTGTAGATGGACGCATAGTTGAAGAGCTCCGGTCCGAGGGTCAGAATTACGCCAAAAATCACCGTTCCCTGGGGGATTATGAGCACCAAAGCGAGGAAAAAACACCCTAACTGGCAGCTACGGTAAATGGGCACGCCGAACGGCAAACCTACAGCCACAAGCCTGAACAAGTACCGTTACACGGGCGGACAACTGAAAGCATACATGGCGCCGGTTCCTGGACACGAGGAGAGAGAGGACATGGAGGATGATATAGCCTCTCTTCCAGCGTCTGAAGATTTCAACAGGGACGATACTCGTCCCGATTGCCCACTGAACTATGCCACGATGATGGAAATTGCAGCGGACATTAAGAATTCTTTCTCGGTTGCTATAACCGACATCAAGACTGAACTGCTCAAGCTGAATGAACGAATGGGGGATCGGGGGTCCGATCGGACCCCCCCGTACATGCGGCGGTCCGCGCGGCTGCAGGAGCGATCCGACAAGAGGGGGCGGCTATTCGTTTTTGTCCGCCCCCTCCGGATCGCTCTCAGCCAATGCGCGCACTCCCCCTGCAGTGCACTTCCTCCTCCTGTGTAAACACAGGAAGGAGGAAGCGACGTGATCTCTCCCTCGGTGGTTTTTTCAACCACCGCTGAGGAGAGATCACAACACAAGTAAGTCTGCACAACACTACACTGCACCTACACTACACAAAAAACATATTTAACCCCCGCGATCGCCCCCCCTCCCCCTGTCACAGTGTCACTGAATGCAGTAATCATACATGTATGATTACTGTATTTAGTGTCAGTGTGACAGGCAGTGTAAAAGTCAGTTAGTGTTAGGTTCAGGGTAGCCCTGTACCCCCCCTAATAAAGTTTTAACCCCTTGATCACTGCCCTAGTTAACCCTTTCACTCCCTATTGCCAACGTCACTAAGCGTTCATTTTTCTGATCGCTGTATTAGTGTCGCTGTTCCTGCTAGGTAGCTAATTTTTTTTTTATTGTGATTTTTTTTTCCACTAAAGACATGTGGCTAAATAAATTTTGCCCTAAATGTTTGACAAAAATTTAGTTTATTTGTTTTTTCTTATAACAAAAAGTAAAAAATAGTTTTTTTTTCAAAAATGTCGCTCTATTTTTGTATATAGCGCAAAAAATAAAAATTGCAGAGGCGATCAAATACCACCAAAAGAAAGCTCTATTTGTGGGAAGAAAAGGACGTGAATTTTGTTTGGGAGCCACGTCGCACGACCGCGCAATTGTCTGTTAAAGCGACGCAGTGCCGAATCGCAAAAACCCCTTAGGTCATTTGGCAGCATATTGGTCCGGGACTTAAGTGGTTAACGAAGTGGAGGTACAACTTTTTCAAGACCTTTCGCCCATCACGCTCAAGAACAGGAGAGCCCTGAAGCCATTGCTAGAGGTATTGACCGCAAAAGACATTAGCTACAGGTGGAAGTTTCCATTTGCCCTGCAAGTCACCTACAACGGCAAACACATGCTGAGAGTACCGGATGACCTACGACAGTTCTGCGAGAGCTTGCAGATCGTCCCGGTGGAACTCCCGGATTGGTATGCGGAATTCCTGATCCCACCGGCCCTCTCCCTCAAGATCCATCCCCGGTCAAGTCTCCTTACTCTTCAGGCAAGCAGCGGAAAGCCTACCACAGAGGCAACATCGCTTCACCGGCAGCTAAGAGCGCTAAAGTGAGAGTCCAATTATGCTGAAGTATTGAAGGAAATTTATCCCAACTCGGAGCTATCGTGATAACCCCTTTGGGTTTGGCAGTCCAGTGCACCCTACACGAGCCGATGCCCAATCCTGCTTAACCGTGCTATTCGGCATAATGTAAGGGACCTCTATGCGTTCGGCCACCCTTAGTATCCACCACCCAAGGACTGTCTCATAAGGTACTGTACCCCGCTTATCTCCAGATCTTATTTTTATTTTTTACTTAATTATTCTTTATACTTCTTATGCTTTCTGCACACCCAACGCCAAACTGCGACATGTATGGGGTAGTTGCTGCAAGTCCAGGGGTATACAGCGACTGCCTCGCAAAGCTAGAGTCGCTGCGGTCCTGTCTGGTTTGCTGTGGAGGTCTCTCTGCAGCCAACGCCCGGGTCCAGCGACTTTTTTCGGATGACTGTTGCCTAATAGCCATCACTGTTCGTTATCATTGGCACGAGCAAACTATACTCCAAATGTCCTCAGCTCTACGGCAATCCTGAATACATGGACAGGTTATTTTCAAGCCTTGGATTAATAAGGGGTTGATGCCCCTCGGCTGTGTCGGGATTAACTATCATACCCCGCTACTGGTTACCTCCCTTTTTATTTTTCATTTATTTTATTTTAACTTTTTATTTTTTTTAACCCCTACAACCGGTAGATCTTAAACAACATCGGGTGAATGAGCCTTAAATATCTCTATTTGTTCAATGTGGGGTCGTAGGTTTTCCCCATGTGATTCTTCTACAAGCTCTAGGGCGATTTAAAATATCCGAACACTAGAGGGCATCGTTCACCTGCGATCTGCACTGTATGCTTAGCTTTTTTTAGAACTCCCGCATTCAGGCTTGTAAATGAAGACGGATTGGTTGTCTGTCATAATTCTAAATGTTATTCACAGAGGACTTGCAGCTGAATGCACAGACTTCTAATAGCCGTGTTTGGTTTGCTATTCTAATGCCTGTATTTTCTTTTTCTCTCCCGATCGTTTACCTTCTGAGTTGAAATTAGTAGAGACGTGGAGGACTGATCATGACCCTTCGTTCCACAACTGTGCTCGTACTTCAGACTCCTTTACTTCGTGATGACATAAGTGGAGTAGAATGGGTGATCTCCTTGGTAGCAGCGAGGGGGAGCAGTCATTGTTGTTTTCATGTAGTTAGGTTACCTCTGCACTGTCACACGAGGTAGAGGGTTCCACCATTGGTGATCACATGCACAGGGTGTTATTGGCAGACATCTATACTCCTGCTGATATATTCGAAACTCAGGGCGAGATCCACTGGGACGGCCCAAATGATGCTGGGCCCGCTGGCAACATTTTTTATGTCCACAGCCTCTAGAAGGGTCTGTGAGGTTTTGCATTGTTTTGCAATGGGGTGCAAGGATAGCTTGGCCCAATACTAGGCCATTCGCGATAGGAGTTGGGATTATTACTTATCTCCATATTTCAGGTTTTAGTTTATGAAACTTTGCTTTTTGTTGTTGTTCAACGTTCTTATGTCACAAAAGGGTGTTTCTCCTCTTTGCCCCCTGGCCCAGGCCATAGACATTTTCCTCCCCCTATGAAGTTCGGTTAAGTTTAATGCATATTCATATTTAGCCCCACATCCCTGACCCGGGACCATGACGACAGATACTTTTACTTCCCCCATCTACAGGAACGCCTCCCGCGTACCCATCAGAGTCACATTGACATCCCTTTCATTGCTGGTTTCTATGATAAAGGTGTCCTTGAGCCCCCGCATACCAGATATAGGTACTGGGCTAAGACTCAAGTAAGGTGTTAGCTGATAAGAGCTAATTACACCACTCCTCCCCCCACTTTCATCCCTGTGGGAACTCCCCACGGCCACCTCCTATTCTGACTTTCCTTCCCTTTACCCACACCTTTCACAACCCCCCTCTCCTATCTCCCCCTTCCCCCCTCTTTTTTTTTCTTCCCTCCCCCCCACAGAATTCAAGGTCTTAAATGGCTTACTCCTTCCTGGGCAAAGCTCCCACATTAATCTCACATAACATAAATGGATTAAACATCCCAGAAAAAAGGTCCAAATTTTTTAGAGAACCTAGGAAAATCAAACCCTTATTGGTATTCTTACAAGAAACACACTTTAAGGGCCAAAACATCCCTAAATTAACGGATAATCTATACACGGTAGCCCACCATGCAACAAACCCCATTGCCAAAACTAAAGATGTTTCGATATTGATCAACAAAAATGCCCCATTTGTCCTCAAAAATAGCCTAACTGACCAAGATGGCAGATACATATTTCTCAAAGGCTCGTGGGAGGGCTTCCCCATCACACTTGCCAATGTATACTTCAAGAATCATATCACCTTATGTCGAAAAGTCATGGATGAACTGAAGTGGTTTGCAGAGGGTTGTGTTCTCCTAGGTGGGGATTTCAATGTCCCTCTCTCTCCACTTCAGGACACGTCAACTGGACACACACATGTAACCTACAGAATTCTGAAAAGATTAAAAGCCTTGCTCTTATCAATGTCCCTGATAGACTCGTGGAGATCAACTCATCCTACGGAGAAAGACTATTCCTTCTATTCCGCCCCACACAAGAGATATTCTAGACTGGATATGATATTCATATCCCAGAGAGACTTACCCAGACTGACCAGGTCAGAAATGGGAATCATATCTCTATCAGACCATGCCCCGGTAGCACTGACTTTGAAACCTGGTTCTCCCATAGGCCAGAGCTTCAACTGGAGACTCAACCCTGCGTTGCTGACGGACCAAACAATACAAGACAACATCTATGACTCTATTAAGAACTATTTTACAGATAGCGAACTCCCCACGATCCCAGTTGAAGAAGCCAAATTGCTAGAGAATCCCATAATGCAAGATGAACTGTTAGAGGCTATAAAACTATTGAAACCAAGTAAAAGTCCAGGCCCCGATGGGTTTACCGCACAATATTATAAAACATACCCTCAATTACTTCTGTCCCCAATACTCAAGGCCCTTAATTTCCTGGCCAAATATAAACACGAATCAAGCTCGTTTCTCACAGCACATATTGCTGTAATCCCTAAACCAGACAAGGACCATTCCGATTGTGCGAACTTTAGGCCCATCTCGTTACTGAATATAGATGTTAAACTCCTGGCGAAGGTTATCGCAAATAGGCTTAAACCACTTCTCCCAAATATAATTGGCCCGGAACAGGTAAGATTCATGTTGGGAAGGGAAGCTAGGGACAATATTTTAAAAGCTCTTAGCATGATACACTACGCTAGGCGATCTGGGATCAGGGGCCTTCTCCTGTCCACTGATGCGGAGAAGGCCTTTGATAGGGTCTCATGGGATTACATGTTGGCTACATGTAAGCACATAGGCCTGGGTGGTCACATGCTCAATTGGATTGAGTCCCTCTACACCAACCCATGGGCTTTGATCAAAATCAATAACACCTTTTCGGACCCTCTAAAAATTACTAACGGCACACGACAGGGCTGTCCCCTATCCCCACTTTTATTTATTATTTCTTTAGAACCCTTAATAAGATCCATCAATCTTTCAAAAGACATCAGGGGCTTCACGGTGAATCACAGGGAGTACAAGACTGCTGCTTACGCGGATGACCTCTTGTTTTTCATCTCTAAACCACACATTTCCATCCCCACTCTACTAAAAGTATTTGTCACCTTTGGTTACATCTCCAATTTCAAAGTAAACCACAGCAAGTCGGAAGCGATCAACTTGACCCTTAGTGCTAGTGAATATGACCTGTTGAAGAGCAACCATAATTTTAGGTGGGAACAAAGTCACCTTAAGTATTTAGGCATAAGATTAACCCCAACAATTGAAGGTCTCTGCGCAGCTAACTTTAACCCCTTGTTGCAGTCCATTATTACCGATTTACACAGATGGTCATCAAAACTTTTCACCTGGTTTGGTAGGGCCTCCATCCTTAAAATGACAGTGCTGCCAAGACTGTTATACTATTTTAATGCCTTACCAATTAAACTTCACTCGTCCTTCTTTGCCAGGTTACGTACTGCCCAACTGAAATTTCTTTGGGCAGGCAAAAAGTCAAGACTAAGTTTCTCCCAACTGACTTAACCAAAAAGTAGAGGGGGTATAGGTCTACCAGATTTCAAAAAGTACTACGTGGCTGCTCACATTACCAGACTGATAGACTGGCACTGCCACCGGACAACCAAGGACTGGGTAGGCTTAGAGGGAACACATCATACCAAATCACTTGCATACTACCCCTGGTCGGTTGACTCGAAACGGACGAGTAGACTCTCCCACCCTCTGGTGGTGGCGACACTATAGGTCTGGCACAGTTCGGTCTTGTCTTACAATCTAGCTAATGTACCAGGTCCACTGACTCCGCTGACAGATAACCCAGACTTCCCTCCAGGAATGGACATTAAAATACCTACGATCAGCACAGGGAAACTCTTGGCCACTCATTGTCTCTCGGACAATAAGATCAAATCTCTTTACAGGCTGAAATCAGAACTTGGACACACTTACCCCGGTTTCTGGTTCTATCTACAATCACGAGATTTTTTGGTCAATAGCAGGCTTAAGTTAGAATACTGTAAAAACCCCACCCAGTTAGAACAAATCTGCCTCTCAGGCTCTCCTATCTTGAAGACAACCTCCCTGGCCTATTCTTGGTTAAGCTCTCACCAAACACAAGCACCAGATAAACACAAGAACAAATGGGAGAGTGAATTAAATGTTACATTCTCGGAAGGCCAATGGGAAAAAGCATGTGTGTTTGCACACAAATGTTCCTTAAGCTCCAAATTCCAAGAAATTTCGTATAAGATCCTTACACACTGGTATATCACCCCCAGAAAATAAAGGCCTGGTCACCGACCGCGTCTGACAGGTGCTGGAGGTGCAAGAGCGATGTAGGGTCCTTCCTCCATATTTGGTGGTCCTGCCCTATG
The DNA here is from genome assembly GCA_029574335.1 of Rana kukunoris. Lineage (NCBI taxonomy): Eukaryota > Metazoa > Chordata > Amphibia > Anura > Ranidae > Rana > Rana kukunoris. The sequence continues at coordinate 267,803,468 of CM056050.1, read as the reverse complement.
ATATTAGGCTTTTGGTCCCAAATAATACACCATACCAAACAGATCACGGACACGAGTATTCAACTTGATGCTGCTGCTTGTCTCTTACATATCAATCACATGTCCATTCGCAGATATAAAAAATCGCTGACAAGACACTTACTGACAGCTGCCAAAACGCTAATCTCGCTGTTCTGGAAGTCCTCTAAGTGCCCCTCGATTGTGGATTGGTTGAACAGGGTACATTACATTTGCAGAATGGAGGAATTAATAGCTATGAGAAATGAAGAATCAAACCAATTCAATGAAACTTGGCAACCGTGGATACTGTTTAAATATTCCAATGATTATCAGTTGTTGGTGGCTTGATTTGTACTGAATTTGTCATGCATTGTAGAATACTGACCCCTGTAATGTTTAGGGCTTGTCTTTTAACATTTGTTATTATTTGATGATCAACAAAGGGTTTACTACTCCTACACATCCCCTGGATATTTATACCAATGGTCAAACTACCCCCCCCCCCCCTTTGTTTTGTCTCCCTACTCCCCCTTCCCCCCTTTACATAACAATGCTCAAGAATACGTGCTTCAACCCAAATATCTCAAACACTAAAATACGTGGTCCAATATGTCTTATGAATGTCATGCTCCTGTTAATGTATGATTGGACTTTGGTTGTTCATACTGTTTGTTCTTTGATATTGTACTTTGCTACTTTTGAATCAATAAACTTTGATTGTGAAAAAAAAAAAAAAAGAGAGTCAGCCAAGCCAGAGTCCGTAGCCAGAGAAGTCGTGAAATGAAGCCGGGAATCAGGAACCAGAAGGAACGTCCGTGGAGCCTGGTCGGTGACCAAGAGCAAGCAGCACAATCACAGAAGAGGTATCAGACGAAAGGCCAAAGCGAGGAAATGCTGCAGCTGCCAACTATATATATGCTGAGCAGCCAGCTCCTCCCAGTGGGAAGGAGGAGCCGCAGGGTGTGGCAGGTTACAAAAACCCCATGAAGCAAGATGGCTGCTAGCACATGTCAGTGATGAGAAGCCTGCAAAGAGGTAAGACCATGACAGGCCTGCCTGATTGCATACAAATTGAAACTCTTAAGGTTTGACCTCAAATTATATGGTTTTGGTAAATCTGAAGACAAAAATCTGCAGATAATCTGATGGTGTGTATGGGGCTTTATACTGATTCATCTTAAAAAAAAAGGCCCCTTTCACACGTGTGGATAGCAGGAGGATCCGTTTTTGGACAGTCGCTTGCTCAGCGGGGATTGCTTAGTTGATCCCTGCTGAGCCAGCGGATGAATAGTCTGTCTGCACACTGTGCAGAGACAGACCAGTCAGATCTCCGCTCTTCTCTATGGGGGGGGGAGGATCAGATGAAAATGAACCGTCTGTCCGTTTTCATTCGATCTGGTCCGCTACACGGATGCAAAATAGGCTCTGGCGCATCGGTCTAGGGACAGCAAAACCCACCAACCTACCCAGGAAGAGATACATTCCTTTCACAATCACATAAACCTCCCATCACTAACGCCTGAACAACTAAATTCTCCCTTCACGGATTTTGAAATACAAACGACAATCGAAAACCTGCCCAACTCTAAATCCCCTGGCCCGGATTGATTAAGGGGAGAATATTTTAAAATGCTTAACACAACTTAACCCCCCAAAATAATATAGTTTAGTGGCAAGGTTTTAAAGTAATTTTTCTTCGCTCAACTGGCTGAATGAAAAAACTGAATTGTGCCTTAGTTTATAAATGAGAGGAGGGTTGTTTGCATTAAACAAGGAGGTGTAAAAGGGAGGTAAGCAAGGATATATTAAGGGTAGTGATGTCGCGAACATAAAATTTTGCGTTCGCGAACGGCAAACGCAAACTTTTGCAAATGTTTGCGAACGGGCGAACCGCCATAGAATTCAATGGGCAGGCAAATTTTAAAACCCACAGGGACTATTTCTGGCCACAATAGTGATGAAAAAGTTGTTTCAAGGGGACCAACACCTGGACTGTGGCATGCCGGAGGGGGATCCATGGCAAAACTCCCATGGAAAATTACGTACATGTAGTTGACGCAGAGTCGGGTTTTAATCCAGTGCAAGTGCATAAATCACCTAACATTCCTAAATTGTTTGGAATAACGTGCTTTAAAACATCAGGTATGATGTTGTATCGATCAGGTAGTGTAAGGGTTAGGGTTACAGACAGGGTTAGGGTTATGGTTACAGTTAGGGTTACAGACAGGGTTAGGGTTACAGATAGGGTTAGGGACCCTAATCCTATCTGTAACCCTAACCCTGTCTGTAACCCTATCTGTAACCCTAACCCTGTCTGTAACCCTAACCTAACCCTATCTGTAACCCTAACTTAGGGTTACAGATAGGGTTAGGGTTACAAACAGGGTTATGGTTAGGGTTACAGTGTCAAGCTACTGTGACACCAGATATGAGTGGCACTGTGCACTTGCAGAAGTTGGCGCTGTAGGCGTGACACGCACTGTTTGCCGGCGAACCGTTCTGTACATCTCTAATTAAGGGCTGTATCTTCAGTATTGAGGACAAATCTCTCTACACCTACCCTTATTATCCATGTTACACAATGTTTTCTTCACTCCTGGATGTGAAGAGCCTCAGGGCTTTAGACCCTGGTCATTTTAGAAGTTACACGCTTCCACACTTTTCCCATTGACATCAAATTCTTTGCTGAATGCCAGAGATGTTCTCAGCTATCCAACTCAGAATTTATATTCCTATGGGAATCTCTTAAGACCAATTAATCCCTGTGACACATGTCCTGATTGCCACAGATCAGAAGATTGCAAAAATCTTGGTCTTTCAGACACTCTACCCATTTGTGAACTTGAGTCTCGGATGCAATGTGTCATGCTTAAGGAGAAATTAAAAGACTCACGGGCACAATGACAACATTTTGCCAGATATGGGAACCGTGGATCACTTAATTACTGCCGAGGAACTTTGACAGTAGCCCACTTTGATAACAATAGCTTAATAGCGTGGGTTGTGGATTTCCTGACCATTATCTCCATTCCCCCTCCCTCCTGTTGTTCCTACTTTTCTGGCCCTAATATTACTCTTCTGTTATCTTCACATGCTATTGCAGCAATATATTTGTATATCATAACTACAGTAACCTGTATAGCGCTACAAATGCAAACTAAATCGCCTCAAGGCGATTATGTCCAATTTCGTCCAGATCCTTCAGGAGAGGTGGATCTTAAGTTTTTACCTGAAGGTCTGATGGTTTTCTTCCATGTGGATGTTTGTGGGTAGAGCATTCCATAGCCGTGGTCCTTGGACTGCGCATCTTCATCCTTTTTTAGATTTTTAGCGGGACTTGGGGATGTGGAAGACATTTTGGTTAGTTGATCGGAGGGGCCTGATTAGGGGCGCAGGGTTTTATTTTCTCGCATAAATATTGAGGCACATTTCCTTGTGTGCATTTTTTATGGGTGAGGCAGAGGGCCTTGAATGTAATCCGATCCTTTACGGATAGCCAATGGAGAGTCGTCAAGGCCGGGGTGATTGATTCCCAGTTTTTTTCTCCTGTTAGTCTTGCTGCTGTGTTCTGGACGATTTGTCGATGAGAAATCTAGTATTTGGGTAGACCTAGGTAGAGGGAGGTTGCGTAGTCGAGTCGGGAATTGATGTGTTCCAACTACTACTGCCGTTTCCTCTTCCGGGATGAATGGGATGAGTCTGCACAGCAAGTGGAGAAGATAGTGAGATCCACTGACTATTGATCCTATTTGTGCATCCATATTCATGTCTGAGTCAAAGAGGACTCCGAGGCTTTTGACTTTGGTGCGTGGAGTGATGGTTTGTCCAAGAATGGTGGGTGGAGTCAAATTCATCCTAGAGTTTGTCTTTTGGTTTGTGTGGAGAAAGAAGTTCTGTTTTGGATCCATTAAGTTTGAGGGAGCTCTCAGTCATCCAATTATCCATCAATGTGAGGCATTTTTCTAGTCCGTGATATTGGTCTTTTTTGTTGCTGATGCGAAAATAAAGTTGTGTCAGAGTAGGAGTGGTAGAGCAGGTCCTGTTTGCTGATGATTTTGAGAAGTGGGCGGAGGTAGATGTCGAAGATCATGGGCGACGGGTGATCCTTGAGGGACTCTGCATGTGACTGTGCATGCTTTTGACCCGAAGACTCCCAGTTTCACTGTCTGGGATCTATTTTCTAGGAATGTGAACCAGGGTAGATCCAAATCTGCGACTCCAGCTTCTTCTGTGAGACGAGCGAGCAGAGTTGTGGTCTACTGTGTCGAAAGTCCAGCAGCACCAGGAGACACGATTCTCTACACATCCTACTCCAGCTGATCCCGGCGCCCGACTAGCCAGTCAAGCTGTAAGCCCCCCGCAGCCAAGCGAGATTCTCCACCGAGGGATTTGACACGTACATAGTCCCAGACCTCTAAAGTAAGAGGCCAATCAGCTGTTGGTTTTAAATGTCTTTAATTAAGCGGTATTATGCTATGGTATCCCATTTGTTTTTTCTGGTTTGAACACACAGCATATACAATTGGAGTCCGTGTTCAAGCCCTTGCCGCAGAGTGTGCAGGCACTTATCCTGCCCAGCTTACATGACCTACTTTTTCACTAAAGAGGTTTATGTGTTGTGGTAAGCGCAATATTACTCCAGAGCACTTCAGGTGAAACTAATTGAATGGTGAAGGCTGTTATTAGCACCTAGGAGAGATTGCATGACAAGCTCCAGAAGAATTACTTTCCACATGTGTTATTTCATCAAGAATTGATTGCTGGACTTTTTATTCTAATTCTCTTATTAATGGAACTTTCCTTTATTTTATGTTCTAATTTGTAATTTTGTTCACAATCCACCTTATATGTTGGAGTCACTATTTTAGGTGAACCACTCATAAGTACATATTGCATTGTGTTCACTATTGGTTCCTGCAAGGAACCCCAGCACACTCATTTCCCCATTCATATCACTAATTACACAGTTCACCCCTGTAACCTGGAGCAGCTATTGGTCATACCATATATTATTTGTTTCACATTTAGTATTATCACATTTATATTTGGCGCGGAAAACACTTTTTATTTCACGATTCTCTATTGTCTGCTGCTTCAAGGGTGTCATCGCATATTTTGAGAAGTATAGTTTCTGTCCCGTGGCCTGGGCGGAAACCAGATTGTAGTGGGTCCAGGAGTTTGCGGGTGTCCGAATGGAGTTGTAGCTTGTTACCGGTCTGCAGTAGTTTGGGTCTTTAGGGTCGAGGTTGGGTTTCTTTAGGAGGGGTTTGAGGGAAGTCGGAACAACACCTTCTTTGAATGATTGATTTATGAGATGTGTTATGGTCAGTGCCACGATTTTGGTACATTATTTCAGGAGTTTAGTAGAAATAATGTTGTTTGGTGATTTACTGTCTCAGAGACTTCTGATGATGCTTTTGTGGTGTCAATTGTGATTGAAACCTGAGTAAAATGAGTTGATTGTAGAGTGTTTGTATTAATGTTTTCTTCTCGCTTCGTCAGAGTGAGGTCAGTAGTTTTTTTCTGCTGATTTCACAAATGTTTTTGATTTTGTAAAAAAAAAAAAAAATCAGATAGCTCATTGCAGAATTCTTGTGTTCTGTTTGCTGGAGGCTCTAGGCAGGTGGGGTTTATAGTCTGAGCGACTAGTTTGAAAAGTTTGGGGGAACGGTTTAGGTCTTTTGAGATGGTGTTAGAGAAGTGTTTTTTTGTGGTTGGGAGTGGGCCCAGAAACATGCATGGAAGCATTTATCAGTTGCTGCAGACCTAATTTTTCCAGTTGGTCAATGCAGGCGGTGGCAATGGGGTCCTGGGTGGAGTTAGCCCAGAGGTTGAAATCCCTGAGTAGAAGGAGGCGTTTGGTTTTCAAGGTGTATGTCGAGATGAATTCGATGAGAGGTGTGTCTTTGGTCCTGGTGGTCTGTAGCATAGCAGTATGTATACAATGTCCTGGGGTGTTTGGAGTTGCAGAGTGAGTGTTTCCATGAAACCCAATGAGTTTTGTAGAGTTGGTTTGGTGATAGAGAGGTGGGATTTTTAGATCACGGCTAGGCCTCCTCCTCTTTGCCCTATTCTATGCTCGTTAGGATGCAATATTTCTCAGGCACCAATTCTTCTAGGATGGTGTTACAGTCTGGTGTTAGCCAGCTTTCCGTGATAAAGAGGCAATCTGTGTTGTGTTGGGTGACTAAGTCATGAATTTCCTTTGTGTGCTTGACTGCAGATCTGGTGTTGATCAGGCGGATGATAGGTGTTGTAGTTGAAGTGATGCCATCCTGTTTTTGGTGGTCGATTGTCGATTGATTCTTAGCAGGTGTTCTTACCTTAGTATTTTTTGGATGGAGGCTGGTAGTCTTGTGGCGGTATTCATTAGGCTATGCAGGGTGTCCGCTGAGTACTTAATGTTGAACATGGTGGAAAAATGCTGATGATGATGGGATGATGCAATGATTATGCTGGATGATAGGATAAAAATAATAATGATGATAGTACGATGATGATGATGAAACCCCAATCTACCCCCCCCCCCCCCGTTGATCCAGAGGAAGGTGAAAAACCCTGTTTGCCAATTTGCTACAGCAGGGGAAAAAATTCCCTCCTGACCCCAATGAGAGGCGATCGGGCTGACCCTGGATCACCTTCCTATGATTGGTTGTGCCTGGTGTACTTACCTAGTTATCGGGTTAAAGTTAAGACAGCAAATCCAGAATGGGAAGCTAATGATGCTGCTCAGATGAGGATGATTATTATGATGATGAGGGGTAGGGTAAGGAGGAAGAGGATGTCAGGGGGCTGGTGGTAAGAGCACCTGGGTGTAGCAAGATGGCTGCTACTTACCAGGCAGGATCCCTGGTTCGTCCTTCAGACTGTCGCTTGTGAGTGGCCCTGAGGGGATAGCGGGCAGTTCGCCAGAACCAGGAGAGTCCACTGGTGTGTATCTGGCAGAAATGACTGGGGGGGTCAGGAGAAGGTACAAGATGCAGAGGCTAAGTGCACCAAGATGGCTATTGCGGCCTGGAGCTAGGTCAGAGCCGTGGTCTTTCCCGAGGGCCCAGGCAGCTGGTGGGGAGCTCTGGGTGAGAGACAGCTAGCTGGGGAGAGAGTTGGAGCAATAAGAATCTCATATGGCCAGAGCTAGTGTGTCTATCAGTACCAGTTGGTTATGACAGGCCTCTGCCTACCTGCTCTTGATATGTGCAATTCACATTGTTGTGATTTCTCTATTCAATGTACATGGCAGCCTGTTCCCACTATTCTAATACTGTTTCTGCATTTCAAATATACAATAAAAATAGAAAAAACTGCGAGAGATTCAATTTCCATACTGACCAATATCAACATATCAGTATCAGTGGGAATCTTGTGGATAGGATAGTAAACGTGAATCAAGTGAACCAGGGCCGGATTAACATAGGGGCTATTGGAGCTGCAGCTCCAAGCCCCTTCCTCAAGATTTGCAACTGAGGATTGTAGCTCGGCAGCCAGGGGTCACAGAGACCTAATATTTGGGGGGTATGTATTTGAATACCCACCCCACCATCGGTCAAAATATGGGGCTCACATCATTTATGGTTCCGGACATACAGGGCCACTTGCACAGCCTGTCAGAAGCTACATACAGAACAACCAGTTTAAATACAAGCTGACACACTCTGCAGCAAACAGAGGAGGAGATCACAGGGCGTATAATAATTATTTGTATATTACTTATGGTAATTAACCCTTTGACACCCAGGCAGATTCTGACATCTCTTGTTACTTTGTGGTTGCTAACCCTTTGACACCCAGGCAGATTCTGACACGTCTCTCCTAACAATCATCATTTGTTTTTTGCTAGAAAATACTCAGAACCCTCAAACATTATATGTATAAAAAAGGCCTAGTTAGACTTACCGGTGACGGTATTTCTAAGAGCCTTTCAGGACAACCTTGGAGAGAGCGCAGCTCCGCCCATTTCTCAGGAAACACACGTGATCCTTTAAGATCCCTCCTCTTCCACCATGGCCTCAGTTATTGTGTGGTCTCCGCCCACTGGAAAATAAAGCACAGAACAACCACAACAAAACCATGATAGACATTTCAAACAATCTTTTTATTCAAAATACCTAGGGAGGGAAATTAGCGGTTGTCCTGAAAGGCTCTTAGAAATACCGTCACCGGTAAGTCTAACTAGGCCTTTCTCCAATCGCCTTTCAGGACAACCTTGGAGAGGATAACCGAGTAACTTACCCTAGGGTGGGACCACTGCTTGCAGCACCTTCCTGCCGAAGGCCTGATCTGCAGCGGACAGTAAGTCTAGCCTGTAGTGCCGTAGAAAAGTCGAATAGCTGGACCATGTAGCTGCCTTGCAGATCTGGTCAGGCGTGGCACCGGCCCTTTCGGCCCAGGAAACTGCCGTAGATCTTGTTGAATGGGCCGTCACTCCTGAAGGAGGCACCTCTCCTTTGGCTTGGTAACCCTCGGCAATGGCTTGTTTGAGCCATCTGGCCAATGTACTTTTGGAGGCCTTCTCCCCTTTCCGGGATCCTGAGAATATCACGAACAAGGCGTTGGTTTTCCTGAAATCCTTGGTGACCGCGAGGTATTGAAGCACACACCTTCTTACATCCAAAGTATGAAAATTCTCTTCCCCTGCATTAGAGGGAGATGAGGAGAAGGTAGGAAGGACTATTTCCTGAGACCTGTGAAAGGTTGACGAGACCTTAGGGAGAAAAGCTGGATCAGTTTGGAGAACTATTCTGTCCGGCAAAATTCTTAAGAAAGGCTCTGTAACTGCCAAAGCCTGGATTTCGCTGACCCTTCTTGCGGTCGTTATGGCCACCAAAAAAATTGTTTTTAGAACTAAATTCTTCAAGGAAATCTCCTTTAAGGGTTCAAACGGGGTCCCTGTGAGACCCTGCAACACAACTGATAAATCCCAATTGGGAAAAGTTCTAAAGGCTATCGGTCTACTCCGACCTAGTGCCTTGAAAAATCTTGAAATTAAATGTTCTTTAGATAAAGTCCTTTCTAAATAAACCGATAGGGCTGCCACTTGAGTTTTTAGGGTGCTAATTGCTAACCCTTTCTCCATTCCTGCATGAAGAAACTCTACAACGGAAATTACACTATTAATCTGGAAGTTCTTGGAGGTACACCAGGAGTTGAATTTTCGCCAAACTTTGAGATAAATTGCTCTGGTCACCGGCTTCCTGCTGTCTAGCAAAGTTCTTATCACTTTATTAGAGAGCCCCTTAGCTCTTAAGAGGTCCTCTTCAGAAACCAGGCCGTCAACTGCAAGCGTTCTACCTCTGGATGGTTCACGGCACCCTGACATAGTAGGTCCTTCCTGAGTGGAAGTTTCCACGGTGGTTTCGTGGCTAAACTCTGAAGAGATGCAAACCACGGTCTTTTTGGCCAATACGGAGTGATTAAGATCAGATTGGATTTCTCTTCCCTGAATTTCCTTAGGACTAGAGGTATCAGAGTGAAGGGGGGGAAGGCGTAAGACAGCTGGTAGTGCCACTGTTGAGCTAGTGCGTCTATGGCTACTGCCTGGTCCTCTCTGTGGAGAGAGAAGAAACTTTGCACTTTCGCATTCTGCTGGTTGGCAAACAGGTCTATCTGTGGCTGACCCCACTCCTGAGCGATTGCCCTGAAGACCTCCGGGTTTAAGCTCCATTCTGCCTCTAGTATGCTTCTCCTGCTTAGCAGGTCTGCTAATAGGTTTTGAGACCCTTTTAGGTGCACCGCTGATAGGGATGCTACGTTCTGCTCTGCCCATGAGAGGAGATGGTTGGCCAGTTGCATAAGGCCTCTGCTTCTGGTCCCCCCCTGCTTTAGGACATATGCCACTGCCGTGGTGTTGTCCGACAGGACCTGCACATGTTGACCCTTCACCAACTGATGGAAAGCTTGAAGCCCTAGAAATATCGCTTTCAACTCCCTCCAGTTTGAGGATCTTCTGGACTCTGTTCTGGACCAGACGCCCTGGGCAGTCTGTCCCTCTAGATGGGCCCCCCAACCCCAGGAACTCGCGTCTGTTGTTAAACGCTTTCCTACTGGAAATACCCATGGAAGACCCTTGTTCAAATTTACTGGGTTTCTCCACCACCAGAGTGCTCGTTTTACGTTTGAAGTTAACCTGAAACATTTCTCTAGTGACTCTTGGTGTGACCAAGACTGAAGGATATTCATTTGGAGAGGACGAGAGTGTAACCTCGCCCATGGGACCGCCGGAATTGAGGCTGTAAGCAGCCCCAGGACGGCCATTGCTGTCCTGACTGACACCCCTTGGTTTGTCTGTACTTGAGACACCGCCACCATGACCTTCTCTATCTTTTCCTGAGGTAAAAAGACTTTCTGAAGGATCGAATCTATGTTGTACCCCAGAAACCTTGTTTCTTGAGAAGGTATCAAGTTCGATTTCTCGCGGTTTAGTAACCAGCCGAGACTTCCCAGATGAACCTGCGACGACTGCAGATTCGTCGCAAGTTGATCCCGGGAGTCCGCAAAAAACAGTAGGTCGTCCAAGTATGGGATGACCGAGATCGCTTTGAGCTTCAGTGGTTCTAGGGCCTCTGCCATGATCTTGGTAAAGATCCTGGGTGAGGACGACAACCCGAAAGGGAGGGCTCTGAACTGAAGATGCCATATCCTGTTCCCTAGGTCTACTGCCAGTCTGAGGAACTGTTGAGATGCTTGGGCAATCGGGACGTGCAAGTAGGCATCCCTGAGGTCCAGAGAGGCCATGAAGCAACCGGGTGTCAACAGCTTTGTTATTGAATAAATCGTATCCATCCGGAACCGTTTGTACTTTATTGACTTGTTTAACATCTTTAGGTTCAAAATCAGGCGGAATTTGCCTGAGGGTTTTTTGACCAAAAAAATGTGGGAATAAAAACCCTGACCCTCTTGATGTTTTGGGACCTGTATTATCACTCTCTGACTCATCAGATCCTGTAACAGGATCGTCATTGCAGTAGCTTTTTCTTTGTCCCGGGGAAGGGTTGTGACATAGAACCTCGTTGGGGGACACTCTGAAAATTCCAGACTGTACCCCTCCGTAATGATTCTTTCCACAAAGGGGCTCGTGGTCATCTGTTTCCATTGTGGGAGAAAAGCAGCCAGTCTTCCTCCCACCGGAAGCAGATCGTCACTTGCTTTTGGTAGTTGGTTCTGAGGGGTTTTTAAATAAGATACCTCCTCTACCTCTCCCTCTTTGGGACCCCCATCTCCTTTTATTTTCTTCCTTACTCTTATGGGACTGTTGAAAAGGACGAAAATTTTTCTTAGGGTTCTGACCCTTTTTAGGGGGGAAAGCCTTCTTCTTATCCGCCGTTCTGTCAAGAACTTTCTCTAGGTCCTGACCGAACAAAAGGTCCCCTGAGAAAGGCAGACCACAAAGCTTGACCTTAGAGGGGATATCACCCGACCAGGTCTTTAACCAAACTGCTCGCCTGACTGAGTTTACCAGGGCTGCTGACCTTGCAGCCATTTTAATGGACTCAGCAGAAGCATCTGCCATATATTTGATGGCTTTTAAGATTAAGGGGAAGGAATCTAATAGATCCTTTCTTGAGGTGCCTGCCTCGACATGACTCCTTAATTTCTCAACCCAACATTCTAGATTGCGGGCGACTATTGTGGCGGCCATAGCTGGTTTCAGACTGGTTGCAGTAGAATCCCAGGCCTTCTTTAGGAGGGAATCTGCCCTCTTGTCCATCGGATCTTTCAGGACCCCCATGTCCTCAAAAGCCAGGTCTGTATGACGAGACACCTGTGAGAAAGCTGCGTCTACTTTAGGCTTTTTGTTCCACACCTCTGTTTCACCACTTTCAAACGGAAACCTTCTTCTAAGGGTCTTTGAAAAAAAGGGGGCCCTTTCAGGGTCTTTCCATTCCTTTTTGATGGTGTCCGAGAGGACTTTGTGGACCGGGAAAACCCGGCTTTTAGACTCATCCAGCCCCTGATACATCTTATCGTGTATGGATAACTGAACCTTCTCTTCCTGGATACCCAGGGTAACATAAATTGCCTTGAGTAAGTCCTCCACTTCGTCTAATGACAATTTAAACTTTGAGTTTTTGCTACTATCATCTTCATCCTCCTCCTCATCTGAATCCCTGAGAGAGGGGAGAGTACTAGTCCCTTCATCTGCCGAATCCCCCTCTGTTTGACCCGAAACTGGGATTTTCGGACTGGGTGGTGGCTGCTGTGGCTCCCCCAAACTTGAGGAGCCTTGTGTGATCATATCCTTCACTGAGCCTAAAGAGCTTGCCAGCTCCTGGACTGAGGAAAAAAGGTCCTTATACTGTTGTGAAGTTTCCTCTTCCACCAGATTTTTAATGCAGGATCTGCACATTGGTTTTTGCCAAGAATCCCTTAAAGGATTTTTGCAAGACGGGCATTTCCTGGGTGTATCCAAGTGCCTAGCTTTGGTTGTAGATTTTTCCTGTAACGAGATGAAACCAAAGTTACCATCTCCCAAAAAGAAAAATGTTTTTTTTTTTTTTTTTTTAAAACACCCAAGTGCCGCCACCAACCAAATGCCTGGACTAAGTGCCACCACCACTAACGGTTATACAGACCAAGAGCGTTAACCTGGACTGGTAACCACAGGCTCCCTCAGGGAGGAACAACAATACACAAAATTAAGCCCAATATAGTAAGAATAAAAGGCACCGCTGTACCCCTCTTACCTGGGCCTGACCGGTGCTTGCAGCGCCTGTATCCGCCGGTGTTGTCTGTCTCTCCTCCATTGTAGAGCGCAGTCACACGAGTAGCTGGAGATTGACTCCATTTTAAACTTTCCCGGCCGCCCGCATCATCATCGGGGGCCGGAAACGGAAGCACCGGTCACCTGACCTGCCCCACAGATGCTGCGTTCCAGGCGCTGGGAACCAGCAGCGCCACGCCCCCCCCGGAAACGGCGTCACCGTGCATGACGCGGTCGCCAGCCGGGACCCGGAACTGAGAATGCGGACCACCGCCGACCTGCGCCGGCTACCGCACGGTCACCTGGACCTCTACCGCAGTTCCTGGGCACAACGACACCGTCCCCTGGGAGGCCGAAAGTTCCGGTGAACCGGAGCGTCTGGGGACTCCTGAACGCCCCCTCCCCGTGAAGAGGGGTCAGGATGGTCGCCGCCAACAATATCAGACAAAAGGTAAGCTCAAAAAACTCTCCGCCTTGAGAGAGACAGCTCCCTGGTTCCCTGTGATGCTTCCACCATGGCGGAGGAAACACAATAACTGAGGCCATGGTGGAAGAGGAGGGATCTTAAAGGATCACGTGTGTTTCCTGAGAAATGGGCGGAGCTGCGCTCTCTCCAAGGTTGTCCTGAAAGGCGATTGGAGAAAAAAACACTAAAGTTAGCACAATGTTTTTTGTATACTAAGCCAGTGGTCATTAACCCTGTGCTCAGGTCCCACTAACAGGCCAGGTTTTATGTATTACCTTGGGGAGATGCAGACTGGAATATTGCAATCACTGAGCAGCAAATGATGTCACCTGTGATGTATTTCAGTTATCTTGCAAACCTGGCCTGTTAGTAGGCCCTGAGGACAGGGTTGATGACCACTGTTCTAAGCGATACTTGACATTTTTTTACAGGTTACATGTTTAGAGTTACAGGGGAGGTCCAGTGCTAGAATTATTGCTCTCACTCTAATAATCGTGGCATATGTAACCTGTGTGTATCTGGCTCTGATACTAGCCAGGGCCTTCCCAGGGACTGACTAGTATCTCTTCCCAGCCGGTCCACACACACCCTCTCACCTGCTGACCTGAGGATGGGGGAATCGCTCCTGCAGTGTTATTGTGTTCTGCCTGTGAATGCAATGATCAGTGTTGCCAACTATAGCTGGCAGCACTGATTGTTTTGGGAAAAACATGACAGGCTGGTTGTACTCAAGTCAGATAATAGATTGACATGTGTAAAACCAGCTAGCCCATACATAGATTGACTATGGCTGGTCTCTACTTAATTTCAATCCGTACCGTAACCACTACGCATTTCCTAAATATCCTTTCACAAACCTTTACATTTTTCCTTCCCAGATTCCTTCATCCTCCTCACCTATACATACTCTCCACACTTCTCTCCTCTCCTATACATACTGCTCACTGTCATACCCTCCACACTCCTCTCCTATACATAGTGCCCACCATCATACCATCCACACGCCTCTCCTGTACATACTTCCCACTGTCATATCCTCCCCACTCTTCTGTGTATACTTCTCACTGTCACTGTCCCAAACTCATCTCATGTACATACTGTTCAGTATCATACCATCCACACTCCTCTCCTGTACATACTTGCTCGTTCTCATACCCTCCATATTCCACTCCTGTACAAACCGCCTATTGTTATACCCTCCACACTCCTCTCCTGTACATACTGCTCACTGTCATACCCTCCACACTCCTCTCCTGTACATACTACCCACATTCATAAACTCCTCTATTGTACATAGTGCCAGCTGTCATACCCTCTACACCAGTCTACTGGGCATACTGCCCACTGTCATAACATCCACACTCCTCTCCTGTACATACTTCTCACTGTCATACCCTGAACACTCCTCTCCTGTACATACTGTAACTCAATCTTACCCTTCACACTCTACATACTGCCAACTATATTTCTCTCCACATTCCTCTCCTGTACATACTGCCCCCATCATACCCTCCACACTCCTCTCTTGTACATACTGCCCACTTTCATACCCTCCACACTTATCTCCAGTACATACCACCCTCTGTCATACCCGCCACACTCCTCTCCTGTACATACTGCCAATTGTCATACCCTCCACACTCCTCTCCTGTACATAGTGTCAACTGTTAGACACTCCACATTACTCTCCATCACCTACACATACTTCCCAGTTTTATACCGTCCATACTCCTCTCCTACGCCTCTTACCCACAAAAACAGTTCTTTAAAATTAATGTTACTAGCTTTAGAATGGGCACACTTTTGTTAGTTCAACTAAAGAGAGAGGCTCCTGTGATAATAAATCATTAGTAAACATCGCTAACATTACTACTATTTAGAGACCCTTACCCCTCTCTCGTCCTCTCTCTTTCTCATCCTCCCTCTCTGTAATTTGTTATAAAAAAAATGGTATATTTATTTATTTATTTATAAAAGGCCCATGATGTTTTTAATCTGGCCCTGAAGTGAACTATTGAGAGAAGAGATTTTTAAAATGACCTGCACTCTGTTTATTACATTATTGTGTGCCTTAACCACTTAAGGACCTCAGATTTGGTGTTCACAAGACTAAAACATTTTGTTTTGCTAGAAAATTACTTAAAACCCCCAAACATTATATATTTTTTTTCTAACACCCTAGAGAAGAAAATGGCGGTCATTGCAATACTTTTTGTCACACCGTATTTGCGCAGCGGTCTTACAAGGGCACTTTTTTTGGAAAAAAAAAAACACTTTTTTTAATTAAAAAATAAGACCATAAATTTGGCCAATTTTTTTTATATATTGTGAAAGATAATGTTACACCGAGTAAAATGATACCCAACATGTCACGCTTAAAAATTGCGCCCACTTGTGGCATGGTGTCAAACTTTTACCCTTAAAAATCTCCATAGGCGACGTTTAAAAAATTCTATAGGTTGCAGCTTTTGAGGTACAGAGGAGGTCTAGGGCTAGAATTATTGCTCTCGCTCTAACGATCGCAGTGATACCTCACTTGTGTGGTTTGAAAACCGTTTTAATATGCGGGCGCTACTCACGTATGCGTTCGCTTCTGCGCGTGAGCTTGTCAGGACGGGGTGCTTTAAAAAAAATTTTTTTTTGTTTCCTTCTTAATTTTTATTTATTTTATTATTTTTTACACAGAAAAATATATTATCACTTTTATTCCTATTACAAGGAATGTAAACATCCCTTGTAATAGAAAAAAAAGCATGACAGTTCATCTTAAATATGAGTTCTGGTGTCAAAAAGACCTCAGATATCATATTTAGACTAAAATGCAAAAAAAATAATGGAAATTTTGTCATTTGAAAAAACAAAAAAAACGTGCCTTTAAGACGCATGGACGGAACTGATGTTTTGACGTCACTTCCGCCTTGCTTTCCTTTTGTAATGGGTGGGGGCCATCTTGCCCTCACTCACATCCCCACACAGCAGGCTGAAGGACCCGATTGCCGCCGATAATAGTGATCTTGCGGCAAATCCGCCGCGGAGACTACCGTTATCTTTTACAGGACCTCTCAAAGAAAAGATGGATACCTCGGTTGTGGCAGCAGCTGCTGCCACTACCGAGATATCCATCTTTAAAGTACTGACGTAAATGTACATGAGCAGGTCCTTAAGTGGACAAAATTTTCACTACCTTATCAAAAGGCATATACTTTCATCTGCTAATTTTCATTACCTTATGTCATAAATGTATACATTTTCATCAGCTAAATGCACTTTGGGGGCAGAAGAACAACCATTTTTCTTTCAGGACTTTTTTCTATTAGTTTCAGACAAGAAAAGAAATAGAATGCATATGCAAGAGATAAAGCGCAAAAAAAATCTCTATACGTAGTGTCAATTATTCACAGAGAATAATAAAAGAATAATAAAAGAGTAAAGCAATTGAATGTAAAATAACATATATTTGATTGAATAATATGCAATAGCATGAAAATGACATGAACACAAAAGCATTTGAAATTACATTTGAATAACAATATTTAAGTACAATAGGTTGTTGACTCATTAGGAAACGCACAATTACTCATGCAAAACATACACAATAGGAAAATGCATACCCATATAAAAATGTCAACTGAAAAAAATGTAGACATATCTTGTAACAAATCCATCATTTTTATTATACAGGATTCATATTGAGACAACTGTTTTCTCAGTGCTTTACAATCTAAAGGGAGACAGTACAGTTACAATACAATAAAATATTAGAGGGTTAAGTGGGTCCTGCTCATAAGAGCTTACAATCTAATACGGTGGGACAAGTAGTACACAAGCTTATGATTGTGGGGTATGAGCTAATGGAAGTAAAAACAGTTCAGTTAGTTGAGAGCATAATAGGCTTCTCGCAAGAGGTGAATTTCCAGGGATTGCCTACAGGTAACCAGAGTAGGCGATAGCTAGAGAGGCAGAGAATTTCAAAGGATGGGGGAGACTCTGGAAAAGTCCTAGAGACAGTCATGATAGGAGGAGACTAGAGAGCTTGAAAACAGGTCTTGGGAGAAGTGGAGGAGTGGAGAGGATTTGGGTGATAACTGGAGATGGCACTATAATTATTTTAATAAAAAATAAATCCAAGTACCTTTTTTCCTAATTGATACTATATACAGCTGTCACAAGACCCAGCTCTGTCCCAGCCTGTCTGCAGGGAAACAAACAGAAGGAGTTTCTAGCCTTCTGATGCTGGTCAAATGTTAAAAAAAAAAAAAAAAATGCCTTTGGAATACAGGGCAAAAATAAATAATATAAATAAACTGTTTTAAAATCGGCATACAAATATACTGTATATTTGAAATAAAAAAAAAAACGTCCCTGGGCCCCATTTATTCAGCAAGTGGCCAGGGACATGAAGCGGACTTTATTTATGATTTTCAGGTGCAGACAGAGAAATCTGCCATATTGCTTTTTACAAGTAGTAAATTAAAGCTCAGCCTGCCCATCGGATTGATATAATAGAGGCCTATTGACAGGAAATGGACTTAGTGTGGTAGACCAGGGCTCAAAATTTCAAGTCCTGAGCTACTAGCCAGGCCTCAAGGGTTACTCGCTACCAGTTGCCCCACCCAGCCCCCCCGCCCCTAAACATGCCTCATAAATTATCTCTTGAAATGACACTTAAATGTTTTATGCAGAATTAAGTTATAAAAATTAACTGTAACCGTTTCCAAATGCAGCCTGTGTCCACAATGAAACCTACCTGTGCAGGGGAGGAGAGGAACAGGAGAGCCGCCCAGGAGATCAGAGCGCAGCGCGGGGGAACACAGGATAACAGTTTTCATTTTAATTGCCGAGTTCCCACGGCTCAACGTCATATTCAGTCCCGCCCCCTGGTCAGGGAACTTTGATTGACAGATCACCTGTCACCAGGATTGGATGGGTGATCTGTCTATCAAAGTCCCGGGACCAGGGGGCGGGGCTAGATCTGACAGCGAGCGGCGGGGAACTAGGCAATTAAAATTGTTATCCTGTGTTCCCCGTGCTGCACTCTAAACAGCCGGGTGTCTCTCGCTCTTCCCCCTCCGCGGTCACTGGGAGAAGGACTCCCATTACACACAGGCGGTTGGCGGTGCTCGCCCCCCGACTCCCAGGCAGCCCTTCCTCGTCAGACCTCAAAATCCACTCGCAAAATGTGAGCAGGCGAGTGGATTTTTTGAGGGCTGTGGTAGACTACTCCCTCTGGACTCAAAAATCATTGAATAGTCCCCTTTCTGAATTTGACCACCTTCAGGATGAGGACTTCACACTGACACATTAATCCGAGGCCTGAGATTTTTTCCATATTGATATAATATTGCTTTTATCTTGGGAATATAACTTGTTGGGTTTGATGTAAAGAGCATTTTATGGTCTAAAAATAAGGATAATTTAAGTATTGATTTGAATACCTGAAGTGTCTTTAATAGTTTAGGAGATATTTAGATAGGGGTTCTATAGCTTAATTAAACAGAGGGCCCGGACCAATATGCAGGTTAAGGACCTGGCCCCTTTTTGCGATTCGGCACTGCGTCGCTTTAACTGACAATTGCGCAGTCGTGCGACGTGGCTCCCAAACAAAATCCTTTTTTCACACAAATAGAGCTTTTGCGTTCAAATAGAGCTTTCTTTTGGTGGTATATGATCACCTCTGCAGTTTTTATTTATTGCGCTATAAACAAAAATAGAACCAGCATGCTTAGAGCCGCAGATTTTTTTTATTCTTTGATGGCTTTTTTACCTGTCTGTTTGTAAGTACCGCACAATAAATTGCTTATTGGTTTTATCCAATGGGCTTCACTATTGTCGTCTCCTCTCTGCATTTTATGACCACATATCTGCTGATGAACGCAATGTATTCTTTTGGACCTTCATGATATTCGAGATGCTATTTCATCATTGATGCTGCCTGCGGATAACCGTTTTTCACCTGTACACTCTGTTGGAAGTGCGATTGCCAGTGACCTGCACATTATTTGATTACATGCTCATAACGTTTTTGTTCTGGTAAGCGGATTGTTTGCACTGTGGTGTGGTGTGTTTTTATTTCGTATCTACACACTAAAACTTCGGTGGAGGTTCTATATCTTCAATTTCATTGATGAACATATAATTTGTGGACTTTATACACATAGGGGCAGATTCACAAAGACGTAATATTCCGCTGCGTAATCGAAATACGGTACGCTGCCGTATTTCACCAGACTCTACACCGAATTCAGGTAGTTTTTTTGCGCGTACGCTATTGTGTCGTATTTTTTTTCCGCCGCGCAATCGAAATACGTGATTAGGGGGCGTGAAGCATTTAAATTAAGCGCGTCCCCGCGACGATCGAACTGCGCATGCTCTGTTCAGGAATTTCCCGCCGTGCATTGCGCGAAATCACGTCGTGACGTCATTCGTTGTTTGAGTAGCGGCGTTTACGAACATTCCTATTCCCGGACGACTTACGTTAAAAATAATAAAAGACATCGGAAAACGTTGAAATTCGACGCGGGAACGACGGCCATACTTAACATGGGCTGTCTAATATTAGACCAGCAAAAAGCAGGTATAGTGAAACGGAAAAAAAAGATGACTAAAGGTGCCGTAAGAGATTGCGTTGAAAGTGCGAAATTTTGTGGATTGCAGGCAAAAGCTCATTAGCATACCCTGACGGCGAAAAACAACAGGAAGTCCGCCCAGTGGCCGCAATTTTCTGGCAGCGTAGATCTGAAGGCGTACTAACACGTAATACAGTCGAAATGAAGCCCGCAGGTGTCTTTTCATGGTTTGAGGATTTCGACTAGCGTAAAAACGCCCGTAAGTCGAAATTACTCCAGTCTAACAACATTTACACAGGCGTAATCGCTTTGTGAATCTAGGCCATATTGTTTATTTGAACTAAATTTCCCATTTTCATTTATTTAGAGCATTGCACTATTGGATTATATTGTTTTTGTTTGCTTATCTGCAAACTGTGCTAGCCGCTTTTCTATTTACTTTAAGTTAGCGCAGATATTTGTTCCCCCTTTTTTTTCACAAAAATAGAACAATTTAAAAAAAAAATGCTATATTTTTTACTATAATAAATATCCCCCCAAAAAAGATAAAAAAAAAATGTTTTCCTCAGTTTAGGCCGATACGTATTCTACTTATTTTTGGTAAAAAAAAAAATCGCAATAGGCGTTTATCGATTGGTTTGCGCAAAATTTATAGCGTTTACAAAATAGGGGATAGTTTTATGACATTTTTATTAATATATATATTTTTTTTACTACCAATGGCAGGCAAATCAGCTATTTTTTTCATGACTGCAACATTATGGTGGACACATCGGACACTTTTGACACATTTTTGGGACCATTGTCATTTTTACAGTGTAAAGTGCTATAAAAATGCACTGATTACTGTGAAAATGACAATGGCAGTGAAGGGGTTAACCACTAGGGGGCACTAAGCGGTTAAGTGTGCCCTAAGGGAGGGATTCTTACTAATGGGGGGCGTGGCTAGACATGTGACGTCACTGATCATGGTTCCCTATAACAGGGAACCGACGATCAGTGACACTGCCACAAAGAACAGGGAAGGTGTGTTTACACACAGCTCTCCCCTTCTTCAGCCCCTGTGACCAACACCCGCGGCGATCGGGTCCACGGGTCCCACGGGCGTGGTCACAGAGCTTCGGACCGGGTCACGAGCGTTGGCGACACACGACCCATGGCTGGGCTCTTAAAGGCGACGTACCTGTACGTAAATACAAAAAACTATAGGTACAGCGCTAGATAAATATGAAAATGAAAATGAATATTAAATAAAAAAACTTATGAATAAAGTGAGAATGGTGTGATTATAAGAAGTGAGATTCAAAAGTGATTCAATAAATAAAGTCCATAATATGTGAGATTGAACATAAAATCTTCTTCCACCAAACGACACCCAGTGAATAAGGTTGGCTCCTTACCACAAAGATAGACCGTATATACACCGGTCAGATGAACCTAGGGATAATTATAGTCTTCCCAGACAGACTTCTCCAGAGCAACAGACAGAACATACGATGGTTCCACAGTGTTGTTTAAGCAAGGTATGGGGATGTTTTCAAAGGCCCATGGGAGAGAAAACAAAAAGACCCATAGTGCAGTATGTAAAGATAACGGGTTTATTGAACAAAGGAAAAGAACAAACAACAAACCCGGGTTTATTTAACGGGTTTATTGAACAAAGGAAAAGACGTTGTCGGGGATTGGCTGCCAGCCAATCCCCGACGACGTCTTTTGATGACGAAACGCGTAGGTGTGGCCTAAGCAGTGGTACGTCATCACGTCCACCGGATACGGATTACACAGTACGGAGCCCCAACACGGAACAGAGGAGACGCCGCAACTTTGCATTACCATATCGCGCTGTTATTCACAACTAAAGTGTGAGTGCATTTCCATTTTTCCTTTGTTCAATAAACCCGTTATCTTTACATACTGCACTATGGGTCTTTTTGTTTTCTCTCCCATGGGCCTTTGAAAACATCCCCATACCTCGCTTAAACAACACCGTGGAACCATCGTATGTTCTGTCTGTTGCTCTGGAGAAGTCTGTCTGGGAAGACTATAATTATCCCTAGGTTCATCTGACCGGTGTATTACGGGCTATCTTTGTAGTAAGGAGCCAACCTTATTCACTGGGTGTCGTTTGGTGGAAGAAGATTTTATGTTCAATCTCACATATTATGGACTTTATTTATTGAATCACTTTTGAATCTCACTTCTTATAATCACACCATTCTCACTTTATTCATAAGTTTTTTTATTTAATATTCATTTTCATTTTCATATTTATCTAGCGCTGTACCTATAGTTTTTTGTATTTTCGTGGATTGCTTTGGTTTAAGTAATTGGTACTGGCAGCTTGTTTATTCAATATATTTTTCACTTTTTTACGTTAGCGCAGTGTTTTTCTCCCTTAGGGGGGATTTTTTATGTATTTTGACGTACCTGTACGTGCCTGTGCCCAGCCATGCCATTCTTCCGACGCATATCGGCGTTAGGCGGTCCTTAAGTGGTTAATAGGGGAAAAGATGATGAAATAAAACCTGGTGTGTTTATTTTCTAATTAAATTGGCCTGCATTTTACCTGTTTTGTTGCCAGATGATTTGTGAAATTTCAATTAGCTTGGGCTTTACACAATTTTCCTGTGTTGCTCATTAGTTTAATTGTTGTTTAACTGTGTACCAAGCTTGTCTTTGCTTTGTCGTGGGGGGGGGGGGGGGGGGGGGAGTGATAACGGTCATTGGGCTTGGTGTAATATTGTGCGTGTTTTAAACTATTGGGATTTAGTCTTTTTTGGTGCTTCATATGCAATCATGTAAAGGAGGGACAGTAGGTCTGTAACTTATTTTTTGGGTTTTGTGAGAAGCGAGGTTTCCCTATTAAGTCATTCTTTGTACAAGTGATATGCATTCCAAGCTCTGCACTTCAGCGTTTGCATGAAGCGAACACACATTGCAAATTGCACTGTTCCCAGCCCTATCTGCTTGATCTCCTGTGTATGACCATGGCTTGTATATACTTTTGGTCTAGGCAGTTATTTATTGTGTGTCACTGGGGTTGGCTGTTGGTTAATCACTGTTTCTTCATATTGGAGGTGCATTTACTTTTGTTTATTTACTTTATTTATAATAAAATTATATTATTTTCACTTTACACGTGTTTGGTTCACTCTGTTGCAGTCCACATAGTTCTGGTCACACAAATTCATGACACTCTGATCTCCCAACACCCTCTGCCTATAAAATTGTCAATAACAAAAAACTCCACATAAAAGCATTGAATTAACAATGTACAACATACCTATCTGCTAAAGCCTCCATTATGTGTCCAATTAAAAGTGAGCCACCTCTAGAATGTAAAATACTAAACTAATGGTTTTACATAACCCAGCAACATCCATGCAGATAGAACACCCAATATTAGAGATGATTCTTCCAAAGCAATACACATTTGCACACTGGTATGGACTAGTATTGCAGCATTTCTCTTCACCTTCACTTAGCTAATGTGACCTCAATGTTGATGGAGAGGGGCAGAGAAGAAATAAACAAGTCCTACCCCACAATGTCCTCCTTATCAACTAACATTATTGGTTTTTAAGAAGCTGGTGGCTAAAAGGTTGTAATGGTACAAAGAAAATTAGTGGCTTTGTGCAACTAAAAGGTATCCTTGATCAACCCACTGGCTCATATACAATTTTGGGGCAATTTTTAGGCATTTTGCCAAAGCATCCTTGAAGAAACCTGAGGGCACCCTGGTTAAAAAAGGTAGCCCTATAGGATCTACAGTGTCACAAATACTTTTACGTGCAGCCTTATAAGATGCATCTATCCTGTCTGGCCTGGCAGACTGGATTCCTGCATAAAAACTGTCTGTTGATGGGAGAATTGAGTAGTTGCAAGAAAGTACAGCCTTTGTTTGTTGTTTCTGCACTTCATCAGCCATACATTCTTAACACTTTTATCAATGGTTTAAAGTGGCATTAATCACAGATAGTACCAGGGCTGATCCTGGCCGAGGATGCAGCGGGTGCGCAGCACCCAAGCGCTTGCAGGTGACTCAGAGAGAGAGGCGCCATCAGGGGGGACAGCCCGGGCTGCTTTGGCTTCTGTACGAGGCAACTTTCTAGGTCTGGAGTAGAGGTGTCATCTGTCCGGCTTTTGAATGATGTGCTCGGGTTTACTTTTGCCCCAGACCAGGACATATAATTCACACAGACTGCACTGAGAGTGACATGTCTCCCCTCTCCCTGACAGCAGAAAAGAGCAGAGTGTCAGTGTATCATAGCTCCTCCCCTCCTTCTCCATTCTGTACATGAGGAGGAGGAGGGGGAATAGGCATGGTGCTGATATCAGGTCTGTAGAACATTTTTTTTTATGCTGTGTAGATGGAGGAGGGAGGGGGAGAGATCAGCTGAAAAGGAGGGCAAGGTAGAAAAAATTTGGAGTGATCGAGGGGTTAGGAGGGGGAAGGCAATGCTAGAAGTTTGGATTAGATTTGAAATCTAACAACTTCCCCTAGCACTATCTTTCTTCCTTGCAAAAGCACCCCCCCCCCCACACGCAAATATCCTACCCTACCTAGTCCTCTCCCTTGCACTGGCCCTCTTCTCTTACAAAGCACCCCCTCCCCCCAGCACATATCTGACCCCCCAAGCGCCCCTAGCACACATGGGCACAGGCTGCATATGATGTGCACAGAGGCTGTATGATTGGCACAGAGGCTTCATATGATGGGCACAGGCTGCTTATGATGAGCACAGAGGCTGTATGATAGGCACAGAGGCTGTATGATAGGCACAGTGGCTGTATGATAGGCACAGTGGCTGCAAAAAATCGGCACAGGCTGCTTATGATGGGCACAGAGGCTGCATATGACGGGCAAAGTGGCTGTATGATGGGCACAGTGGCTGTATGATGGGCACAGAGGCTGCATTTGATGGGCACAGAGGCTGCATGATGGGCACAGTGGTTGCATATGATGGGCACAGTGGTTGCATATGATGGGCACAGTGGCTGCATTTTATGGGGCACACTGTGGCTGCAATTATTATTATTTTTTTTTGGGGGGGGGGGGTGAAATTCCACGCCAATGTGTGCCACTCTAGGCTCTGTCCTCCTTATTTCTATTTCATGTGTCCCTGCGTTTTGCTCTCTCAGCCAGAGACAGAACATGGAGCACAGGGACACAGGAAATAGAAATTAGGAGGACAAAGCCAGCCCGAGAGTGACACACACAGACGACTGGGCAAATGGGGTCATGTGCGGCGGTAGGGTTGCTCCTGGAGTCCCGTCTCAACCTCATTGTGATCTGCTGATGTCTTCTCCTCCAGACCGAATCTGGTTCCCCATTGTGGCAGCCAGTCTGGCAGCGTGACAGAGGCCGCAGAGCAGATGGGTAAAAAAGCAGGTGGCCAGCATAGGAATACTGAAGGTAGGTCAGTGTTGAGGTCAGTATAGAAATCAGCTAGGTCAGTGTAGGAATACTGTAGGTAGGTCAGTGAAGTAGTCAGTGTAGGAATCAGATAAGTCACTGCAAGGGTCAGTGTAGGAGTCAGGTAGGTCAGAGTAGTGGACAGGTAGGTCAGTGACTCAGTGTAGTGGTCAGTATAGGAATCAGGTAGGTTAGTGTAGGAGTCAGATAGGTCAGTGTAATCATCAGTATAGGAATCAGGTTAGTGTAGTGGTCAGTATAGGAATCAGGTAGGCCTGTGTAGTGGTCAGTGTAGGAATCAGGCCGGTAAGTACTATTGTAGCAAGGGACTCTGAGTGCTAAAAATCCACAGGTTAGAGAGCGCAAGTTACATGCCTTGGCCCGGGCATCGTCAACCCACGCTACGCCACTGGTCATGACATCAGAAAGAAAAGGCTTTCCACACAGCTGAAACTATTCCTCCCAATTATGGGACACAATTACTACCCATGATACCAATTATGGGACACTATTCCTCCCAATGACACCAATGATGGGACACTATTCCTCCCACTGATAATAATGGGGCACTATTCTTCCCACTGACACCAATGATGGGGCACTGTTCCTCCAATTGATGCCAAAGATGGGGCACCATTACTGTACACCACCACAGTGACACTGTCAGACTGATGTTTTTTCTGGATAACCATACAAGTGATGGGCTCTGTGCATCAGAGAAAGTCATTTGGCTCTTATTTAGGCAAGTTGTCAGGCAGTCTGAATTTGTACTGTGTCCAATGGCCCTCTACTGGCTCAGAATGCCTTTCCAACTGCAGAGACTTACTTCTGTGGTGAGAACTGCATTATTGTGAGGTAGGAATAACCTGCCCAGGGTTAACACTGGAGATTGCAGCCACCACAACAGGGGTGAGACAAAGTTTCCTGTCCAGGAAAACAGCAAGCCATCTTATCTGGACAAGATCTTTAGTTGAAGGGCTCTGAATTGGAACTGGGCAAAGAACTGCCTTGAGAAATGAGACCAGCCAGATTCCAGGACCCAGCAGCCAGGAGCCAGTCCCTGCAGCTAGGAATCAGGACCAGCAGCCAGGAGAAGCAGCAGCGAGCCCCAGTATACTTTAAGGTAAGTGATATCTAGGGCTAGGCGTGGGCATAAAAGCATCAAATATTAATATAATGTTTATTTTTACTATTGTTCAGTGACACTCTATTGTAATCTCTCATGGCTCCTGGAGGGAACACTTTCCAATGGTCACAGAGAGGCCCTCTGTTAGATCGACCCACCTCCAGGATCCATTAGACCCCATTGTAGTCTCTAATGGGGCCTGGTGGGGGCTCTTTCTAACAGTGGCCATCTCTGTGTCGGAGAGACCCCCATTCCTGTATTTGCTTATTGTTAAGAGATCGTGGGAGGATCCCAGGGTAATAACGACTCCTTAGGGGAGGATAAGATGACCATGTAAGATGTGGGGACGCCAGAAATATTTCTGCACCCAGGCGCCTGTGACCCTAGGATCGGCCCTGGATAGTACTTTGCGTCATCAAATCACAACTACTTAATATGCCAAATTTCATTAAGGGATGGAATAATCTCTGCTCAATGAACTAGGCACTGGTAAACAAATCCATCCAGTGTCAAATATTTCACATACTGCTCCAGGTGAGATCAGGCTCCACACTCCATAATCACATCCGAGGTGCCGACTCAGCTCTTCTTCCCTGAGGTAACTGTACCAACAGCAGGAATGTAGCACCCCCAATTTGCAAAATCAAATTCTTTCCTTTATTAAAATAGCCAGCAGGAACACATTCTTTTCTGACATGTTTTTCGCTAGCACAGTGCTTTCTCAAAGAATGACGAAGCCACCTATACATCATTTTGCCATATAGCCAGTTATACATCCCTTTTACCACAAGATGGTATGCTGTGAGACAAATTGCATTTGTTACATGTATCTTTGTTTTGCTCAATTTTAATTTTTACATGCATTTTATTTTTGGTTATGTAGCACAGTGCACCAATTAAATAAAATATTTCAATAACTATGTACGTTGTAAAAATATTTTAAATTATACATATAATATACACACCCAACAGGAGTGTGAAGGGTACTGTGATACTGTGAAGAGGCTAATGATCAGGTGGGAATATTTAATGTTTCTATAAAATGGTATATGGGTAGTGGTTTTGTCATTCTTTGAAAAAGTGCTTGGCCTAGCTTGAAACATGACAGAATAGAGCTTGTTCCTGCTGTCTTTTTACATAAAGGTGGGATATTACTTTATCTCACTGTGCAGCATTCCTGTTGTTGGTACAATTGAATACTATGTAAATTGTTTTGACACTGTTTGACAAATTGTATGAAGTTGATAGCATTTCTATTTTATTTTTTTTTCAAAGTATATTCTTCGCAATATATTTTAACTATATTTTCCCTGCTATTTCTAGCACACAATTATGGTCTATTACTGCTATGCAAAAAATATTTCTCTTTGAAAAGCTATTTAATAAAACATTGTTAAAATATGCCATATTGGGTTGCTGCTGATGTATGTAAGCCAATGAATAGTGTAAAAGTAAATATAATTTTAACACATGCAATTTATGTTAAGCCCACAATACAGTGCCATTAATGCTGCCCATAAAAATTGTAATGTTTAAAAAAAAAACATGTACAGCTTTAATATATCCCCTAAGCATGCAATTTGAGCACCTTTTGCAAAAACACAAAAAGTCCCCATCTCTGAATAGATAAAAAAAAAAAAAAAACATGTTTTCATTGGTGCATGTTCATTCAAACCATTGTCTAGCTTTCTTTTTACTTGTTTTGGCAGTCCGCTGCCTATTGGCCCAGGAAATGTCCATTAGTGATTTCTAAGGTTTAGCTTCCATTGACTTCAATAGTGTTTAAAATATACATGGGGAAACAAGACAAAATGGCAAGACATTTTGGAAACCTAAAAAAGAGGAGCTAAATACTTTCAAGCAACAGGTGAAATAAAAAATTACTGGAATCTACTGGCTGCTGGGAGACATCCGGTGGTAGACACCAGACCCTTTAGGCCTGAGAACTACAGTGCCAGCAGGTAAACTACTCCCCAACACATTAATTCAAAGTCATCCCCGTCTGAGTATTTGTTGAAAAAAAAATATAAAGACATACTGAGATATAACCATGAAAAGCCCTCACATTTCCACATTTATCAATTTAAATGGCTCTAACTTTCAGCCATTTTCTCTGATTCTAACCAAACCATCTGTCATCATATACAGACTAATGACTGCCATGCTTTGATGATTACCACTGAATGTGTTGGCAATCATTTCACTGCCATATCTGCATCCAGTTCTACAAAACCTTTTGGGCCTAAATCTTGGCTGGTGCTGCACAATCGTGCACATAATTTCCACCCTTGGATACTGTTTGCGGCTACTGTATGCATCATAACTTCTAGCAGTTAGATGAATTGGCCACATAGCAGATGAGGCAGAGTTAAAGAAACAGAAAAATATCCTGATATCAGAATACAGACATATGTGATACGTCACCTATTACTTGTGGCTAGGGATGAGCTTTACTTTTGAGTCAAACATGAGTTTAAATCGAACATTGGCTGTTCGCCATTATTTTTGGGACCATTGACGTTTACAGAGCGATCAGCGCTATGAATATGCAGATTACTATTATGTAAATGTCACTGTCAGGGAAGGGGTTAACTCTAGGGGGTTGGTGGAATGGGAAATCATAAACAGTGTTAACCCCTGACCGTTACAATTAATAATAAAGTTAAAAATATATATATATATTGCTGTGATGATAATAGTGTGGATATGCAGTCTTGAATCATCCCTAATAGATGGCTGTATAATGTCCTTTGTATATATAATTGGGACTATGCCACTGTGGTGACAGGAGAAATTAGGCAAAAAAGACCGTGGATCACATTGCTGTTTTTTTTTTATTATTATTATTTTGATGTCACAATGTACAGTATAAGATTTGCGATCATCTGTGCCCAGTCTTGCCACACAGAGTTAATCCAGCTCTGAGCAATTCTCTTTTATTGTTCTGTGAAATAGAACGGACTTACAGAAAAGGAGGATGAGAGAGACTCAACTCTCCCATAAGGGATTTTAATGAGACACTGATGCTGTTTGAAGGTGAGCACACTGAACACATGTAGTTGAAAGAATATCAAAATGTATTAGCGGACATAAAAACAAATACGAATTATTGATGTAGACCAGAATAGTTACAGAAACAAGATAGTGTGAGATGCAAATGGCCAACAAGTTTCGCACAGTTGTGCTTCATCAGGGCCTTACATCCATCTTTAATGTCGTGTGGTCTGTATAGGACATACAAATATGTCATTAATACATCCATAGCAACTTTATTACATGATAGCAAACATTGGCAGAAAAACTGCTATGTGCTCACCTAATCTGCTAAAAACTGATTAAATCGAGCGCAGCCCATAATATGTCCGGACACCAGGAGGAACATGCAGCGCAGCAATCCCAGTGGTAGTCAGATCCACCAGGTCAAGAAGTGCGGGTATTAGATCATTTAAGCAACCATCGACAGATAAAAATCTGTGATAAGCATAATAGCACAATAGCACAGGCTCAAGCTATAGTCAACTCAATGAACCATGCTAACCAATTAGGGTCTAAAAGGTAATTTTGTTGTCCCTATATGCACCAGGGTCAACACGCATACAGGTAAATATAGACAATAGTGCCTAGTTAAAATAAAATAAAAATACTTAAGAAAAAAAACAAAAATGCTATAGAAATAGATATATAAAAACATTTTACTTAATACAGAGATTCCATGTAATAATGGAAACCCCCAAAGGATATATATAATATAGCAAAAAAAGAAAAACAAATCCAAAAGGCTGGATTAGTTGATATTAAAAGGTAAAATAGTCAAAGAGACTAGTCAAACAGTAGAGCGTGAAGCCTCCTGTAAGGTGCCTGGTGAGAACTGGTGCTGCTGACTTACAGATGGCGTCTGACAGAGGAGCCGTCAGCACCATTTTAAATATGGCCGATCTCACCGGAAGTGAGGGGTCAAATGACCCCTGACATCACTCCCTGTCTGGGTTTCTCTGGGAATGTGCGCGCACATTGCGTGGAACGCGCGGCGCATGCGCAATACATCATATACCGAGGTATGGACAGAGTGTGAGGGGAGAGAGAAGTTCCCCTCTTGCCAAGGACACACAAAAAGCCACACTGACTTAGAAGCTGCGTTTTGAGTGTGCATCGCAGTACGGGACAAAGAGTGGGGAAATATTGCGCTGATCAAAAAAGAGTGTGAAATCAATGCAAAATCTAAAAGAATGAGCAGCTACACTACAATATGACAAATATTGAAAATGATGTGGAGAAAAAATTTAGCGCTAAGTGAAATAGACGTGAGTCTTCTTTTTTTTTTTTCACATCAGACCAGACCGGGGTACAAACTGTCAGACAGCTCATAGACCCTTCCGCCCTCCGCTTCCCCCTGTAGTCGTCGCATCACTTGTGGCTTCTCATCTCCTTCTTAATATTTCTGTGTATATATGGTTTTTTTTTTTTTTTTTTTATACTAAAAAAGGTTACATGTGGATATTCCTCCCAATTCCCTCCCTCCATCTCGTCATTCCACAGTCTCACCCCCCCCAGGTGGTCCCCTCACGCTCTATTCTTTTGTCTCACTCTTAAGTTTTCTGCGAAACTCCAGGTTTTTTTAAATTCCTTCCATGTACCTCCATGTGTCTCTTTATATCCCCTTTGTCTTCCTCCCCTCCAAGTCTCATCTCCTCCCTCCTATTTTCTTTCTCTACCGCGTCGATCCACTCCCAAAGCTGAGGGCTTTCCTTTTCCCTCCATTTCTTGGGTATTAACCTTTTTGCGGCATTGAGGAGGTGTGGTGTCAGAGTTTTTTTATATTCTTTTATAGGATCGGCCCCCCCATGGAAGAGGACGGCCCAAGGGTCTTCTACGATCTCTTTTTTTGTTATTTCCTTGATTAGAGTTAGAATTTTTTTCCAGTAACTTTTGATCTTAGGGCAGTTCCACCACAGGTGGGCCATTGTCCCCCTAGTTGAACAACCTCTCCAGCAATCAGCCAACTGCCCCTCTCTATATTTGCTGATTATATCTGGGGTGGCGTACCATCCGGTCATGAGTTTAAAATTCATCTCGGCCGTTCTTACATCTATTGCTGACGAATGGGTTAAATTGATAATTCTTTCTACAGTCATTTTTCTCCTAGTGCTTTCAAGTTCTCTTTCCCATTTTTTTATATACCTGGGTGTCCCCAGTTCATCCGCCCTCATCTGGAATTTATATATTTTTGAAATATTTCCTTTTGAGTTTTCGGCTAAACATAGATGTTCCAGTGGAGTGAACTCCTTCTGTTCCCTTAAGGAGCTCGGAAGACTCCTGATGAGGGAGGATAGCTGCAGGTATCTCCATTCATTACACCCTGTGAGTTCTATCTTAGATTTAATCTCTTGAAGTGACATCATTTTTCCCTTTTGGGTGATATCTTTTACCCGAATTCTATTTTTAATCCAATTCCCACCCTCTCCTTTAAGTCCTGGTGCAAAAAATGTGTTGTCTTTTAAATCTATTAGTGGTGAATTATATTCTAATCCTAGCTGTTTGTGTATTCTGTCCCATATCCTTAGTGCTATCCATGTGATTTCATGTGTAGTTGCATGCACCCTTCTAAAATGTGGAGGATTCCATATTGTTCTACCCAATTGTGTCCTTGCAAGTGTACATTCAATGTTAACCCCATCTTTTATCGTGATTTTCTTTGGCCCATTCTATTATGCGGGAGATTACCGAGGCATTATAATACTTTCTTATATCTGGGACTGCTAGTCCTCCCTGTTTTTTTCCCTGTTTTAATACCTGGAGAGAGATCCTGTGTTTTTTTTTTGTTCCATATGTAATTTAATAGCAAGGAGTTGAGTGTTTTAAAGTAGAATTGTGGTACGGCAACTGGGGCCATCTGAAACCTATACAGGATTTTTGGCATTAATATAATTTTTACTATATTTATCCTTCCAAACCAGGAGATCGGCCGGTTCTTAATTTTTTTAATTCCACCTTTTATTTCATCTAATAGAGGGATATAGTTTAATCTATACATTTTTTTTTGGAGATTTCGCTAATTTTATTCCCAGATACTTTATCTCTTTCTGCCAGGTGAAGTTGTACTCTTTTTTGATGAATTGTTCTTCAACTTCATTAATGTTTACATTTAGAATTTCGGTCTTGGACACATTCATCTTAAAATTGGAGATCTCTCCATATTGTTTAATGTTGGCCATTAAATGAGGCAACGTGGATCTTGGGTTCCTCACAAAAAATAGAACATCGTCCGCAAACGCGGCTAATTTATGCTCTTCTTCTCCTGCTCTTACCCCCTTGATGTTGTGGTCGTTGCGTATCATTGCCAGCAAAGGCTCTAGCGATAACACAAAGAGGAGGGAGGACAGGGGGCATCCCTGCCTGGTCCCATTTCTCATTTCAAAAGGTGTCGATAGGGATCCATTGATTTTCACTCTTGCTCGGGGGTGGTGGTACAGAGTTTTAATCCTCTCCCTCATCCTTGGGCCTATCCCAACATTTTCTAATATTTGCATCATGAGCCCACAGTCTACCCTGTCATACGCTTTTTCCGCGTCTACTGACAGGAGTAGACTGGGTGCTCCATTTTCTTTGATTTGCCCTAGGATTAGGAGTGCCCTCACCCCGTTGTCCTTCCCCTCCCTCCCTGGTATGAATCCTACCTGGTCAGGATGGACCAGGCCCGTCATTGTCTCCTTCCTACGCTCTTCCAGGATCTTAGCATAAATCTTTATGTCCACGTTCAGTAGTGAGATTGGCCTAAATCCCGAGCACAGCGTATTGTCTTTTCCCTCCTTTTCTATGACCGTGATGTTTGCTGTCGAGGCCTCCCTGCTTAATTCGTAGTCGGACCCTAATCCGTTGAAATACTGACATAGTCTTGAAATCAAAATGGTTCCAAACCTTTGCAGGTAGCTGATCGTGAAGCCGTCGGGTCCAGGGCTTTTCCCTTTGGCAGAGTTTTTTAGAATTTTCCTTATTTCCTCCTCGGTAATAGGCCTGTCTAAATTTTCGGCTATGTCGTTGTCTATTCTAGGGAGGTTAGCTTTCCTTAAAACTTCCCCTATATTTGCCTCTTTTTTTTCCAGGGTTCCAGGTCTTTTGTTTCACATTGTATAGGCCCTCGTAGTATCTTCTAAACTCTTCTGCTATGTCCTTTGTGTTGTATACCAGGTCCCCGTTCTTTGTTCTAATTTTTTCTATATAGTTCCTGCCTTTCTTTTTCTGTACCATTCTAGCAAGGGATTTACTGGGTTTGTCCCCCCATATGGATCTTTCTCTTTCAATGCTATTTAATTCTTTCTTAATTTCTTGTTCTGTGAGTGCTCTATACACATCTATTTTAAGTATTAATTTATGCCATATTTCTATTTTTTGGCCTCTTTTTTATGTTCCTGTTCCAATTTTAAGATTTTGTTCGCTGTTTCCTTTAATATCCTTATTTTTTCTTTTTTCCTGGCTCCCTCCCTAATAAATATTCCCCTAATGTAGGCTTTGTGAGCTTCCCAAAGTGTGGCCCTGGAGATCCCCTCCGTGTCATTCTCGAGAAAGTACATTTCTAGTTCCTCCTGTACTCTTTTTACTATTTCTTCGTCCCCCAGTAGGCTCTCGTCTAATCTCCACTCTGGTGGGTTTGTTTTCCGGTCGGATAGATTCAGTTTCATGGTTATAGGAGCGTGGTCAGATAACGTCGTAGCTTCTATACCTGTTTCCACTACCCTCTCTAGGAGTCTGTGATCTATGAGGATATAGTCAATCCTCGAGTACGTCCCGTGCACAGGGGAGTAAAATGTGTAATCCCTAATTTTGGGGTGTTGGATTCGCCATACGTCGACCAACTGGTCGTGGTACATTCTTTGTTTGAGTGTTTTTAACTGGCTTTCCTTTGTCCCCTGTGCACGGGACGTACTATCCAGTCCAGACTCCATACATAAATTGAGGTCCCCCATTAGTATTACATGTCCCGCCTCAAAATTTTTTAGTTTTACCAAGATTTTTTTTACATAGCCTACGGAGTCAGTATTGGGAGCGTAAATATTGGCTAGCGTATATTCTATTCCTCCCAGTTTTCCTTTCAAAAATATAAACCTTCCTTCGGGGTCTGTCAGTCTATCTTCCAACTCAAAACGCGTCCCTCTTGCTATCCCAATTGCGACTCCTCTAGCCCGTTTAGTTATTGTATCCCCGTAGTACCAAATCTGGTGGCTACGGGAATATAATCTTGTGTTGGATTCCAGTGTCAGGTGGGTCTCCTGCAGGAAGGCTATGTCCGCTTTGTAGTAATGTAGTTCCCTGATAATTTTATGTCTCTTGACAGGGGAATTTAAGCCCTTAACATTGTATGAAAGGAATTAAATCTCTGTCATCTAAATGTATTGTTATTCTTTTGCTTACTTTGTTGTTTCCTTTCTGCCACACTTGGGGGCACACCTAGGGGATGATAAACTGGACAATGTGGAATCCACGAGATGGCCCCCCCCTCCCATTCCCCCCCACTCCCCCTGCCCTTCCCTCCCCCTTCTCCCCTCTTGGCCGAAGGCAGGCCTGGGAGCCGCCATAGGTTGCCTCCACTCCTTCACCTTAGGCTCCTCTCCATGAGGTGGTGCTCTAAGATTGCCTTCCCACTCTGTGGACCCGCTCGATTTTGAGTGGCTTTGCTTCTGCCGGTTTGTCCAACAAGGGGTTGAATATTATATTCATGATGGCTCTTAGATCCTCTCCCTTCTCTTCCACTATCGCACGTATTCTCAAGTTCTGGCGCCTATTACGGTTTTCTTGATCTTCTAACCGATATGCTAGGATTCTTTGGTTAACTGTCATCGCTTGGACTTGTGTTTTTAATTTGTTCAATTCTTGGTCGTGTTCTTCTATTCTTTTTTCCGTCTCTTCTACTCTTTCTAATAATCCCCCCAGGTATGTTCTTATTTTGTTGATTTCTGTTTTTATCAAATTTTCCATCCTCGGCAACATCTCACTCATCTCTGCTTTTGATGGGGGTTGTGTGTCCTGTCCTGATTCCTCTAGTCTGCTGTGGTCATATTCGCTTTCCAGGGTTGTCTCTCCTTTTGAGCGATTCGCATTTACCTCCCCTGTTTTTTTTTTTGTCCTTGTCCGTTTTCTTTACTACCCCGGGGCTTTTGGGGTTTCCCTCTTGTGTCATGTACTGCTGTATTGAGCTGGTCCCGGCATTATTTTTCGGTGTTTTTGAGGCAGTGCCTCTCGTCGACCTGCTCATTTTAGTTTTGTTTGTCCGTCTAATTCTCTTCCCCAGTTTGCCACTAGGGGCATACACTAAACCACCCTATTCCCCCCTGTTCCAGCTCTTTCCAACCTCCGCTGGTATTTGTTATCTTTGTTCCCTCTTCTCTACTCCTCCAACTACTGGACCATATGGGAACCCCGTATTTCCAAATGCAGAGTATTAGGCTGATATGGTTGAGTCATGCAGGACTTGATGGTATATGATTATGCCCCTCCCTACTTATTTTTAAGTTGTTGATTATTTTGCGGTCAAATCCGAAAATCAGAGAATCAGAGAGTCAGGTCACGGAACCCACATTTCTTCTCTTATCTACTGTTCCGCAGTCCCTTTTGATACCTCATGGTTTCCTGCTTTACCCCTTTCTGCAACTCCGCTTTTTTTTTTTTTTTTGGGGGGGGGGGGTTTGGGGGGATGCCGTTAACTTTGCTTATAGAAGTTTTCGCGGACCCCAGATATCCCTTTAGCTCTACTGCTCCCTTTCAGCTTTCTGTCTTTAAGTGTGTTAAGGGGACTCCGAATTTGGGGAAGCTTTACAGATCCTAAACTGATGTTGAGATTATCCTTCTCCTTTATTTTATGAGGTATTTTCACAAAACCTCAGTTCTAACCAAACTCAGGAGACAACGCACCGGTGGCCCTACGCCCCACGCTGTCCCCGTGCAACTCTTTAAATATCTTCGCTTATCCCCCTGAGCAGTCAGAGCTACCATTTGTTGGCTGGGCCCGAGATTATTTTGAGCTCTAATAGAAGCAACCCGCGTTACATACGTCCCACTCGGCAGTTATTTTTAATTGTGCCTTTTCTGTCCTGGGAAAGGGTATGGGCTAAGGGTCCGTTTTACTTAGTAGGATATTTTGCTTAGCCCTGATTGCACTCCGTGCTCCTCTTTTAATGTTTTACTTTCCGTCCCAGAGTGCCATGAGGGTCAGCAATCTCCTTGTTTATAATCCAGACTTTTCACTTCCCCTACCCCTTTCAGAGTCACAAGTCACAAGTTTTATACTTCCTCTTAGAAAGGCATACTTGGTTACTTAGACCATTCTTCCACACATTGCTTTAATCATTATTATTATTATATTATTATTTTACTCCTGGGAGACCAATGTCAATAAAGGGGGGTTGAAGGAGATTAGGGGGGGGGTCTCCCCGTCCGATCTCGGCTCAATGAGCGCTTCACACGTCCCTTGGATTTCCTTCCGATCAACTACCGGGCTGCGTGTTTCCCGGATGCCTCCTGACGTAGCTTTCGATCTCCTGTCGGGTCCCGACGTACCCCCTTTTCGCTTACTGCTCGGAGGTAGCTGCATTTAGTGCACGCCTACCAAGGTTCGCCCGGGACTTTTCGCTGCATCTTCCGCATCTGGCAATTGCCGGGGGATCGCGTGTGACGGGTCCTCTGATCTTGTGGGTCGCGGGCAGGCAGGGATGATCTTCCGCTCACTCCTCGCTCTGCTCCAGCCTCTCACAGCCTCTCACGCTGTGCTTCGCCGAGCCGTCGGATCCTCATTGCGGCAGCCATAGAGCACTCCGGCACCTCCCTCCTCCTCACGCACGTCACGTCCTCATGACGCTACATCCATGAGCATCCTGAGACGGGAGTCTTCTATACAAGAAAATTATAAAATTCACAGTGTGTCAAGTGAAATAGTGAATGGATGAAATACAACAAAAAATGTACAATTGAAAGTCCATCAAAAACTGGTGAAACAGAAGAATGGTGGATTGACCACGTGGATCTTGCAATAGAGACGTGAGTCTTCTATACACAGAAAAATATATTCATTGTGACAAGTGAAATAGTGAATGGATGAAACAACAAAAATGTACAATGGAAAGTCCACCAAAATCTGGTGAATCAGAAGAATGGTGGATTGACCACGTGGATCTTCAAGGCAAGCAGAAATATTCACTAGTTCTATTAGAAATAAATACGCTTACCGGAAGATGTGGATCTGTCTGTCCAACAACAGCAGATCAGTCAGGCATGGAAAATCCTCGGGGCACAATCTACACGGCTTCCTCGAACTGGTAGAGTAGGTCTTCAGTGCAGGGCCCTTGGTGCACGACGTCCTGGAGTGATGTTTAAAGTAGTGTCTACACCAATGGATGGGAAAGAGGGGTGGACTAGGGTGAAACCCCTGGGAGGGCAACACGGAGCAGTGATGAAAGCCGACTCACAGTTCGGCTACTTTCGGAAACTCGTGATGCGCCTTATCTGCCGGTTTTTCTCAAGAAATTAGTTATCTGGGCGAAGTCCAACATGACACTTAGCCTTTGCATAGGAACGCCTACTCCAGCGGGAGTAAGAACACGGAAGCCGGATGGAAAAGAGCAATAAGACGGTATGTACAGCAAAAAAAAAACAGCATACTTTAAATGTTGGAAGTATGCCAAGTGTAATGTTACATACATGTTTTTAGGGTGAACCTTCTCTAAGTCTAAATATGAGATCTGAGGTCTTTTTGACCCCAGATCTTATATTTAAGAGGACCTGTCATGCTTTATTTTATTTCAAGGGATGTTTACATTACTTGTAATAGGAATAAAAAGTGATACATTTTTTTTTTATTTAAAGTGTATTTTTTTTTTTGCCGGAGTTGGGAGTAGGCAGACCCTCCCCCCGGAAGCAATCGCCATCCTTCTCCATGCCCCCGGTGGCAATGGTGGGTGTGAGGGGGGCCTCCCACTCACCCCGCCCTACCTGCTCCACTTGGGAGCCCAACTGGGGCCCAACGGGACCCCCAACGGGGCAGAGGGACTCCCCCTATGAGGGAGTGAGGGGGCCTAGCCCACCCAGCCAGCCCCGTAGGTCCTTCGCCTCTCTTTATTTTAGGAGACCGCATGGCCAAAGTGCGTGTGTGTTAAACCAATTTTGTGTGTGTGCAAGTGTGGTGTTTTTTTTGTGGGGAGGGTGGGCGTACTAAGCACAGGCGTACCTTGCATTGCACACCCACCAGGAGCCGGGCTGAGACCACCAAACTCAATTCACATGTAGCCGAGACCGGGATCCGAACCCTTGGCTGCAGAGGTGAACGACTTGTCAGCGCAGTGCCAATCACGTTGAGCCACCACAGCTCCGATCAATTTTTTTTTCAGTGTAAAAATGAATAAAATGAATAAAAATAAATAAGAGAAGGAAAAAAAACTTTTAAAGCCCCCCGTCCCGATGAGCTCGCGCACAGAAGCAGACGCATACGTGAGTAGCGCCCGCATATGAAAACGGTGTTCAAACCACACAAGTGAGGTATCACCACGATCGTTAGAGCTAGAGCAATAACTCTAGCCCTACACCTCATTTGTATCTCAAAAGATGCAACCTATAGAATTTATTAAACGTCGCCTATGGAGATTAAGGGTAAAAGTTTGACGCCATTCCACGAGCGGGCGCAATTTTAAAGCGTGACATGTTGGGTATCATTTTACTTGGCGCAACATTATCTTTCACAATATATAAAAATATTGGGCTAACTTTACTGGTGTCTTATTTTTTAATTAAAAAAAGTGATTTTTTTTCCAAAAAAAAGTGCGCTTGTAAGACCGCTGCGCAAATACGATGTGACAAAAGTATTGCAATGACCACCATTTTATTCTCTAGGGTGTTAGAAAAAAATATATATAATGTTTGGGGGTTTTAAGTAATTTTCTAGCAAAAAAAAATGTTTTAGTCTTGTAAACACCAAATCTGAAAAACAGCCAAGGTCCTTAAAGCGGTTAAGATAAACCATAGAAGTCATAATATAGACACGCCTGTGAGGTCCTATAGAAAGGGTTTAAAGGATAGTGATGTATTAAGGCCTGGTGGGTAAGTGGCTCGTTGGTCAAAAATCCATTTGGCCTCATGCTGGAGTATCTTTTTATCGAAATCGCCTCCTCTTTTGGGCAGAGGAAAACACATTCCAAGCAAAAAACGAAACAAACGAGGGGTCAAAACTGTGGTTAAGTCCAATATGTTTGCAGATCAGAGTATAAAGTAAGCCTTGGTCCAAATAATATAAGTGATCCTGTATTCTTTTGGCAAAAGGACGTTTCTTTTTTCCAATGTAGAATGCACCACATCGGCATGTAGCCAGATATATGATTCCAATTGTACTGCAGTCTGCAAATACCTTGGACTTATGAAAACCACCTCTAGGTAAAGGACATCCAATACCTTCCCATATCCAATGACACTGATCGCAATGGCCACTATACGTCCAAGCACCCGCTGCCCCTACATCTGGGGCATCGGGAGGGAGGTGAATATGTATGAGGCCATCTCTAATCGATCGTGATCTGCAATATATGATCTCCGGTCTATCAGCTACATATTTAGAAATGATTGGATCCTCTGATAGAAAATGTCAGTTGTTGCCAATCAATTGGCGAAAAATGTCCCAATGGGTACTGAATGTAGTTATTAATTTAGTTGGATTGGGTTCATGAACTTTCGATTCAAATAGTAATGCCTCCTGTGTATTCTGTTTAGCTTTGGCATAGACTTTTTTTTAGAACCTTTTTACTGTACCCCCTCTAACAGTCGGGAGTAGAGAGCTTGTGCTTCCTGTTCAAAATCCTCCTCCCTAGCACAGTAAAGGCGTAGCCTAAGGTATTGGCTAAAAGGGATACTACGTACTAGAGAGCGAGTATGAGAACTCTAGTAGTGGAGGATAGTATTCCCCGCCGTTTCCTTCCTATACAGATCACTGAATATCGTCCCATCGTCATTCAGAAAGAGGCGTAGATCTAAGAAAGGGATGCTCCTAGCATCTGACTGGATAGTAAATTTCAAATTAAATTCATTACCAGACAAATACAGCATAAAATTAGATAGTTTATTTGTTGTGCCAGTCCAGACGACCAACAAGTCATCGATATACCGTATTTTCCGGCGTATAAGATGACTTTTTACCCCTGAAATTCTTCTTAATATTCGGGGGTCATCTTATACCCCGGTAACCTAATATGCAGACCGCCGCCGTCTATTTTTCAAAAGCCGTGCCTCCTTCATCTGCTGTTCCATGATAGGCAGAACACTCAGCTTCCCAGGAGACACTGTGTTCAGTGTTCGCCTATCACGGAGGCCCTCTCGTCCGAGACCGAGGACTAGAGGGCCTCCGTGATAGGCGAACACAGTGTCTCCTGGGAAGCTGAGTGTTCCGCCTATCACGGAAGAGCAGAAGGAGGCAACGCGGCTTTCTAAAAAATGGACGGCGGCGGTCTGACAGATTCTGCGTGTCTTAGGATAAGGTAAGGGATCGTCGAGACATGCAGTGACACAGTAAGGCATGTAATGGGGCACAGTGAGGCATGTAATGGGGCACAGCGAGTATGGCATGTAATGGCACAGTGAGGCATATGGTGGCACAGTCTGGCATGTAATGGTGGCACAGGCTGGCATGTAATGGTAGCACAGGCTGGCATGTAGTTGCACAGTGAGGCGAGGCATGACTAGTAGGAAGGGGTCGTCTTATTTGGCGAGTATATCCCAAAACCAACATTTAAGCTGGAAAAGTAGGGGGTCGTCTTACACGCCCAGTCTTATACGCTGGCAAATACGGTACCTCCGCCAAAATAAGATGTGGCTGAGGTATAACGAGGCGCTGTCATCTGAAAAGATTGCTCTCTCCCATCCCCCCAGGTACAGGTTGGCATACAATGGGGGACTTAAAGAGAAAAACCTAAGTCCGTTCTGCCCCCTTGCTGTAAATGACAGGTTATTTACATATCTCATACACTAGCTTCAGACAGGCATTATTTTTTATTTCCCACCCCCACTCGTTTTCTGAAATCACTGGGTTACTTTTCTGGATTTTGACTGGATGTTAGTGATCATAGCAGAATTCAGTGTAAGAAATACATGTTAAATATGCACTTTGACAAGGGGGGTGTAGAGGTGGGCGGAGAGTCTACTGATATCACAACTCCACCCACCGAGCTCCAGACAACAGATCCACCCACAGAATCTGCTGTTTTTCAGGTCTCATAACAGACAGAGGGGAGACATTTGACAGGTAAGGATACATGCAGGAAGCATGTATATCCATATAGATCACCACTATGGCAGTAGTTTAGAAAGGATGAGAGTGGGTTTACATCCACTTTAAGGGCTTGAAGCAGGTTGTGTTGAGGCTGCATCCTGGTTTTGTCCTTCAAGAATGTGACCTGATTTATGGTCCTTAACTAGTGTATCGTATTTCACAGATCAGGATAAACACCACTTATCAATTCCCAATATCAAGCATGATATCTCAAGCAGTATTGAATACAGGTGTCGGCCATACGATACCCTCCTGTAGTGGTGCACAAGAGCAAACTCTTGTGCTTTATCCACGAGTCCTGCAGCTGCCCCTTGGTATTGGCGCTAAACAGCGCAAGAGTCTACTCCAATATTCCGCAGTCTTCCCACTGTGTTACAGGTATCAGGCCTCCCTAGCTCGCTGTAGGTTCACTTTCAGGACATGGTGGAAAAGAAAGGCGTCACGTAGCACTGGTGACAGCAACACGCTTTGCAATGTGAATCACGTAGCTTTGTCTGGACGTTGGAGCGGTCCTCCAACTGTTCCTCATCACGGCTTTACACCACGACAGGTAACAGCCCCTAGATTGGATCATTAAAGGAACTTTGTGTGTC
Organism: Rana kukunoris; assembly: GCA_029574335.1. Taxonomy (NCBI): domain Eukaryota; kingdom Metazoa; phylum Chordata; class Amphibia; order Anura; family Ranidae; genus Rana; species Rana kukunoris. The sequence goes on along the minus strand of CM056050.1, from coordinate 267,761,312 downwards.
ATATTCATTATCCTGTTTTAGTTTTCGCTTATCTCAAGTTTGTGGCATTCCCTCCATAATAGTAGAGGGGATAGATATGAGGCTAAAAAAAGGAGAAGAGGAGAAGGGGATTTAGGGGTAAGGGGTAAAGATGGAACAGCAGAACAGAAATAGACCATTGCTGATATGATAGAACATACACAGTTAGATCTTACAGCAAATTAATGGTCACGCATCACAACAGAGAAACATAACATAAAATAACATGAACATGACATCGAAGGACACACACCACATGAAGCAATGAGTGGATTGGTGGGGATAAGTTGGGCATAAGATTGTGAACACCGGGCCCTATTGACTCAACATTCCCGGGGGGGGGGGTGGCAAACACGGTTGGCTATAATTGGTAGATGGACTGAAAGTAGTAGAAAAAATGTATACGTTTCAGATGTGGACCCAAGCATTACACTGTCACATATAACGAAGGATAAAGAGAAATGGTGGAAGGAAAGTGGGAAGGGAAGGGAAGTGGCGGGAGGGAGGAAAAGGGGAAAAGTAAGGGGGGGAGTAAAGGTAAGGAAAAAAAAGGGGGGGAGGGGAGTTGAAGGAAGGAGGTTTACCTATCCCTATCCATTAAACCTTATAAGGCAAATTTTTTTAGTGTTTTTCGCCTTTCTCGCGCATGTGTTCCCCTATCCTGATTATTAGGGGGCATTCTGTTTTTCCTATATACATTTTTTTTCCAATAGACAGTCTTCCCAGAAGAGTTAAAGCGGTTATAGCTGCAAAGGGTTGGGCAAAGCAATATTGAACCCCAAGGACTAAAGCTGGGATGCCATTAAATTTAATGTGCATGTAAAGGCAGGCGTCCCAATACTTTTGGTAATATAGTGTATCTTGAGATATGACTTATCTAAGCCTTCGCATCTACATGTTAATTTGATAGCCAATTTAGAACACTAGTGAACACTCAAACACATCATCAGAAATGTATTGTCATAGATTAAAAGAACCTCAACATGGAAAACTGGCAATCTATATACATGAAAATGATTAGGCTTGCAACAAACTAATACAAAAAGGTAGACAAGACATACAAAACAACACAATAAGTGTCTGGATATATCCAATAGTTACCAGTTTATTGACAGTTTAACAATTTTTGTATGAGGTCCCATTAAATAACCTTTGTTCGTCAAAATTACAAAAAATAATTCCTAGATGACTCCATTAATATATAGACTAATATTGAGTGGCACAGATTGGTGGGGCAGCTAATCCTATTATACTTGTCTTCTGAACATTGGATGCATTCAAATATTTTTGTCACCATGGCCTTAGATTTTTTCATAAAGTTTTAATGAGCTAGCTACTTGAATTTGAGCAAAAATAAAAACGTAAAGCTGAACAGCTGTTACATAGCTTACTCCGGTCAATGCATGTGCAGTACCAATGAAAAACAGCCACTCTTGTTTATCTAAACAAGGGAAATCTTTGAAGACAGTATCTGGAAACAAAGATAAATTAACCTAGAACCAGTCTGACTAGGATTTCTCCAAGGCTGTTGTATTTTATTTAGCATATCATCGAAAACTAAAAGAATACACCCTGGCATTTTTCACATTTAATTAATTGCCATCCCCAGGAAGAGACAGAAGGCAGGTTAAGGAAATAAACTACACATGTGTATTAATCAGACTTTAACTAAAACATATTCATATGTACATATCAGTGGCGGCTGGTGCTCAAAATTTTTGGGGGGGCGCAAACGAAAAAAAAAATATTGCAGCCTCACTGTGCCCATCACATGCAGCCACTGTGCCATGCCACCAAATGTAGCCACTGTGCCATGCCACCAAATGCAGCCACTGTGCCATCAATTGTCACCACTGTGCCATGCCATCAAATGCAGCCACTGTGCCATCAATTGTCACCACTGTGCCATGCCATCAAATGCAGCCACTGTGCCATCAATTGTCACCACTGTGCCATGCCATCAAATGCAGCTACTGTGCCCATCAATTGTCACCAATGTGCCATGCCATCATATGCAGTCACTGTGCCATCAATTGTCACCAATGTGCTATGCCATCATTTGCAGTCACTGTGCCATCAATTGTCACCACTTGTGTCACTAATTGTGCCATGCCATCAAACGCCACCACTGTGCCATCAATTGTCACCAATGTGCCATGCCATCAAAAGCAGCTACTGTGCCCATCAATTGTCACCACTGTGCCATGCCATCAAATGCAGTCACTGTGCAATCAATTGTCACCACTGTGCCATGCCATCAAACGCCACCACTGTGCCATCAATTGTCACCACTGTGCCATGCCATCAAACGCAGTCACTGTGCCATCAATTGTCACCTCTCTGCCATGCCATCAAATGCAGTCACTGTGCCATCAATTGTCACCTCTCTGCCATGCCATCATATTCAGTCACTGTGCCATCAATTGTCACCACTGTGCCCGGCCTGTGCTCATTGTTGCCTCTGTGCCCCATGATGCCACTGTGCCCCATGCTTCTACTGTGCCCCATGCTGCCACTGTGCCCCATGCTGCCACTGTGCCCCATGCTGCCACTGTGCCCCATGCTGCCCCTTTCCCTGTAAAAAAATCACTTACCTGACGCTTCCATGTCCTCCCTCGATGTCTTCTGCCGCCCTGGAGAAGCTTCAGCCAATCAGGTTCCTGAAAACCAGAATCCGGGAACCTGATTGGCTGAAACGGCTGTCAGTCTAATGCAAGGACCGCAGATTGTCTGCGCTCCGAGCATAGACTTCCGAGAGCCGGAGGGCGGGACTGGAAAAGCCTATCAGAGCCACTGGCTTTGATAGGCAGTTCCCCTCAGCCAACCAGCTGTCGCTATTCGGGTAACCGGCGTCCCATGTCCGGTTATACGAATAGACCAGGCAGCTGGCAACAGTAACACACGTCCAATGCATAGCATTGAACGTGTGTTACTTGCGAGAGGGGGTGGCGCTGCAGCGCCCTCTATAGACGGTCGCTAGGACTTCGGCTAAAATGTCAAAATGACATTTTAGCCGAATAAAAGTTCTTAAAGGGCCCGTTTTTTTTTTTTTTTTAATTCTTTTTTTTTTTTTTGTGACTGCGGGAGGGGGGGCGGCGCCCGTGCGCCCATATGGGCGGGCCGCCACTGGTACATATGAGTATTTACACCTGCCAATAGAGGTTTTACATGAACCTTATATAACAATAAGCATTCAACCACTTCAGCCCAGAAGACTTGGTTACTCAAGGACCAGGCAATTTTTTGCGATACGACGCTGCGTCGCTTTAACTGACAATTAGAATAAAGAGGACAGAGGGGATGGGGATTATTCCAGTGACAAACTCCTCAAACAAAAATCATTAAAAGTTGACAAAGTTTTATTACATCTATATTATAAACATACAATACATATACAGATTTGTATTAAAATCAAAGAGAAGGGAGAACACATTATTTATTACTGGCCAGAATAGTCTTGACCCAATAAAAATGGTCTTCCCTACACGTTTTGTCAAAGCATTGGCTTCTTCAGGGGAATGGAATGTGACCAATACAGTAAATATAGCGCTAAAAAAAAGAAACACTACATATTAAACATGAACAATGAGGCCTCGTACACACGAGGCAATCCATTTGTTCAAATCGGTCGGACCGACCGATTTGAACAAATCTGTCTGCTTGTATTTTGGTTTGCTCGCGTGTACACACGAGCAAACCAAAATCCCCGCCAGCAGACAGCGCGCTGACGTGTCCGTGACGTGGCGGTGACGCTGACGCCGCCACGTCACCACACCAGGAAGTAAAACACTTCCGCGCATGCGTCGAAATCATTCGGCGCGTGTGCGAGAAGACATGTCTGCTGGTTAGCGTACTAACCAGCAGACATGTCGGGCGGACGGGTTCCCAGCCGACAGATTGGTAAGCATGCTTTCAAATCTGTCGGCTGGCCAAATCCGTCTGCTCGCCCATACACACAATCGAATCTGTCTGCTGGGACAGTCTGGCAGACCGTTTCCAGCAGACAGATTTGGTCGTGTGTACGCGGCCTTACACTGCGTAATAACGTAATATGGATATGGTGTGCAATATTGGAGAAGTGACACGGCATGAGGGGTCTCCCCTCCAAAAAATTCAACACCCCAAACGGTTCTTCCCTACCTACCCAGATATCCCCAAGCGCAAGCGCAAGGACAGCAACCCAATACCACCTCAGTGTGGCTGCAGGGGGCAGAAAGGGGACCGAATTCATACTAAAGTAAAACTGAAAAAACAGTTACATCACAAATAGGGACAGTATATGTCCCATGTATGGGGCCCAACAGCCTCTATAGCTACGCACGATGAATAAAACTGAAGTCAGATAGTGGGAGGCTGAGAGAACCAATACAAGTCTGATTGATCAATTGAAGACAATTGAAATTAAGCCAAGGTAGCTGGATATACATAAACAAGAAAAAAACACAATACTACTATGAGTAAGATGTTAACCACAATTAGATCCAGCCAAAATGCATAAAGATATCCAAATCAATACTTTCACTTACCCAAAGAGGTACGATGCATACCTAGGCTTCCAAATTAGTTCAGAATTGCTCAAAAGTTAATTACACACTGTGGACTGGAGTGCCTGGATACAATTGTTCACACTCCCCAGAGTGTAAGAGCACATTTAGCCTAGAACATGAAAATATAAAATGGAAGAGAAAAAAGAAAAAGGCTTGCATAATTAAAAAGGCCTGATGGCTAAAGGGTAAAGATCCAAAAAGACTGCCCTATAAATGACACTGACCTCATGTGTAAAAGTGTGATGTAGCTGTGCCCCATAGGTGCAGCAAATGAAAGGCTGGGATGTACCAAACTTTATACCCCCCACCCGATCGGCATGTTACCTCACCGACCGGGAGCGGACAAAGGACGGCCACCAAGCATGCTCGATGACCAAGTTGAACAGCCTACAATGCCGGGTGGCGTCAATCTGATATCACGAGCTGTGAAGGACTTGGGCCAGCAGTTACCAATGGAGTGGAATCGATGGATGTGACCCAAACCAATGTGGGCAGATGTGTACAGAGGCATATGGTGAAGGGAAGGAGAAAGGCGATAGGTGGCCTTACTTTGAGAAATATTCTGACAATCAGATTGTTCATTGGGGTCTGAGGATTCAGATATTTCCCAATGTCAGAGTGATCAACGACTCATTAAAACAATCCCGGGAGCCATATATCCAATCGTGCTCCTTCCAAATTATTTCCATTTTATGCCAGCCAGCTTTCCCGAGGTTTACTAAACAGGATTAAGACTAGGGATGAGCCGAACAACCCCCCCCCCCGTTCGATTCGCACCAGAACCTTCGAACGGACCGAACGTTCGCACGAACATTTAGAACCCCATTGACGTCTATGGGACTCAAACGTTCAAATTCAAAAGTGCTCATTTTAAAGCCTAATATGCAAGTTATTGTAGCAGTATACATTTTGGGCCAAATGTATGAGGAAAAAATACTTTTTTTTACAAAATGTTATGATAGAAATGAAGAAAAATTCATATTTTTACAAAATTTTCGTTCTTTTTTCATTAATAGCGAAAAAAATAAAAACCGCAGAGGTGATCAAATACCACCAAAAGAAATCTCTATTTGTGGGGAAAAAAGGACAAAAATTTCATTTGGCTACAGTGTTGTATGACCGAGTTATTGTCATTCAAAATGTGAGAGCACCGAAAGCTGAAAATTGGTCTGGTTATTAAAGGGGGTTTAAGTGCCCAGTGGTCAAGTGGTTAAAATCACTGCTCCCGAATCAGGAGCAGTGATTTTAATGTTGCTTAAATAAAAAAAATAAAAAAAATGAAAAATTCCTTTAAATATTGTACCTGCTGGGTGTCTATAGTATGCCTGTGAAAACGTCTTTAAATAGCACAATCATTTGCCTGCCAGTAAATTAGGAAGAACTGATCTAGCTAAACTATACAGTGTATAAATATATGTACAACACCTGGGATGTATATATATCCTCTACACACTAACATTAACTGACTAGCCTGCCTGTCCTATCTACCTGCAAAAAATGACACTCTGTCTCCCTAACCACCACCGCAACACACTATACAAGGCCAACCTCCAGACGGCCTTTTATAATGTGGGGTGTGTACAAAACCCCCTGAGCCATAATTGGCCAAAGCCACCCTGGCTTTAGCAAATTATGGCTCTCCGTTTTTTGCGCGCTGTGATTGGCCAAGCATGCGGATCATAGTGCATGCTTGGCCAATCATCAGCCAGCGATTCCGCAGTGAATTATGGTCTGTGAAACGTAACTCGAATTTGGCGCAAATGACCTGTTTCGTTTGTATTTCTACAAACAATCGAACATGCGATGTTCGAGTCGAACATGAGTTCGACTTAAATACGAAGCTCATCCCTAATAAAGACCTGCATGTCTGTTTATCTCGAGGAGTACACAATGGGTGTCATTAATGCCAAGGAAGGAAAATTCCTTTGAGATCAATCTGCCCACGAAAATGGCTATGCTTAGGCCGCGTACACACAGGGAGACCGTTTCCAGCAGACATGTCTCCTCGGATTTTGGTCCGATGGCGTGTACACACCATCGGACGAAAATCCCCTCGACTGAGGACGCAGTGACGTGGCAGTGACGTTGATGCCGCCACGTCACCACTCCAGGAAGTAAAATAGTTCCACGCATGCGTTGAATCCATTCGACGCATGCGGAAGATTTATGTCCGCTGGTTAGGCGTACTAACCAGTGGACATGTCCGACAGACAGGTTTCCAGCGGACAAACCTGTCCGCTAGGTCGTACACACGATCGCATATGTCCGCTGAAACTGGTCAGTGGACCAGTTTCAGAAAATATATTCGATCGTGTGTACGCGGCCATATAGATGGAACCAAACTACTTATAATAAACCAACCACTAAACCCCCAACCCTTGATGTACCCAAAGCAGACAATGATGTGCCTAATGCAGCTTCTGTTTCTTTCTCTTCTAGCACTTCATTGAATTATCGTGACCTTTCTCAGGATATAATTCCTAAAAAAAGAAAGGGGGATAGTAGCACTACCTCCACGGACTCAATCCACCACACTTTCGGACCTACTCTGATCCATCGACCCTCTCTGGTCCGTACTATTTTCACCAATGCACACTTATCCACACCCTTTATGGATAGACCGTCTAACACTTCTATGTTTAATCCACCCACGCACTCTGCACTGGGCACCACTATACCTGCACCTTCTTCCCTCTCCACTTTTATCACCAGAAGGGTAAGTGAACCTACCTTAACTTGAATGTTCCCTATAAGTGCTCAATCCATCGATCCAAAAATTGAATTTTTTTTTAGTGAAAGGCATGTTTTGAGTCCCACGTTACCTCTTCCAATCAGCGAACCACAGGATTAGAAGTTATAAAACTTTCTTCAGTACCTCTTACTGATGAACAGATTTATGTACTTCAACTTGTACTTCTGTCCATCTATTGATGTCGACAGATTTCAATTCATTAAAAGATATATATCTGTTTGCCAGAAAGCTAATGTATAAGGTCATCTACGACTAACCCTCAACATTGGAAGACCCCAATTCCTCAATAAGAGTAGGGATGAGCTTTGATCGGGCGTTCGATCGTTCATCGAAAACGAACAAATCGGGTCGTTCGCGCCAAATTCGAATGACCCATAATTCACTACGGTGTTGCGCGCTGATGATTGGCCAAGCATGCACCATGACCCCGCATGCTTGGCCAATCAAAGCGCCCAAAAAACGAAGAGACCTAATTGGCCAAAGCCTGGGTGCTTTGGCCAATTTGGGCTCAGGGCTTTAGCACACGCCCCACACTATAAAAGGCCGCCTCCCGGGCGGCCTCGTGTAGTGTGTTCCGGCTTGCTTAGAGAAGTGAGACAGACAGACAGAGAGAGAGAGAGAGAGAGAGAGAGAGAGAGTGATAGATAGAGAGATAGATAGAGAGATAGAGACACAGGCCCAGATTCACAGAGCGATTACGCCTGCGCAACAGGAGATGCGCGTGCGTAAGTCTAAATGTGCGTGTGCGTTTCGATGCACGGCATCCCCGAAACGAGATACGCAAAAAATCTACTTTTTTTGTCCAGCGTAATTTCGTTAGACAGGCGCATCCGTCCGCGCAAAACTACGCGAGACAGACCATTGATTTGCTAGTCAAATATGCTAATGAGGGACTTACGGGGATCCACAAAAGAACGTTGGGGCAGCGCAGGCTACGCAGTGTGCGCAACAGCAAAATGTCCTGTCTAAAATTAGACCATATAAAAGCTGGTCTAAAAAGAGAAAAAAGTCTACATGTTAGATAAAGCAACACTGTTAGTGAGGAGCTCAGCAGTCACACGTGTTGCACAACAATCTGTATGCCAACATGCCAGGGGCATCGTCGCACATAGCTATACTACTGACTTTAGATGAGCAAAGGAGGAGGAGGGCACGGAGGATGGCACGGGAGAGGATATACCGCACCCGCATAGACCTGTTTGGCATGAGTGATTCTGAGGTGTATCACATCTTCAGATTCACCCCTCATGCCATCTTGGAATTAACCACAACCCTGCAGGAGGACATCACCAACCCAACACAACGCTCACATGCAGTGCAGCCACTGGTCAAGGTCATGGCAACACTCCATGTCCTTGCCAGTGGCTCTTTTCAGCGTACAAGTGGAGTGGTGGCTGGGATGTCACAATCCTCCATGAGCAGATGTGTGCACCAGGTTGTCCCAGCAATCCTCAGACGCATGGCCAACCAAATCATCAAACCCACCACTGAGGACCTGCGGCTGAAGGCAATGACAGATTTCTACAGAATTGCCAGATTCCCACGCACCGTGGGGGCCATTGATTGCACACATGTGGCACTCCAGCCCCCCCATGAGACAGAGCACATGTACCGCAATCGGAAGCATTGGCATTCCATCAATGTACAGGTGATAGTCGATGCCCAAGGCCTCATATGGCACGTCCGTGCCAAACACCCAGGGTCCAGCCATGACAGCTACATATACAATCAAAGCCACATCCGAATGGAATTAGATCAGAACGTGTATGGGGCCACCTGGCTGGTTGGTGAGTGACATGGGTGGCAGGCATGACTGTACCCCCCCATGATGCACACATCACAAGGGGCACATGCATGACTAACATCCTCCTGTCTTTTCCCTTACAGGTGACTCTGCATATGCACTGGGACCCCATCTCATGACTCCTATCCGGAACCCCCAAACCCCAGGAGAGGAAAGATACAATCAAGCACATGCCCAAACACGAGCAGTGGTGGAGCGCACCTTTGGCCTCCTGAAGTCACGTTTCCGATGCCTGGATAAGTCTGGGGGTACCCTCTTGTATTCCCCAAACTTTGTGTGCCAGATCATCGGTGCATGTTGCATGCTGCACAACTTCGCAGTAAGAAAGGGCCTGCAGATTGACCTACGTGATGACCTGACCCCTGAACCAGACAATCCCCCCCTAACCGAGGGTCCCCCATCTTCTGAGGGAAGAGCAGCCAGGAGACAGCTCACATTGGGCATCTTTGCACGTTAAACACACACATTAATCATGGCACAATGAGAATGCATGCATGCATGCACACCACTGTGGTCCCTAGCACACACACCCCACATCCTCATCAAATTGGATTGGCACCAGTCCACCATGCAGGACTTGTGAGCAGCAACGCCACGCCAAGGCTCCAATTATGTATTGTACATTCATACACCATTCACACGGACCTGGGGATCACTTCTCCCTGGTCCTGGGGAACCCTACTCCACCAAAATTGAGGGTGACACCCCTTTTTCCGGCAGGAATGTCACCCCCGCATTCAAACAGCATTCGCAACCCAAAAAAAAAAATGACCAGCAAAATCAAAAAATTTCCAGCAAAAAAAAAAGGGGAAAAAAAAATTAGTGCCCTTGACGTGAGCCACGCCTGGGGCGCCCCCGGCCACGGCCCCGGCTCCTCAGGGGAGACTCATGGGGAGGGGGAAAACCGGGGAAGGAGGAGCAGGCCCTGATCTCTGCCCACCTGGCGGCCTGCCCTCCAAGGCCACGGCTATTCTGTCCAGGGCACCACCTAGTGTTGCCGTGTTGGCCTGGATAGCCTGGGTAAGGGCCCTCACATCCTGCCCAACGCCTGCTGATGTCGTCTGCAGGTCGTTAAGGCAGTTTGTGAAAGCCCGGGAGTGGCAGTCCAGGTTCCCCAGCGTATCCTTAATGGAGGACAGGCTCTCCTCCATCCGCACCAATGTCTGGCTGACCTGTCCCAGATGGCGGGTCTGGAGGAACTGGTCCCTTCTCAGAGTGGCGAGCAGGAGATCGGCCACCCCCCTGGTCTTCTGGGACGACTTCCTGCCTCCAGCTGATGCTTGTGGTCGGGGAGAAGGGGAGGCCCTTGGGAGGGGAGCCATGTTGGGGGAGGAGGGGGGGGCTCCCCCTTAGGGAGGGCTGGCTGCTGCCAGCCAGAGGGGAAGAGTCTTAAAAAACTAATAGTCCAGTGCCTGACATGGACTTCTCCTCCTCATCAAACTCCTCAACCTCAACCTCCTCCTCCTCCTCTTCAACCTACGGGACCCAGAGGAAGTTGGGGAACAAGCTGGCCACCATGTATAAGAGGAAGGAGAGAGAGGGATCCCGAAAACTGACCGATTTCTTTCCCCCAGCCGGGGGCCGAGGATTCCAAGATGGCGCCTGCGCCGGGAGCCGCGCTCCGGATCCCACACACGGAGCTGCAGCTAATCCACTGCCATCCTTGGGTGAGTCGAATCCCCATGGCTATCCCCCACCAGCATCCCCCTTTAGCAGCCCTGCCAAACAAAAACAGAGGATTGGGGAGGCCTCAGGAACCCAAGATGGCGCTGTCTATGAGGGAGAGGAGATGGAGGAAGCCTCTACATATGCTCAGCAACTGGATGCGTTCCCCACATCAGGTCAGCCTATTATTGATACCACCATGAAGGAGATGTTGCAAACCCTGAGGGGAGCCCTGCAATGTGACATGGCAGCGTTCATGCAGTCTACCAAGCAGGACGTTTCTGCAGTTAGCAACAGAGTGGGGTATGTGGAGCAGAAGATGGAGGAGTTCACTTTAGCACACAACGATCTTGTGGATGCCCACTTTGAAGTGGTAGAGGATATTACTGCTTTGCGCCTCAAAATGGCAGATTTAGAGGACAGAGCAAGAAGGAACAACATTAAATTTAGGGGGGTCCCTGAGACTGTCAAACCCGCAGAGCTTACACCTTATCTGCAAAAATTGATGATGACAGCCATTCCTGCTTTGAGCCCAGCCGACATCATTATAGACAGTGCTCACAGATTGCCCAAACCTTCCTTCCTGCCTGAGCAAGTCTCTAAGATGTGATAGCAAGAATCCACTTTTACCACATTAAAGACCAACTTATGCGCTACTCCAGACAACACCCTGCATTACCTGATCCCTTTGCTGGAATCGCACTATATGCTGACCTGTCACAAGCCACGCTGGCAGCAAGGCACAACCTGGTACCTATCACCAAGATATTGCGAAATCACAAAATCCTCTATAAATGGGGCTTCCCAGCCAAACTGCTGGTGGAAGTGAACAATGAATCGCATTCAATCGCATCGTTGGACAAAGGTCTCAACCTCCTCAAGAAATGGCGTCTGATCCCTGCTGAAGGTCTCCCAGCGGACCCTGAACCCTCACTCCAACATCGCAACTCCCAACGGCAGAACAGGAAGAGTAAGTAACTTTTGTATGCAGAATTGATGTGACTCCTGCTGCTCTCCCTTGAGGACTACCTCCTTTGCTTCTCAAGAACTGCTATACTCTTCCCTTTCTACATATCAACCTGGCCCACTTTTGATGTCTTTGATGACTATTCATTTGTACTAAATGGCACCCGGTGTTCGGCTGTTACTATTTTTCTTTTTTCCCCATGTTTGGTTACGAGATGTTTGCCGTAACTTATTTGCCGCATGCCAAGCGGCCTGATCAACCTGAAACGGTTTTTGGTTCAGAAGCTACAAAGACTTTCAATCCTTTTCTTTTTGTGTTTTTATTTTTATTTTTCCATCTCTACAATCTTCACATACCTAAAATGATCCTGTCAGTACTCAAAGTTACCGCTGACTAAGCACTGATCGAGTGCGAAACGCGTCGGCTGTCCTGTTTTCTGTGATTGCTGTGACTGTACATGTTTTTGGATTTACATTAAAGACAACTTTTTTCGTTTGAAAATCCTTGGAGTGCGGCCGTCCTTCCCTCTTTTCTTCATCATCATTAGGGAGGGCTGCCTGCTGCCAGCTAGAGGGGAAGAGTCCTCAAAAACCAAAAGTCCAGTGCCTGACATGGACTCCTCCTCCTCATGAAACTCCTCCTCCTCAACCTCCTCCTCCTCCTCCTCCTCCGCTTCAACCTCCTCCGCGGACTCCGGCCTTGTCGGGGGGGCCTCATTAGGCTGCTGTCCTGGGGATGGTGCGGTCAGGCCAGATGGCCCTGCACCCTCCTGCACATCTGTGGATGATACAAAACATTCACAGGTTGGAGGATCCACACACTTGCCACATATTCCCTTTCCCCCCCTCCCCCACACATGCTACACACCTGATATTAAAAAAAAACATACCTGGCACCACAGGCTCCGGACTTGAGTCAAAGCCGGGGAGGCCCTCAACTTCATGCCGATGAAAGGTCAGGGCCACCGCACGCTCCTCCGCTGTCAGCCTAACACGGCATGGTGGGCCCCCTCCTGTGCCCCTGGCATGGGCAAGCATTTTGGCCAGCTTCTGTTTGACCAGACGCCGGAGGTCATTAATCTTTTTATCAATGCCAGACCGGGTCCGTGTCTCCCCCTCCCCCGCTGAATTGACCTGCTCAGTGATGAGGTCCAAAATCTCCCTCCTCCTGGCCGGGGTGGTGTTGGCACTGTCCAGGCCGTGGAGGAAACGCCCATAATCGCTAATGGCCCGGGCAAGAATTCTTTTTTCCCCCAAAGTAAAATTTAGTTTTCGCTTTCTCTCTGTCATACTGAAAAAAAACACTCCCAGTCAACAAAAATCAGTCACAAAAACAAGCACAACCAATCAAGCAAGAACATACACAAAGAGAAAACTAACACCCAAAAAATCACACAAGCACTCAGCAAAAAACAGTCACAAAAAACAAACAGCAAAAATTAAGCAAGAAAACAAACGAACAGAAATATATCAAACAAACAGTCTCTCAAACACTTATCAAAAAACACTTTCAAAGATCTACTAACAAACACTTGATCACACAGAACACTAATCTGACAAATACAAAACACAACGCAACTAACAACGGGACAAAAGCACTTGGTTAAATGGGAAGGGACAAAGGGATGTACTTTTGCAATGGAAGTGCGTTTGTGTCTGTCTATTTATGCTGTCTGCGTAGTCTTTAGTCCATTTCCAATTTCACTGATTGCGCCGTTCCCGAGTTGTGAGCATGCGCACAGCGGAGCTGACCATGGTCTCCTTCAAGCGCGCATGCGCGAGCCGGCCGGCCCTTCATTTGCATGGAGTCACGGCTCATTTCAATGTAACACGCCCACGTCCTTCCCAATTTGTATTACTCCGCCTTACGCCTCTGAAATAAGGTTACGCATGTGCAATTTTCTGCGCAAAAGCTACGAGATTAGGGTGATTACGCGGCTACATTGCGCAAGTCTAACGTAAAGGCGGTGCGCTACGCCGGTCCAATAACGCGCAGATGTACCTGAATCTGGATAGATAGACAGACAGACAGACAGACAGACAGATAGATGTACAGTTTGTAGAGAATATATTGACATCCCTAGGAGTTGTCAATATATTTATAAACTGTATAGCTTAGCTAGTTCTGCTATTAGTATCTGTCAGGCAGGAGATTGTGCTTGATGCTCTAACGTGTTAGTGTACACGTGTTAGTTAATTGCACATAGACGCATTAACTTTTACTGCACGTTTGCTATTTATTTGCACAGAAAGGCAGTTGCTGTTAATGCAAGTGGGCTATTGCATTGCACAGAAACGCAGTCGCTCTGACTGTGCATGTGCTGTTTAATACCACCTTAGCGCATTTGGTGTCACCGCACGTGTGCTGTTACATACCACCTGAGCGCATTTGGTGTCACCGCACGTGTGCTGTTACATACCACCTGAGCGCATTTGGTGTCACCGCACGTGTGCTGTTACATACCACCTGAGCGCATCTGGTGTCACCGCACGTGTGCTGTTACATATCACCTGAGCGCATTTGGTGTCACCGCACGTGTGCTGTTACATATCACCTGAGCGCATTTGGTGTCACCGCACGTGTGCTGTTACATATCACCTGAGCGCATTTGGTGTCACCGCACGTGTGCTGTTACATACCACCTGAGCACATTTCGTGTCACCGCACGTGTGCTGTTACATACCACCTTAGCGCATTTCGTGTCACCGCACGTGTGCTGTTACATACCACCTGAGCGCATTTGGTGTCACCGCACATGTGCTGTTACATATCACCTGAGCGTATTTGGTGTCACCGCACGTTTGCTGTTACATACCATCTGAGCGCATTTGGTGTCACCGCACGTGTGCTGTTACATACCACCTTAGCGCATTTGGTGTCACCGCACGTGTGCTGTTATATACCACCTGAGCTCAGTTAGTGTCACTGTACGTGTGCTGTTATATACCACCTGAGCGCATTTAGTGTCACCGCACCTGTGCTGTTATATACCACCTGAGCGCAGTTAGTGTCACTGGACGTGTGCTGTTATATACCACCTGAGCGCAGTTAGTGTCACTGGACGTGTGCTGTTATATATCACCTGAGCGCAGTTAGTGTCACTGTACGTGTGCTGTTATATACCACCTGAGCGCAGTTAGTGTCACTGTACGTGTGCTGTTATATACCACCTGAGCGCAGTTAATGTCACTGTACATGTGCTGTTATATACCACCTGAGCGCATTTAGTGTCACCGCACCTGTGCTGTTATATACCACCTGAGCGCAGTTAGTGTCACCGCACCTGTGCTGTTATATACCACCTGAGCGCAGTTAGTGTCACTGGACGTGTGCTGTTATATACCACCTGAGCGCAGTTAGTGTCACTGTACGTGTGCTGTTATATACCACCTGAGCGCAGTTAGTGTCACCGCACCTGTGCTGTTATATACCACCTGAGCGCAGTTAGTGTCACTGGACGTGTGCTGTTATATACCACCTGAGCGCAGTTAGTGTCACTGGACGTGTGCTGTTATATACCACCTGAGCGCAGTTAGTGTCACTGGACGTGTGCTGTTATATACCACCTGAGCGCAGTTAGTGTCACTGGACGTGTGCTGTTATATACCACTGAGCGCAGTTAGTGTCACTGGACATGTGCTGTTATATATCACCTGAGCGCAGTTAGTGTCACTGTACGTGTGCTGTTATATACCACCTGAGCGCAGTTAGTGTCACTGTACGTGTGCTGTTATATACCACCTGAGCGCAGTTAGTGTCACTGTACATGTGCTGTTATATACCACCTGAGCGCATTTAGTGTCACCGCACCTGTGCTGTTATATACCACCTGAGTTCAGTTAGTGTCACCGCACCTGTGCTGTTATATACCACCTGAGTGCAGTTAGTGTCACTGTACGTGTGCTGTTATATACCACCTGAGCGCAGTTAGTGTCACTGTACGTGTGCTGTTATATACCACCTGAGCGCATTTAGCGTCACCGCACCTGTTCTGTTATATACCACCTGAGCGCAGTTAGTGTCACTGGACGTGTGCTGTTATATACCACCTGAGCAAGGTTAGTGTCACTGGACGTGTGCTGTTATATACCACCTGAGCGCAGTTAGTGTCACTGTACGTGTGCTGTTACATACCACCTGAGCGCAGTTAGTGTCACCGCACCTGTGCTGTTATATACCACCTGAGCGCAGTTAGTGTCACTGTACGTGTGCTGTTATATACCACCTGAGCGCAGTTAGTGTTACCGCACCTGTGCTGTTATATACCACCTGAGCGCAGTTAGTGTCACTGTACGTGTGCTGTTACATACCACCAGAGCGCAGTTAGTGTCACCGCACCTGTGCTGTTATATACCACCTGAGCGCAGTTAGTGTCACTGTACGTGTGCTGTTTTATACCACCTGAGCGCAGTTAGTGTCACCGTACGTGTGCTGTTATATACCACATGAGTGCAGTTAGTGTCACCGTACGTGTGCCGTTATATACCACCTGAGCGCAGTTAGTGTCACTGTACGTGTGCTGTTTTATACCACCTGAGCGCAGTTAGTGTTAGTGCTCCAATTAGAGTTATTGGGAGGGGGTGCAAGTGTTGTGTTGTGCCCAAGGCACAATTGTTCAGCCCCTGTTTAACAGGGGCGCCTAATAACAATTTTTGATGCAATACTTTGCACGTGGCTCCTTGTTGGGCTCCAATTACAGTATGTTTGAGGGGTGCCCTTTTTTCTAAAAATTTTCTTTCACAAAATAATGGCCCCCCACCACCGCTAAAATATTCGACATAATGTTGCCACACAGAACTTGCGCAAGTAGCATTAATTACTTTTTTTTATAGTCCTCTCATGTTGTGCAGGGACATTTCTAAACACGTGCCACTACTATAGACACCCAGCAGGTGTGATATTTATAGGAATTTTTTTTTTCTTTTCACTTTAAGCATCATTAAAATGGCTGCTCCGGAAGAAACGTCTGTTTTAAAAAAAAAAATTCCATTGATACAGGTTCCCTGGGGCAATCACCAGTGCTTACTTTGCCTAGGGGTCACTGTCCCCGGCATACCCCCCTCCCCCAACTCCCTTTAAACCTAATCTTGCGCATTTCCTTTGTTCAATGTAAAACCTAACATTTGGGCCTTCGTGCAACAGATCACATCCAAGATAAAAAAAAACTTGGACTTGGATAATCAACATTTGCACAATCTATACTTTAGACATAGAAAGGATCTTAAGGATCTCCAATGTCATCCTGAATTGGTGATAAAGCCAGCTGACAAAGGGGGAAACATTGTTCTCATGGATGTTGTGGTATATGAACGCATGCGTCTCGAAATCCTTGACAACAGACAAAAGGTACCGACTTATATCAAAGACTTCAGTGGAAAACTTTACACGCGAGTACGATAGCTTTATTTTCAAGGCCTACCAACAGGGCATTATTGACTTACAGTTGTATTCAAAATTATTCAACCCCCCAATGCTGTAAAGGTTTTAGGGAATTTAGTGTACATTTGTAATTGTATTCAGAATGAAATCCTACAAGGACTTCTTAAAGAACCATATGCAACTAAAATGACATCAATTGTTTTTGTAATACAGTAGTAAATGTTTCTTTTGTGAATTCTTCATTTACACAATTATTCAACCCCTTAAAGACTACTACTCTGAAGAACAGAGGTTCATTGAAGTGTTTTCAATCAGGTATTGAAAACACCTGTGGATGTCAGGGAGCAGCAATAAAGCCTAATAAGCACCAATTAGGCAGCTTTAAAATGACTGTAATACTCAGCTCCTTCTAGACATTTACTGGTGTGGTTACAAACATGGTGAAGTCAAGAGAATGGTCCAGGAAGACAAGAGAAGATGTGATTACTCTTCACAGTAAGTGCAATGGCTATAAGAAGATTGCAAAGATGTTAAACATACCAAGGGACACCATAGGAAGCATCATTCGCAAATTCAAGGCAAAGGGCACTGTTGAAACGCTACCTGGTCGTGGAAGAAAGAAGATGCTGACTTTGACTGCTGTGCGCTACCTGAAGCATGGAGTGGAGAAAAGTCCCTGTGTGACTTCTGAGAAACTGAGAGAAGATTTGTCAGATGTGGGTACTGAAGTTTCTGCTCAGACAATACGGCGCACACTGCGTAATGAAGGCCCCCATGCCAGAACTCCCAGAGTGAACTCCCCCTTGCTGTCTCCAAAGAATAAGAAGAGTCGACTGCAGTATGCCAAAAGCCATGTGGACAAACCACAGAAGTTTTGGGATTGTGTTCTGTGGACTGATGAAACAAAATTAGAACTGTTTGGGCTCATGGATCAACGCTATGTTTGGAGGAGGAAGAACAAGGCCTATGAAGAAAAGAACACCTTGCCTACTGTGAAGTATGGCGGGGGGTCAATCATGCTTTGGGGCTGTTTTGCTTCTGCAGGTACAGGAAAGCCTCAGCGTGTGCAAGGTACCATGAATTCTCTTCAGTACCAGGAGATATTGGATGACAATGTGATGCAGTCCGTCACAAACCTGAGGCTTGGGAGACGTTGGACCTTTCAACAGGACAATGATCCCAAGCATACCTCCAAGTCCACTAGAGCATGGTGGCAGATTAAAGGCTGGAACATTTTGGAGTGGCCATCGCAGTCACCAGACTTAAATCCGATTGAGAACCTCTTGTGGGACTTAAAGAAAGCAGTTGCAGTGTGCAAGCCTAATGCCGCGTACACACGGTCGTTTTTTGCGATGAAAAAAAAACCCGACGTTTTCTGTGAAGTAAAAACGACGTTTTTGAAACGTCACTTTCAAAGACAATTTTGCATACACACCATCGTTTTTTCACAAAAAGCGAGGTTACGTTCACCACTCTTCCATTAAAGCTCGCTTCATAACTAGCTTCTGGGCATGCGCGGGTTGAAAAACGTCGTTTTGAACGACGTTTTTGCTACACACGGTGACTTTTTGTGAAACAAAAAACGACGTTTTGAAAAACGACACAAAAAATTCAAGCATGTTGGAATTTTTTTTTGGCCACACACGATCAATTTAAATGACGTTTTAAAAAAAACGTCGTTTTTTTTCATCGCAAAAAACGACCGTGTGTACGCGGCATAAGAATGTGACTGAACTGGAGGCTTTTGCCCATGACGAATGGGTGAAGATACCCGTAGATCGCTGCAATACACGTGTCAAGCTATGTTTCACGTTTAAAAGCTGTTATAACTGTAAAAGGATGTTGTACTAAGTACTAAGATTGAATGTCACTTGGGGGTTGAATAAAACTGATAATGATGTGAGCACAGAAAAGACATTTGTGTTTTTTTCATTATAAATGTTATGTTATATTTGTCTGACCTACACGTGCCTCTTTGATTTAATTGTAAGCAGGATGACTGAATGATCAAAATCAATGTCATACTGGCCAAAACAATCAATTTCAGTGGGGGTTGAATAATTTTGAATACAACTGTAAATACTTGGAGTTATCTCAATGTTAAGGAACACATGTTCTACACTTTACCCAAAGTGCACAAGTCACTGGAGCATCCCCCCTAGATGACCTTTAGTATCAGGCTGCCAGGGTTTAACCCGAGAAAGCGAGAGACTTCGTAGACAAATACCTTTATCCGCACGTAACATCCCTATTCTCTTATGTTAAAGACACAACAGATCTACTCTGCAATCTAGATGGTAAACAAATTCCCACAATCACCTGGTTGGTAGCTCTAGAAGTAGAGAATCTTTATAACTCCATCCCACATAAAAAGGGAATTGAGGTTATTCATACCAAACTCAAAGAACGAAGTATGTCTAATCTTTACAGCAAGTTTTTCAGCTATTGGAGTTCATCCTAACAAAATATTTTTAGGGTTGGTTCCTTCCACTTCCTCCAGGTACAGGGGGTGGCTATTGGAACCAAGTGTGCCAAATTTCTTGACCTACAAATTCTTGTTGATGCTGATGGAACTCTATGTTCCTCACTTTATCGCAAGCCTTCTTCAGACAACACGATTCTGCATGCCAGCAGTGCGCATCCCCAACCACTGCTGGATAGCATTTCTTATAGTCAGTTTCTATGACTTAGAAGAAATTGCACGTTAGATGCTGTGACGCCTACGCCTTATTAAACCTAAATTAGGGAGTAGTCAGTGACAATGGAGAATTCTCAGTATAAACCACCAGTTAACTCAATATTTGTTCAGAGAGTGAGGGGTTAATATCATCACAATCTCCTGTAGACTATCTCGCATCAATGGTATCGTATATGATCTATAGGGGGAAGATGATATCTAGAGAGTCACAGTACAGACTATCACACAAGTTACTGGGAACAGAATCCTATAGAATTAGCATACACTGCATAAATAGGCAATGTCAGTTCTAGCTTGAATAGACTGATTCCTATGGTACTTGCGGTTGTGAAGGCTGTAAGATGATAAGTCTCCCAGGAGAATGTAGGCAGGGATTCAGGAGGAAGTAGAAGGTGTAGAGTGTCAGCTCTGTGGTCTAGCCCTCGGATTCCGGAAGTAGGCAGGGATTTCAGGAAGAAGTAGAAGCTGTAGAGTGTGAGCTCTGTGGTCTAGGTCTCGGAATCCTGAAGTAGGGAGTCCTGGGGTTGAGAACAACTCTCCTCCAGAAGGCAGGAGGTGAAGAGGGTCTCCAGTAGAGTCGTCCTTGATCACAGATGGCGCCGGGTGTCTAGTTCAATAACCGAACACCCAGCCGCCATCAGAGAGGGTTTAAATAGCCCGCCCAGCATGGGAACGAGCGAGCGCACTTCCGCGTTCCAGCGTGAAACGCAGGGACGCAGGGCGCACCGGAAGTGACGCTGAACAGACACTGGATGGAGCGCAGCTGTCTGAACAAGATATAGCTGCGCTCGTCTTATGTAAAATAACGCCGATGGCGTTACATACTCCCCTCCTCAAGGGGGTCCCAAAAATAGAACCAGAGGGTGATGGGCGGTCAGGGTATCTGCGGTGAAAATGCTTGATGAGTCTAGGGGCATGAATGTGAGAGGCATCTTCCCAAGAGTCATCAAGTTGGCTGTAGCCTTTCCAACGAATTAAATATTGGAGGGAAGAACCTTGTTTTTTGGAATCTAGAATTCTTTCTATTTCGTACTCGGTCTCACCTAGAACCTCAACAGGAGAAGGGGGTTGAGGAACTCTGTTAGGAAAGGGATTAGGTATGAAAGGTTTAATAAGTGAGACATGGAAAGTCGGATGTATCTTCCAATGTGAAGGTAGAACTAGTTTTACGGTGTTGTTGTTAATGAGGTGTGAAATGGTGAAAGGACCAGTAAATTGACGTCCTAGTTTCCTTGAGGGAATATTAAGACGTAAATTTCGGGTAGAGAGCCAAACTAAATCACCAACTTTGTATTTTGGGGGAGCAGTTCTACGGGAGTCGTAATATTTCTTCTGTCTTTGTTGGGCTGTACGAAGATTGACATGGAGTATTTCTGAAGTCCTCTTTAAGTTTGAGAGGTAATGCTCTACAGCAGGAACACTGTTAGGGAGAACAGAGATTGGTGCAGATTTGGGATGAAATCCATAGTTAGCGTAGAAAGGAGAAAATCCGGAGGAAGAACTGGAGGCGTTATTATACGCGAATTCAGCATGAGGAAGAAATTGGAGCCAGTCATCCTGTAAATGGGTGCAATAACAGCGTAAGTATTGTTCGAGTGTTTGATTAACCCGTTCTGTCTGACCGTTTGTCTGAGGATGATAGGCAGTGGACATACGATGATCAATTTGTAAGGCTTGGCAAAGCGCTCTCCAGAATCTGGAAATGAATTGGGTGCCGCGGTCTGAGATAATCTGGGAAGGGAGGCCATGTAACTTGAGAACATTCTCTAAGAAGGCTTGTGCGGTCTCGAGAGAGGTTGGTAACTTCTTTAATGGAATGAAGTGAGCCATCTTTGTTAATAAGTCGACTGTAACCATAATCGTGTTGGCACCTTGAGACCTGGGGAGGTCGACTATGAAATCCAGGGAAACAACATCCCAGGGTCTTTCCGGAATAGGAATAGATGTAAGAAGACCATAAGGTGGCTTCCTGGAATGTTTGTTGGTAGCACATATGACGCATGAATTAACATATTGAGTGACAGTGTGTGAGAGCTTAGGCCACCAGTAATCTCTTTTAATTAAGTGAATGGTCTTACTAATTCCTGGATGACCTGCTAGTGGAGCATCATGAAGTTGTTTGAGAAGAGTAGTTTGCAAAGCGGGAGGAACGTAAACTTTATTATTGAATGTATATAGCCCGTTAGAATGTTTTTTGAGACCCGGAGGCACCTCATTAGGGAGAGATTGGAGAAGTAAGTGTAAGAAGGGAACAGAAGCTCCAATGAAGCGATCAAGTGGAATTATCGAGGAGGGAGGAGTCTCAATTGTGTGATTGTCATGCATTCGTGACAATGAGTCAGCTTTGACATTTTCTGTACCAGGACGATAGGAGATGTTGAAATCGAACCTGTCAAAGAATAAACTCCACCTAACTTGGCGGGAGGATAGGGTCTTGCAGGCCTTAAGATGTTGCAAATTGCGATGATCTGTAAGGATGGTGATGGGATGTTTAGAACCCTCCAGAAGATGTCTCCAATTACTCAAGGCATCCTTTATGGCGAGGAGTTCTTTCTCTCCAATAGGATAGTTCATCTCGGCAGGTAGTAGAGTCCTGGAATAGAAAGCCACCGGATGCAGAGGATCCGAAAGAGTAGATCGTTGGGAAAGCACAGCACCCAAGGCAAAGTGCGAGGCATCTACCTCCAATGTGAAGTGACAATGTGGGTTAGGAAGTTGTAGAATTGGAGCGGAGGTGAAACTGGATTTCAAGAAGTCAAAAGATCGTTGTGCGTCGTCCGACCAGGAGAAAGGTGTCTTAGAACTAGTGAGACTGTTTAGTGGTTTCACAATCGCTGAGAAGTCTTTAATAAACTTTCTGTAGTAATTTGCAAATCCGAGGAACCGTTGTAATGCTTTTCTGGAATGGGGAACGGGCCAGGACAAAATGCACTCTACTTTCGATGATTCCATCTGTATTCCATTTGGAGTAATAAGATACCCAAGGAAAGAGATGCTGCGTTGACTGAAAACACATTTTTCAAGTTTGGCATATAATGAATGTGTTCTCAGTCTAGCCAAAACCCAACGGACATGTTTGATGTGTTCTTCAGGAGAATCTGAGTAAATTAAGATGTCGTCCAAATAAATAACGACGCAAACGTCTAACAAGTCTCGAAAAATGTCATTGATAAACCATTGGAATGTAGCGGGTGCATTGCATAAGCCAAAGGGCATTACCATATATTCAAAAAGCCCATAACGTGTCTTAAAGGCTGTTTTCCACTCATCGCCTGAGCGGATTCTCACAAGATTGTAGGCACCCCTAAGATCTAGTTTAGTGAAAAGTTTTGAGGTTTGAAGACGCTCGATGAGTTCCAGAATTAATGGTAGTGGGTATCTATTTTTTATGGTGATGTTATTGAGTGCACGGTAGTCAATGATTGGTCGAAGTGAGCCATCTTTATTCTTTACGAAGAAGATTGCAGCACTTGCTGGGGAAGTTGAAGGTCTGATGAAACCTTTTTTAAGGTTCTCATCGATGTAATCCTTGAGGTGTACAAGTTCTGGTTGGGATAATGGATAGATTCTTGCCGTAGGAATAGGACTGTCAGGTATAAGGTCTATGGGGCAGTCATAGATCCTATGTGGGGGAAGTTTGTTTGCCATGGTCTTGCTGAAAACATCCGCAAAGTCATGTAAATAACCTGGGAGATCAGAAGGGTAGTTGTTTGTGATAGAGGTGGAACATATAGGATAACAACTGTGCTTACAGTGAAAGGACTGTAGATCTAGGGAACTAGTGGACCATAGGAAGGTTGGCTGATGAATACGCAGCCATGGTATTCCGAGAATTATTGGGAATATAGGTGATGAGATCACATCAAAAGCAAGGGTCTCAGTGTGACCAGAAGCACAAGTGACGAGAAGGGGGAAGTTTGCAGGGATATAGGACCTGTTGAGGCACTAGAACCATCAATAAAAGTGAGTGACACAGGGGTATGCTTGGACACACAGGGTATTTTATTAGATTCTACAATCTTTGAATCAATAAAGTTGCCACAGGCTCCGCTGTCGACCATTGCATCAATGGAAATCCTTTCTAGACCCCACTGTAAAGTAAGAAGAATGATAATGTAGCGGTTTGAAATAGTACCAGTAAAGTTAAGCTTGGTAAGTTGGTGTTTACTTTTTTTACCTTCGGAATTCCTCTTGAGAAGGGGACAAGAGGAGACAACGTGGTCAGGGGCAGAGCAATACAAACAGAGGTTTTGGTCTCTGCGGCGTTGTTTTTCAGCTGCGGTTAGTGGGCCTTTAATCGCACCGAGTTCCATAGGAAGCTCCTTGGGGGGAGATCTGGCTCTCCTGAAAGGTGTGGGAAGAAATGCATTTGCACGTTCAGCTCTTCTTTCGCGGAGACGACGATCGATAGAAATGGAGAGTTGCATTAGGTCCTCTAGAGATGTTGGAAGTTCTATGCGTGCAATCTCGTCCTTTAAAGCTTCTGTCAAGCCAAGCCGGAATTGGTTCCTTAGTGCAATATCTGACCACTGGGTCTCTCTGCACCAACATTTGAATTCTGAAATGTAGTCTTCCACTGGTCTTTTCCCTTGCTTGAGGTTTCTGATGGAATTCTCAGCGGTTAACTGTTTATTGGGATCCTCGTAAAGGAGGGACATTTCAGTGAGGAAGGTGTCGAAAGCCCCCAGGAGATCACCATGCTCTTCTAGATAGGCGTCGGCCCAGACTCTAGGTTCACCCCGAAGATATGAGATAAGGGTGAGAATTCTTACCCTATCAGAATGATAGGTACGGGGACGTAGTTCAAACATCAACCGACATGAACTAATAAATTGGCGAAAAAATTTCCTGTCTCCAGAGAAAGGTTCAGGTGCACATACTTTTGGTTCAGGTCTCTCTCTGGCCTGGGCAAAATTCTGTTGGCGGAGGGCTTCATTCTCTAAACGTATCTCATTTAGAGAGTTAGTGAGGGTATCCACCCTTTGTGTTAGTCCCACTAAATGATTTGTTAGATCTGCGGGATCCATCTAGATTTTATTTTTATGGTTCGGTTATTCTGTGACGCCTACGCCTTATTAAACCTAAATTAGGGAGTAGTCAGTGACAATGGAGAATTCTCAGTATAAACCACCAGTTAACTCAATATTTGTTCAGAGAGTGAGGGGTTAATATCATCACAATCTCCTGTAGACTATCTCGCATCAATGGTATCGTATATGATCTATAGGGGGAAGATGATATCTAGAGAGTCACAGTACAGACTATCACACAAGTTACTGGGAACAGAATCCTATAGAAT
Source organism: Rana kukunoris (assembly GCA_029574335.1). Lineage (NCBI taxonomy): Eukaryota > Metazoa > Chordata > Amphibia > Anura > Ranidae > Rana > Rana kukunoris. The sequence continues at coordinate 267,736,183 of CM056050.1, read as the reverse complement.
TAGCATACACTGCATAAATAGGCAATGTCAGTTCTAGCTTGAATAGACTGATTCCTATGGTACTTGCGGTTGTGAAGGCTGTAAGATGATAAGTCTCCCAGGAGAATGTAGGCAGGGATTCAGGAGGAAGTAGAAGGTGTAGAGTGTCAGCTCTGTGGTCTAGCCCTCGGATTCCGGAAGTAGGCAGGGATTTCAGGAAGAAGTAGAAGCTGTAGAGTGTGAGCTCTGTGGTCTAGGTCTCGGAATCCTGAAGTAGGGAGTCCTGGGGTTGAGAACAACTCTCCTCCAGAAGGCAGGAGGTGAAGAGGGTCTCCAGTAGAGTCGTCCTTGATCACAGATGGCGCCGGGTGTCTAGTTCAATAACCGAACACCCAGCCGCCATCAGAGAGGGTTTAAATAGCCCGCCCAGCATGGGAACGAGCGAGCGCACTTCCGCGTTCCAGCGTGAAACGCAGGGACGCAGGGCGCACCGGAAGTGACGCTGAACAGACACTGGATGGAGCGCAGCTGTCTGAACAAGATATAGCTGCGCTCGTCTTATGTAAAATAACGCCGATGGCGTTACAGATGCTGACTTTTACCAAGCAGCAGATGACATCAAAGAGGGTATAGTAGATCTTTTTTTTTTTTAAAAACTTAAAAACAAAGAAATCAAAAATTGAACAGAAAGGATCTCATCCATTCAAATAAACATTCAAATGAAAATTAACCTGTTCATATCACAAAATATGCCAAACACGATCAGATGAGAAGTATTCTAACTGAATTCTGGCCTTTACTTACCACCAATAGCACCATTAAAGGCGGCGGTGGGGGACGACATGTCTGCTGGTAAGTGTACTAACCAGCAGACATGTCGGGCGGACAGATTCCACTGGATGGATTTCAAAGCATGCTTTGAAATCTGTCGGGTGGAGAAATCTGTCCGCTAGCCCATACACACGAGCGGAGATGTCTGCTGAAACGGTCCATCGGACCGTTTTCAGCGGACATATCCCCTCGTGTGTACGAGGCCTATGAGGGACAGTCTGGTAACATGTCATTACTCGTCTGGAAATTTCGATCGCTCTATGCATGTGGGAACATTCCTATGCGGGAGATGTGATATCTGCTCTTTCATCTCAAATTCTAGGGATGTCATCCTTCCCAATGGTCACATCTATACTGTAAGACAGAGTCACGTGTAAAACTGAGGGAGTTATCTACTTGGCCATCTGTCAATGCAGGTGCTTTTACATCGGAAAGACAAAGCACTTTTCTTTAACCACTTCCCACCCGGTCAATAGTGAATTGACGTCTGGGAAGTGGTTTAGTTATCCCTACTGGACGTCTATTGACGTCTTGCAGGATAACAGCTGTGGCGCGCCTAGGTGGCGCATCGCGGGGATCGGTGATGTGGTGAGTCAGTCTGACATACCGCTAGACTGATCTCGGTAAAGAGCCTCCGGCGGAGGCTCTTTACCGCGTGATCAGCCATATCCAATCACGTCTGATCACAATGTAAACAGGAAAAGCCGCAGATCGGCTTTTCCTCAATTGCTTCTGTTATACGTGAGTAGAGGAGAGCCGATCGGCTGCTCTCCTGACAGGGGGGTTTGTGCTGATAGTTTATCAGCGCAGCCCCCCCTCGGATCACCGCACAGGACCACCAGCATGCTGCCCAGGACCACCAGGGATGGGCATCCACACTGGACCACCAGGTATGCCCCCTAGACCACCAGGGAATGCCAATCTGTGCCAAGGCAGCTGCCAATCAATGCCCAGGCAGCTGGCCACCAGTGCCCATTCAAAATCCCTGCCAGTGCCGTCATGATGGATACCCATCAGTGCCGCATGTCAGTGCCCATTAGTGTCATGTATCGATGTCCATTAGTGCCGCCCATCAATGCCACCCATAAGTACCCACCATTGCAGCCTTTCAGTGCCCAGTATCACCCAATGGCGCCCACCAGTGCCACCCATGATTGTCCATCAGTGCTGTCTATCAATGCCCTTCAGTGCTGCATATCAGTGCCGCCTACCAGTGCCCATCAATGCCGCATATCAGTGCCAATCATCAGTGCCACCTCATTGGCACCACCTTATCGGTGCTGCCTTTTCAGTGCCCGTCAGTGCCACCTTATCAGTGCCTGTCAGTACCGCCTTATCAATGCTCATCAGTGAAGGAGAAAACGTACTTATTTACAAAATTTTATAACAGAAAAAAAGAAAAAAACTTTTTTTTTGCAAAGTTTTGGTCTTTTTTTATTTGTATAGCAACAATTAAAAACCCCAGAGGTGATCAAATACCACCAAAATAAAGCTCTATTCTGTTTGGGTACAATGTAGCATGACCGCACAATTGTCATTTAAATAGCGATCGCGCAGAAAGCTGAAAATTGGCTTGGGCAGGAAGGGGCGTAAGTGCCTGGTATTGAGGTGGTTAAACGAATTAAGGATCACATTATGCCATTGTTCAAACTTTTGACTACCACTGCTCTTAATAGACATATTGGGTGTCAACACGATTTTGACTTTAGCCTGGTTCATTTTGCCGCACTTGAATATGTACTCTTACATGACCGGGGCAGAGGAATTGACGTTACCTTGCTACAGCTTGAAACTAAGTGAATACACATTTTAGATGCCATTAAATATCCGAGTTCTATGGATTAGCTTATGTATTGGTAAATCCTGTATATTCTCATAGACTAGTATACTGTATATTTCAGTATATCTAAAACCCATAATTGTTTAATGTCTCTACTGGATCTGATGCCAAGTCTTTTGTTAGGACCCCTGGCATTTATTTCCATTCTATTTGTCCCCTCTCCCTTTATTTTGCTTGGTTGTTGACTGCCACTCTTAGATCCTTATACCATCCCAGGATCCACAAGAAATATATTCAGGTCAAATAACCCCCAATTATATAGTTCTCCAATATAATTCAGTTTATATTGTTATATACTTATACATACTTGTAATGCAGATACATTTTTTTAACTTTCTGCTACTTTATTCTTTGGTTTTGCACCGTTTTGATTAGCATACATTTTGCGTGTTATATTTGTGTACATTGATTTTTATTGTACTGTGAATATGCTTTAAGATTTGGAGGGGCTATATGGTGGGGAGGGATGGGCTATACCTGCACCTCCGACTTGGGTTGTGCATGGCAGCCCTTTGCATCAAGTCTCTCTTCCTTGATCAACCCCATTCTTTCCATCCTTTTTCCCCCTCTCCCTCATCCTGCTCTGAGTTCCTGCCAGCCTTGGGATGCTTATAGACGGATTTTGGCAGTGACCAGATCACCACCTGTGGCTGTATGGACACCCAAGGGTCGTATGTAAATATAGATACCCGGTTTGGCTTTTATACAGCGATTAGTGCAATAAAAATGCACTGATTACTGTGTAAATGTCACTGGCAGGGAAGGGGTTAACACTAGGGGGTGATCAAGGGGTTAATTATGTTTGTTCCCTATTGTGTTTTCCAAATGTAGGGGGAGGGGACTCACTATAGGAGATGGCAGATCATGGTTCCCAGCTTATAGGAACTCACAATCTGCATTTCCTCTCAGAACAGGGGTGTGTGTGTTTACACACACACACACACACATACGTCCCTGTTTTGCCTCTCATGCCCGCGATGGTTCGTGGCCGGCAGTCATTGCGACTGCCAGTCACAAGCATCGGCACTCCCGCAGTGCAGTGGTGCGAGCCCGCTATGCGCTTAAACTATGTGGGATCATGAAAAAACACACAATCTTAAAATTGTATAGTGGTATAACTCTGTTCTCATTCTATGATTGCATAAAGTTGTTTGTTTAATCACATTGCATATTTTATGTGCAAACTAAAATAATAACTGTTTTAAAGGTTCCAAGCACCAATAAAAAGCATAGTTGACGGGAATACCACCCTATGCCTGGAAAACTACTTATGAAGACATTTAAATGATAAATTGTTTGCTCTGAGGTTGGGATAATAGCAGCACTTAAATGTAAGCCACAAGCATAATTCAAGAGTTTAATAAAGTCTTTGGCTTTAATGTCAGCCACCATATTCAGAAGTTAGCATTAGGATTCCCCGTCAGAAAGGTTTTTGACAAAGCATATACACTGTACATTTTTTAAATCAAGTAAAAAAAAAAAGGTCATTTTTAAAAAGACTGTTCGGTTTTGGAACCAAACATCTAGCAAGACAAACCGATCAATTTAGAATGAAGTGCACTAGTACAGATTAATAAGTCTGCATTATGAATAATGCAATTGATGTTCCAAAAGTTTCACCACATACACTTAAGCTAGATCCTAATGTTGTAGCATCATCATTTATAATACAGTTAACCTGTCTCACAAAATATATTTCTAATAAAATCTAAATGAATTGCAAATACCAATCAAGCGCAATCAATAAACCTCTAAATGTACTTTAATATTAACAGATATTTGAAAGAAGAAAAAGTAGTTGTCTTTACAAAAGCTTGGGTAAAGCTCAATTTTGTGTTGGTTCATATTGTTCGTTTTACACCACTAATTGCAGTAATGAGCAAAAATGCTTGGATTTATTTCATAAGCCTCATGAACTCATCATAAATTCTTCAAACTACGAGCTGTAATCTAAACCTTATTAAAGTCAATGGGGACCCCATCTTGAAAATCAGTTTTGGTAATTTTCAAAGCAAATAGGCAAGAGATTAACAGCCAACTTTGGTTATAAAATTCTCTGAATACCAAAATAGGTATTTATTGCGCATTGAGGAATATATACCCTGGACATACCAGAGATAAATCTTGCATACCAAACAATGAAACAAGTCGTTTTATACCCACCCACTTCATTTTGTATATCATAAAAAGGTAACCTGTACTTTCAAATCTTATTGGAGTTTTAATTTAAAACAAAAACCATGGGGGGCTGGGTATTGTTATGAGGACATGTATCAAATGGAAAACAACTATTTTAAGAAGCAGTATAAGAACCCTCCATTTTAAGCAACTTTGATGACGACATGAGAAAAACAAATTCTTCAAATGACATGCTTGGAAGAATCCTGTGAGCTATATTTGGTATTAAATGTGAAAGCTATCACATCCCTGGTGCCCCTGGAGTGAACGGGATATGAGTACAGTGATAAACAAGGGTTAGAGTACTGCCACCCATAACAAAAAAAGATAATCAGATAATTCAGCCATTGCTGAAAGACATGCCTCCTTCTGCATTAGTGGAAAACTCAAACCCACAGGGAAGATTACAGTCCTTTCTATTCCTCGTCAGCCCCACCAGTGGCGTCACTAGGGTTGGTGTCACCTGGTGCGGTAAAATATGGTGTCACCCCTACCAATGGGAAATACAGTTTCTGGTGCCTTGGTCCACATCCATAGCCTCTTCTGGCATAGGTATATAGACAATATTTTTGTTCTATAGTTGGGCACTGAGAAACTTCTAAACAGATTGTTTGACTTCCTAAACAAAAAAATTGTATAATCTATTTTCCAAGGGTACAAATAATGAATACAGCATTCTTTTTTTAGAACTTATGATCATTAACAAATGAGACAGCACTATCAAGACATTATTTAAATAACTTATCTTAGGGAATAAGATCCTGATTGTTCAAAGCTCTCATCCACAACAACTTGTATAATAACTTATATGTAAGCCAATACTTACTGCCAGAAAGGGATGAGCTTTATGTTCGAGTCAAACATGAGTTTGACTCGAACATTGGCTGTTCGCCGAACAGCAAACAATTTGGGGTGTTCACGGCAAATTCGAAAACCTGCGGAGAATAAAGTTCTGGTATGGATATTAAGGGGAACCCTTTGCCAAATAAAAAAAAAAAAAAAAAAAAATTACATGGGTTCCCCCAAAAATCTATACCAGCACGCAACCTGGCAGGCTGCAGGAAAAGCGATGATCCATTCTCCAGTGAGGAAAGACGCACACGGCTGAATGACGCGCAAGCTATTTGACAGCTCTTTTTAAACTGAGGGCGGGGCCATCCGTGATGTGGACGGGTGAACCCCGTACCCTCTGATGCAACAGGGGTTTCCCGTGACGCATCAGAGGGGACGAGGTCACACGTGATGTGTGGCCCTGCCCTCCGTTATAAAAGAGCAGTTATACTGCTTTTTTTGTGTAAGCAGCCTCATCTATATTACTCCATAGCACAGCACAGATTATTTCTTTCATATAAGCCAATACTTACACTTAAAAAAAAAATGTACCAAGGAAACAAATTTTGATATAGAAGCAAAAAAATGCAAAAGGATTCTTACACATTGATATAGTTAGCAAAAATTGAAAGTAAGCGCTACTCAGATCAGTAGTGTAAAGATCTACATAACCCATGAAGATTCTCAAACAATTGATTATTATGTAAACAATACAAAATGTCCAAAGTATCACAAAGTGTTCACATAAGAAACCTAGATATTCGCAAACACTGTTCCTTAAAGGGTCACTAAAGGAAATACAAGTTTTTCCTGAAATTACTGTTTACAGGGTATAGAGACATAAAAGTTAACTGATTGTGAGGGCTTACCTTGAGCGGAGTCCATTTGCAGATTGTAAGCTCACCCTTGCAGGTACACACAGCCCACAGTAATAAGGTAGACACTACCTGGGCTGTGAGTCCGTGCACGGGGGCTAGTCTTGTAGCTGAGCAGATGTGGTACAGTCCCAGTACACGGTTCAGAAGGGAGCAGACTGAGGGTAGCAGATCCGGGGCACAAGCCGTGGGTCAAGGGCTGGAGGCGGCAGAGGAAGTCCAAAGTTACAGGCTGGGGTCAAAGGGCAGGAGACAGCAGCAATCCAAGGTACAAGCCGGGGTCAAGGGTTCAGGCAAGCAGCAGTCCAAAAACAAAGCCAAGGGTCAAAAGCCGGGGTCAGTCTTGCAGCAGAAGATCAAACACAGGAACTGTGGCACAGACAGGATGATCAGATCAGAATGAACTGACAAGGCTCTCAGAGTGAGGCAGGACTTTATACCCTGGTTAATTGTATAACCTGCCTCAGCTGGACCAGGGTAGTCAGGTGCAGATTGCAGGGAGATCAGGCAATCAGCACATAGTTCAGCACCAGGCTTCAATGGACAGCAAACAGAATTTAACCTGAGAAGTGGCTCAGAGGCAAGGTGTTGGAATAACAACGGAGAGGTCCCGGGTTCAGGGCCACCTGAGGCGCGACCACGCCTCGCTGCCCGCTTGGCACGGTAATGACCCTGACACTGATTCCTTTTAAAAATGATTAAAAATAGATAACAATCAATCATATAATGTGCCTCTAGTTTCACTTTCATTTTTAAAATAGTTTCATGTTTCTGTGAAGACACACAGAACAAAAACAAACAAATCCAGGGCAGTGTTTAGTTTTTAAAATTAATCTGATTGGTTCTGAGGAGTTTTAGACACACAGCTTAGACCACAGTGAAAATCTGCCATTAGTTTTTTCATAAGGAGCCAGACAAGCAGGAAGTGTGGAGATCAGAGAAGTATTACAGCTACTTCAAAGCAAAAAACGAACAATGAGAACATGAAAACAGCACTGCATTAATGTAAAGGAAGCTATTTAGCTAAAAAAAAATGTTTCCTTTAGTGATCCTTTAAACTTTCAGTGACGCAGCTTCTGTTAACCCAAATAAAGTTCTCCTCCACGTGTGGCAAGATTAAATAGCTTACCAGACTTCTCTGGCCAGAAAGGTTAACCAAGCCTCTCACTTAAAGCAGTTGTATGGCCCGCTTGATGATTTCTACCTACAGGTAAGCCTATAATAAGGCTTATCTGTAGGTAAAAAGAATATCTCCTAAACCCCCAAAGGAACTAGAAAAACGAGAAAAAGGTTATTTCTATTACATTTTACCGAAATGAGCAACATATGCTGAATATATGAAAAGGGGACACCCACGTGTAGTTTTTGTTAAGCTGGCCAACATTTAGCTTTAACACTGAATTCTACCTTATCCTCATTTAATCTCCCTACATATTTAACCTCTAGCTTAGCATCATAGGTCCTAAAACATCCCAACAATGAATACTTACCCCATTATTGTCAAATGTCTTGTGTGATGGTGCCGATATTCTGTGGTTACTGTATAATACTTTATTCAAAATACATTTTTAAATGGAAACAAGTCTTGTAAAATAAAGATGGAGGTCATTGTTACAGTACTGTATAAAATGTAATCAGGAAAGTTTGGGTGAATAACACTATTTGAATTTTGGGTTTTCTTTAATGAAACTAATAAAACAAAACTGCATTGGCATAGCGGGGGGGGGCAGGGGGGGCTGTCGCACCGGGCGAAAAATTGGGGGGGGCGAAATCCCGGCGTCCGACCGGGAGTCGGACCGTGCGTGTCACTTTTTAAAATCAATTGGATTCGAGTATGGCCACCATTTTGCGGTGCCCGCCCTGTGATTGGGCGTATGTGGTCATGTGCTCGCTCACTGCTCAGCGCGCCCGATCTGGCCAATCCATGAACGTGGAAGCCGGGCGCATGCGCAAAGGCTGCCCTGGCCTAGAGGAGTCCCGCCCGCGCTTCTCCGGATACCGCCGCGGCGCCAGGCATTCTCCTCCTGACAGGCTGACTGAAAGAAGAAGAATCTCCCTCCCAGTCCCTGCCTGTGCCTGGCTCAGCATCCGCCTGCCCCTGAGCTCCGCGGATGTGCAGTGGAGCACAAGCTTCCCCTGGGCTTTGTATACTACAGTACAGTTGCCAGGTAATGACAGTCATTCAGTCAACAAGACTTGCGTTGTGTCAACTTGTGTGTCTAGAATAGATGATGATGATCATGGTACTGTACCATGATCATCATCATGGTACAGTACTCCTCCACGGCGTGTAGAGCTATTTGTGAATCCAAGTTTCAGGTCATATGATATTTCCAGCAGGAATGGATTATCCATTCTGCTAGAAATATCATATGACCCTGAAACTTGCTTGTTGTGCAGTGTGCAGTGCACTGAGATTTGGGCCTTTTTTATTTTATTTTTATAATTTTTGCAGCAGCAACTTTAAGGGGCAATTTATAAAAAAATGTTCGGAGCTACCTGGAAAACTGCATGTACATTTGTTCACATGCGAATGGAGGCAACAATGGTGATGGTATCGGTGCCTGGTGGCAGCATGTAGGTCTGAGTCTCCTCCTCTCTCCCCCAACTAGGTGCTGCTGGTGTGGTGGCGGTGCGGTGCCGAGTGTCACAGTGTCACTGCTGGTGTGGTGGCGGTGGGGTGCCGAGTGTCACTGACACTCGGCACCGCACCGCCACCACACCAACAGCACCTAGTTGGGGGAGAGAGGAGGAGACTCAGACCTCAATGCTGCCACCAGGCACCAATGCCATTACTATTGTTGCCTCCATTCGCATTTGAACAAATGTACGTGCAGTTTTCCAGGTAGCTCCGAACATTTTTTTATAAATTGCCCCTTAAAGTTGCTGCTGCAAAAATTATAAAAATAAAATAAAAAAGGCCCAAATCTCAGTGCACAACAAGCAAGTTTCAGGGCCGGTCATATGCTGAGTGTCAGTGACCTCAGTCAGTACTTGTATTGTGACAAATTTACTATTGTCACACAGTGTGACAATAGTAAATTTGTCACAATACAAGTACTGACTGAGGTCACTGACACTCGGCACCGCACCGCCACCACACCAGCAGCACCTAGTTGGAGGAAAGAGGAGGAGACTCAGACCTCCATGCTGCCACCAGGCACCAATGCCATCACCATGCCACGTGAATGTTAAATAAATTCACATTGTTAATGCAATGTTTAATATTAATGTTTTTTCATAAAAATGTATTGCTCTTTACCACCATTAAAATGTAATGCCCTTTACATGTGTTATGCGCCCATAACTCTGGTTACGCCACTGAAAACTGCATAATTCTAACTCTACTCTCAGTGCAGCAATTTACTCATCTTTGCTGATCATAAGAAATGGTACAAAGTCACAATAATGGTATCACAAGGGATTTCAGACATCTGTCAGAACTGTTCAGCTTGCAAACATTTATAGATGCAATACAAATTCTAGCTTACCACCAACATTGATTATGGATATAGTAGAAACTTAATGTATCTTCCTTAAGAAAATGTCATTAAAAAGTGTGTGTATTCCAACCTTTTTTTTTTTAGTTTTGGCGAGTGTTAAATGGCCTCTGTCCTTTTTTTTTTTTTGTAAGAGGGTCATATTTAGAAATGTTTAGGATCTTTAACATAACAAATCAATTATATCTGCAACATGTACCATGAAATTTTGCAACAGAACAACCTTTTTCAGGGGTGTTTTTCAAGCCTTAGGCATGGTCACAAGAAATGATTCACATCCTGATCCGTTGTCCTCTCACCTTTCCCCCAACCCAGCACACTTTGTCTCAGCCCTACAGATCCTTACAACCCAGGACCCCCAAACCCTTTACACGCTCTACATCCATACACAACCTTGACAGCACAATTTTTTCAGTGCTGTTCTTTATTTTCTGCAACCCCCCCCCCCCTACATCGTCCCTACTCACATCCTCCCCCTCTTTTTATCACCCAACACAACCCTCCTCTGCCCACTATTATCCTTCATGTTCCCATCTCTGACTCTGGCTCTCTTCACCTGCTCACATCCTCCTCCTTCCTAGATCTTACACCATCCCCCCCCCCCACACCTTCAAGTAACCCCTGCCTCCTCAACCACCTAACCTTTTTCCAACCCTTTGCCGCCTCCTCTACCCAATCCCACATCAACCTTCCATGCCATCTTATACTCCCCACTCACCACCCCAGTAGAAACCCTGACACAGGGGCTAACAGGTTTCCAAATCTACACACAAATTTCAGCTAAAGTCCTTGCAAAGTAATAGGCCGTCTTGGAAATGGTGGTGCACTAGCACTGCAATGGATAAGTGCTGTTCCCCACTAATAGACATGTCCCTACAGCCTCTTTACCTCTATGCTGTGTTGGCCAGATGCCCTCAGATGTCATCAAGACCAATGCAGAGGCCAGAGCCTCATTTAGTGTAGGGGTATTACTATCTCCTACACTAAATGAGCATTCCCCCTTTAGTGCTGATGCATCTGCACTGCAAGGGGAGGACTTTGTTTTCCCCAAATTTTGCATCACACTCCCATTTAAAAAAGAAGAAAAAACATTATGTGAACTTGTCAATTTTTCTTAGCTTTATACTCTGGAAGGTGGGCTCTGGGAACTCTGCTGCCTCCTCCCCCTCCATGGAGGAATCAGCCCCAATAAAGTGGGCCAAGGAACCAGTCGTTTCTAGAAAAGAAGAAAACAAAGGATTCCATTATAATTATGCAGTTAGTCGTAATATATAGAGATAACAGAAGCAAAAAACAAATACATATATTTCCAAAATAAGATAAAAAATTCTGGAAATTCTTTGGCAATCATCCCCACATAAAACACCATTTAAAAAGGAGTAGAAGCTAAAACTATTTTTGCCCAGCAATCTTCACTAAGCTTAGTAAATGCAGTGTCAAAAATTTGCAAACAATACACAAAAAAATCTTAAAGGAACACAAAACCAATATAATTTGGTTTAGCGCGTCATAGTGGTCAGCCATGCTTCCGAATAGTGACTCAGCCAAGAGAACATTTCATTAATAAAATAACTTTGAAAAGTCAACACTATAGTTTTTATTTAAGCTTTACTAATAACACAGGCCTATAGAAACGAAAGAAACCTTTTTCCTTTTATATAGTAAACAAAAAAGGTGGGTGTTTTTGACCCTATTTTGTAATTGGAGTTACTGATGCGCTAACCATACCGGGAATAAATACACAACGACTAAAATTATAAATATACACAGCAGCGCTTACTCAAAAAGATCCGTTAATATATTGCAAAGGTTCCTGTGCAAATAAATACCTGTGAAAAAAAAATCAGATAAATACAACATATCTGGAATAAATAAATATAACATTTCCGTGGTGCATAAAAGCAAATGCAAATGAGTGCAAAATATTAAAAGCACTAATAAATATTTCTTCAGAAATAAAGGTGCAAAATCAAGCACAAAAAGTGCAGGAATAATGTGCAAAGTAAAAAGTGAATACAAATTAGAAGTCAGAAAATAAAAATATTTCTACGCAAAAAACGTTCAGTGTCAAAACAGTCTTCAGTGCAAACAAGCAAAAACGTGCAAAAAAAACAAAACAAAAAAACTCCTCCGTGCTGGAAAATTTCTGAAACACTCCAAACGATGTGTATAAAGATCCAAGTGCAAAATTGCAACAAATCAACTTTGAAAGGAAATATTCTCCAACTGCGAAAAATGCAAAGTGCTTCAATCATGTGCAGGTGTCCTCATTTCCTCCCAGCCTCTTACCTCATCTGGCTTAAAATTAAGCCTTTCTGCTATTCTCCAATAACTGAGTGTTCCATTTTCAATTGCCGACAACCAGGTTTGCCATTTTTAGGTACTCAGATAACAAAGAGGAAAGGGGGGGGGACGACTCCATAGCGTAGTATTTCAGATATACGTTTATTAACCACTTCAGTGTAGGACCATATTGCTGGTCAATGACCGGGCCACTTTTTGCGATTCGGCACTGCGTCGCTTTAACTGACAATTGTGTGTTTGTGCGATGGGGCTCCCAAAAAAAATTGGCGTCCTTTTTTTTCCACAAATAGAGCTTTCTTTTGGTGGTATTTGATCCCCTCTGCGTTTTTTATTTTTTGCGCGATAAACAAAAATAGAGCAACAATTTTGAAAAAAATATTTTTTTTACTTTTTGCTGTAATAAATAATCCTCAAAAATATATAAAAAAACGTGTTTTTTCTCAATTTAAGCCGATACATATTCTTCTACCTATTTTTTAGTAAAAAAAAAATAAAAAATCGCAATAATCGTTAGATTGGTTTGCGCAAAAAAGTTATAGCGTCTACAAAATAGGGGATAGTTTTATGCCATTTTTATTAATATTTTTTTTTACTAGTAATGGCGGCGATCAGCGATTTTTATCGGTACTGTGGACACATCAGACACTAGACACATTTTGGGGATTATTAGCATTTTTATAGCGATCAGTGCTATAAAAATGCATTGATTACTATAAAAATGCCACTGGCAGGGAAGGGGTTAACACTAGGGGGCGAGGAAGGGGTCAATTATGTTCCATGTGTGTGTTCTAACTTAAGGAGGGGTGGGACTGACTAGGGGAAATGACCAATCGCTGTTCATACATTGTATGAACAGACGATCCGTCATTTCTCCCCGACAGGACAGGGAGCTGTGTGTTTACACACACAGCTCCCGCTTCTCGCTCTGTAACGAGCAATCGTGGGTGCTCGGTGGTGATCGCGCCTGCCCGACACGAGCGTCGGCACCGGAGGAGAGAGGGGGCGCGCGCACGCCAAATTTTGGCTGAAATGTGAGATGACGTAATATTACGTGATCTCGCGCAACCGAGCCAACCTGCCACCGTATAACTGCAGCAGCTGGTCGGCTAGTGGTTAATAAAAGGGCACCCACGATAACTCGTTACAGAGCGAGACCTGGGACCCGTGTGTGTAAACACACAGCTCCCGGTCCTGTCAGGGAACATTAACCCCTTCCTCGCCCCTAGTGTTAACCCCTTTCCTGCCAGTGGCATTTTTATAGTAATCAATGCATTTTTATAGCTCTGATAGCTATAAAAATGCCAATGGTCCCAAAAATGTGTCAAAAGTGTCTGCCATAATGTTGCAGTACCGATAAAAATCGCTGACCGCCCCCATTACTAGTAAAAAAAATTACTACAAATGGCATAAAACTATCCCCTATTTTGTAAACACTATAACTTTTGCACAAACGCTTATTACGATTTTTTTTTACGAAAAAGAATGTAGAAGAATACGTATCAGCCTCAACTGAGGGAACTTTTATATATATTTTTTGGGGGGGGGTATTTATTATAGCAAAAAGTAAAACATTTTTTTTTTTAAATTGTCGCTCTATTTTTGTTTACAGCGCAAAAACTAAAAACCGCAGGAGGTGATCAAATACACCAAAAGAAAGCTCTATTTGTGGGAAAAAAGGACACCAATTTTGTTTGGGAGCCACATCGCATGACCGCGCAATTGTCAGTTAAAGCGACGTAGTGCCGAAATGCAAAAAGTGGCCCGGTCATTGACCAGCAATATGGTCCGGGGCTTAAGTGGTTAAAAAAAGCATAGCAGTGTGTATTCCAGCTTCCGAAATTGGCCGCGACTGGAAGTGATGTCACCACAGCTCTGTACCCTGACGCATTGCGTGACTGCTCACCGTCACTTTCTCAAAGGGGGTGACTATTTTGTAATCATTTGCATTTGCTTTTATGCACCAAGGACATTTTATATTTATTCAATATATATTGTATTTGTCAGATTTTTTTGCATTGGAATTTGCACAGGAACAGTATTTATTCGCACAGGAATCTTTGCTATATATTTATTAACAGATCATTTTGAGTAAGTGTGTTTCTAACCCTGTTGTATTTTTTTGCCCATGGGGGGTATTCCCTGATGGCAGTGGCCTCTTAACAGAGTACTGCATCCTGCCACACTGCAAAGATGGGTAAAGGATGCTTTGAGGAATACAAGTTTTAGGTGTTGACTTGGCCTCCAGCCTCTCCAGATCACAATCTATTCAGCATCTGTAGGATGTTTTAACCACTTCAGCCCTGAGCCTCGTTTTTAGATTTGGTGTTTGCAAGTGTAGCACTGATATTCTCCCATATCTGATGTGTGTTTGCATACTTTAATAAAAGGTCTATAGACATTGCTATGTTTGAGTATTTGGAGCTATCTAGTGGCCAAATACTGGTAATGCAGATATTTTGTTTTTCCTGAGAGAAGCACAAAAGACTAGACAGGAAGTGACTGTTTTGGGAGGAGGAGGCTGACCTTTTTCACCCAGGAGGTTTGGTGACCTACCCATGAACACCTTTTTTTTTTTTTTTTTTTTCTCAAATAGTGTTTATTGGAAAGGTTTTATAAAAAGACAAAATAAGGTCATTACAGAAAAGTAATACATAGAAGCATTACAAAAACACAATACACAACATTAAACCAAGGTAAGTATACCAGCCAGATAATAATTCATAACCATGAAGAACAAACAATGACAAGTGGAACACAACCGTACCTAAAAGAGTACAAAAGTTTGCCGAAGCAGCTATCATTAGTACCTTGAAACCTTGGTAAGAGAGTAAGTAGTATTGAGATGAGTAGAAGACATAGAACGAGGGGGGGGGAAGAGGGGAAAAGGAGGAAGAGAAAATAGGAGGGAAAACAGAGTAGGGGAAGGGAGAAAGGAGGGGGGGGAATCTGATCTGAACTCACGTAAGTGCAGGTAATGTATGGCAGTATAGGGCACACATAGTCATCATAAACATAGCAAAACAGGGAGCTGAAACATATAATTCCAAAAATAAAAGAGAAAAAGAAAAAAATAAGGATCCTAGGGCCCAGCCTTGTACCACAAGGTCCAGATGGACCAGTCGGAGTCAAACTTTGCTTTATTACCCTGTCTCTCCGCCAAAAGGGACTCATGAACATAGTTGGTTTGGACAATTTTCAGGGCTTCTGAGACGTTAGGGGCTTTGTCTGCTTTCCAATGCTGAGTTATCAAAGACCTAGCGGCCAAAAGGATGTGGGTCACCACCCCTCTAAAGTTGGGCGGGAAGACCTCAATTCCTAAATGTAATATCGCTAGACTGGTGTTGGGGCGTGTCAACATTCCAGTAATCCTAGAGATCTGTGAGAAAATTGAGTTCCAGAAGCTAGTGAGGTGTTTACAGGCCCAAAATATATGCAGCAAATTCCCTATCATCCCGCACCTCCTCCAGCAAAGAGGAGAGTTGTCAGTACTAAATTTAGCGAGCCTGTACGGTGTCAGGTACCATCTCAGAGCAATCTTCTGAGATAGCTCCCAGTGGTTAACACAGCTTGAGGCTTTGTATAGGGAGCTGAAGGCCTTAAGCCACTGAACATCCGAAAAAGGATTCACCTAAGTCACTTTCCCACTTCTGATAAGGGGGGGATTTTGTAAAACGTAGCTTGTCTTGAAAAAGGTTATAGAAAAGGGCAATTCCTTTACAGGGGACGGGGGTATCAGTGTAGAAACGCCATATTTCCTTAGGAAGGAATATTTGATGGGTTTTAATAGACCGTATAAAGTGGGCAATACGAGTGTAAGTGAACTGGTCAGAAGGTGGTAGGGCAAACTTAGACTGTAAGATTTTGAAGGGGAGGAGCACGTCATTATGAAACAAGTCTGAAACCAGTTTAATTCCTTTAGTTTGCCAGCTGAGAAGAGACAAGTTAGGGATGGCCTGGGTTAGAGTAGTTATGGGTATGGGAATTTCAATAAGAGAAGAGGGAGGGACTGTTCTAGCATATAGCTCCCTCCACATGTCAATAGAGGCCCGAAGGGAGAGAGGGAGAGTTTGAGTCGGAAAGTGTTTCCATACGTCTGCAAGGAGGAAATCAGTGAGATTAGTGGTGGGGCATAAATCTTTCTCTATAACTGTCCAAATAGCAACAGAGTTCGGGTCTATCCAGGGTCTAAGTTGTACCAGTATGGAGGCACGGAAATAATCTCTAATATCGACCGGGCCCATGCCCCCAGCTAGTCTATGCTTAATTAGATACATTTTGGAACACCTTGGTCTTTTCTTTCGCCAGATAAATTTAGAGAGCAGGGCATTGAGGGTTTTAAAGTGTGCAGAAGGGACAGGAACTGGGAGAGTTCTGAAGATGTAGAGGATCTGCGGGAGTAGTAGCATTTTAAAAGCCGCCAAACGGCCAGACCATGACAACTCAACATTGGATAACCTGACAGACTCTTTGGAAAGCTTTTCGATCAACGGTAGGTAATTAGCGAGCACCAGGTGTTCAGGGTCTGCTGAAATTTTTAATCCCAGATAGGTAATCGTGGAGGTGCTCCAGGCATAGGGGAACATCTCTTGGAGATGTCTCCTTAAAGAAGGGGGGATCCTAAGGTCTAAAATGGTAGATTTTGTAAAGTTCACTTTATAATAGGATAACAAGCTAAATTCTGATAAGGTATCATGGGCAGCACGAAGGGAGATGGCGGGGGAAGTCAAAAACAGGATTATATTGTCTGCAAAAAGGTTTACCGTATGAGTAGTGTCTTGGATACGGAAGCCCTTAATGTCTGGGTGGGACCTTATCCTCTCCGCCAGGGGCTCTATAAGCAAATAAAAATTGAGGGGGATAGGGGGCAGCCCTGGCGGGTACCATTAGAGATTGATAAGGTATCTGATAGAAGGCCGGAGGTATACACTTGAGCACAGGGGGAAGAATAGAGAGCCAGAATGGCCGAGAGGATAGGTCCCCCAAATCCAAATCCCAGGAGAGTCTGACGCATATAGCCCCAATGTATCCTATCGAACGCCTTCTGCGCATCCAAAGATAGGAGCAGAGAAGGCGTTCGATGTTTCTTCGCGTGCTGGACTATCCCCGACACTCGTCTCGTGGCATTTGACGCCTGTCTTCCAATGGTGAAGCCAGACTGATCAGGGCCAATGAGGGATGGAAGGATGGGTAGCAGTCTATGGGCCAAGATTTTTGCGTATAGCTTAACGTCTGAATTGAGGAGAGATATCGGGCGGAAGTTAGATGGGGTAACAGTGTCTTTACCTGGTTTGGGGATAGTGACCACATAGGCCTTCAACATCTCCGAGGGAAATGCGGCAGAGGACACGGCTCCTAGGAATACTTGTGTAAGAGTGGAAGTCAACAACTTGTGAAAACTTTGATAATATTCGTTAGGGAGGCCGTCAGGCCCAGGGGATTTGCCTTTAGGGAGTCGCTGAATAAGTCGTTCAATCTCCGGCTTTGTGAAAGGTGCATTTAGAACGTCTAATTGGGAGGGAGAAAGCAATGGGAGTTTAATTTTCGTGAGAAAATCTTGGATGGATTGTTCTAATGGTTGAGGCGTGGCCGAGTCATGTTTCAGGTTGTACAGATTTGAGTAGTAATTCGCAAAGGCGTCGGCAATCTCCTTGGGGTTGACGATTTTATGGTTATCCACTGAGTGGAGCAGATATGGAATTCTAGATTTGATTCTCGCAGCTTAAAGTCTGCGGGCAAGAAATTTGCCAGCCCGATTTCCAGAGGAGTAGTGGGCTAATTTCAAATGTCGGAGATGTTTATCATAGTTTTCTATAAGAAGCAGTCGGAGATCGAAACGACATTTAGCGAGCTCTTGGGCTAACAAGGCAGTAGGGGCAGATTTATTTTGGGATTCTAGGCTTTTGATATTATCAAGAAGACGAGTGAGCCGTTGTGTCCTCTGCCTCCTCTCCCTCGCACAAATCTGTAAAATTATACCGCGGACAAACGCCTTATGGGCACACCATAGAGTAGTAGGGTCTGATACAGAGCCCTCATTCTCCGCAAAAAACAAAGATAGAGCATCACTAATAGCAGTAACATGAGCAGGCATTTGAAAAATCTTAGAGTTAGCTCTC
Source organism: Rana kukunoris (assembly GCA_029574335.1). Lineage (NCBI taxonomy): Eukaryota > Metazoa > Chordata > Amphibia > Anura > Ranidae > Rana > Rana kukunoris. The sequence goes on along the minus strand of CM056050.1, from coordinate 267,717,729 downwards.
CACACAGTAGGAGGCTTAGTAGCATGGCCTCCCAAAATAGTAAGCGAAACAGGTGCGTGGTCTGACCACGAAATGGTATGAATGGTAGAGGAAGAAACAGACTGCAGCAATAACTTATCTACAAAAATAAAGTCAATCCTTGAGTAGGAATTGTGTCTGGAGGAATGGTACGTATAGTCACGTACCGTGGCATGGTAGCACCTCCAGGCATCATACAGTTCCTCAGAATTAAGCAAATGTTGGAGTTGCGGTGGAGGACGTCGAGTGGTAGTAGAGGAATCCAGGGAGTGGTCAACAGTTAAATTGTGGTCACCACATATAATTAAGGAGCCCTGGCGGAGCGAAGCTATTTTAGAGTAGAGGCGGTTCAGGAAACGTAGCTGATGGGAGTTGGGGGCATAGAGGTTGACAATGGTGAAAAGTCTGTTGTTCAATTCCCCAATAAAAATAATGTATCTCCCCTCAGGGTCCGAGTGAACCTGTAGCACCTTGAGGGCAACAGAGTCTCTGATAGCTATTAGGACTCCTTTACGCTTAGCAGGGGCAGACGCTACAAAAATGTGTGGGAAGCAGCTATGTTGGAACTTAGGAGGGGCATCCACCGAAAAGTGCGTCTCTTGCAGACACAGAACATCTGCTTTTAAAGAGATAGCTTCTCTCCAAACTGAAGCTCTTTTAGCGGGATGGTTGAGACCGTTTACATTAAACAAAACTATATTGAGAGCCATGTTCAAAACAGTAGGATAGATGTTGAATGTACCTTAACTGCATGGAGAGTGCCAGAGACCTCAGGAACTTCACGACAATCATCCGATCATCACGAGGTGGGCGGGTCGGCGTAGTCCACAGGCGAGTCAGATCAGGGGAGTAAGCGAACAGAGGGGTGCATGAGAAGAACAAAAGAGTCAGTACATTGAAAAGATAAGCAAAAAAAGTAAAAAAAAGTGAAGAACACCAGAAAAAAAAGGTTTTCAAAATCAAGCAACCAGGGGCAGCAATGCTGCCAAGAATCATGGAGGGTAACTCAAACTTGGAGTGGTGGCTCCAGACCACCTTGGAACATGTAAGATGTATAGCCAGCAGAAGAATAGAGAAACAGTCAGGACGCATATTTCTTGCCAGACTTCTTCTTCGTCACTGTCTGCCACTCATGCTGTTGCCCCATTCGCATAGGGGGTGAAGGCAGGGACCCCGCATCTTGATTGTCAGGGAGGATATCCAGTGACCTGAGAAGGGTGATACCCGCTTCCAGGTCCGAGACCACAGTGTCCTTCCCAGCGTGGGTGACAGTGATTATGACTGGATAACCCCAGCGATAGGGAATGCTATGGTTGTGAAGTGCTTTAGTAACTGGAAGCAGCGACTTACGTTTTTGCATGGTGAACTGTGAGAGATCAGCAAACAGTTGGACCTGGGCGTACTTTTCTGGGAGTTGTTGGGATTTCCTGAAGGAGGACATTAGTTGGTCTTTTACCTGAAAAAAGTGCACCCTCATCAGGACATCACGGGGTACATTATCAGGCAAATATGACGGTTTGGGCAGCCTATGGATCCGATCAATTTGTAGTTCAGAGTCCGGGGTAGAGGGGAGGAACTGCTGCAATAGGTCCCTAGCATACTGTTGGAGCTGGGTCGGGAGGACAGACTCAGATACCCCCCTAATTTTGACATTATTCCCCCTCGATCGGTCTTCTAAATCTGCGACCTTTGCCCTTAACCATTCAATCTCTTCTGAGTGCTCAGAATGGGCGTCTATCAGGGTATTATGTGAGGCTGCAAATTCCCCCATTTTTTCTTCAACGTGGGTCACTCTGTCTCCTAGTTCTCCCATGTCAGCTTTAAAGTTTTTCATGCATAGTAGCATGTCAGAGTGCATAGAACTGCGGAGGGACACTAACATGTCCTTAAGCACAGTGTCAGACACAGCCGCGCCTGATGTGGGGAACGAGGTGAAAGGATCCACTAGCTCCCTTGTGTCATTGATAGTCTTGCCCTGGGCTTACCTGGGCAGCAGGAGTCTCAAGTCGCGGCCTGGACTTAGCTGGGCTGCGAGACAGGGGTGTGTTCGTTCCCGTGGTCCCTTGAGGAGATCTGTTCCTGTCCCCAGGGCTGGATGCAGTAGATCGCGATCCATGTGAGGAGGCAGGTGATGAGACTGCCGCGCCGGCGCCATCTTGGCCCAGGCCTCGGCGCTGCGGCGGGAAGAAGTCATCTAATTTCTTTGGCTTCACCGTCTCCTTTCGTTTGCGGGTCATGTCCGCGGGGTCTACGGGTCCTACGGCACAGGCTCAGGGTGAAAATCTGCGGCGATGTCGCGAATGAAAGGCTCTGTTCCCATGGCTGGAGCGGAGCGGCGTGATCACACGGCCATTCAGCTGCGCGGTAGCCACGCCCCCCCCATGAACACCTTCTTGAGCAGTGCATGCTGGGTAGGAGATAAAAGGAGCCGGAGCGGCCATTTTAGGTCTCTTGGAATCATGTGGTCTGCCTGAAAGGACCTGTGGGGAGACAGTGGCCAGATTGCAGAGACCCAGAGACACTCATCTGAGCATTGGCGGACAGGATCCACCCAGCGGAGGTGAACAGAGCGATTGGCCCAGCTGACGGAGAAGCAAGTTGCAGTCACCGGACAAAAGTTACCACACAGAGTCTCTATCCAGTGGGTGAGTGGGTCACGGCCCACAGTTTGTTAAATTTCACACGCAGTTAGACTCCTATACAGGCCTCACTGGAAATTATAGTTCCACGAAGGAGCAGAGCAACTGACACTAAGAAGGCTTGAGGCCTATCTACCTTGATGTCTCAAACAATGTTAAAATAGTTGTTACAGCTACACCAGGAGCATTTTCACTTCAATTTAACTCACCAAAACTGTGGATTACAAATTACAAGGAGCCACATTAGCTAGCGAAGAAAAGAAGATCCAGGACTAATACTTTAAGTGAGATCTCACGCATAGCTTATAAAGTAGGGGGAGCTCCAAGATATATATATATATATATATATATATATATATATATATATATACACACACAGGTTTTTTTTTTTTCAAATTGTTTATATTGAAATCCATTGTGCTGTCTTATGTTGGGATGACAGTACAATTACTGTAATCACTTATTTGCATATTCTACAGTCAAATATATCTCTGGTTAAGTGTCCAGTTGTTGTGGCGTACTGCTTTCTTCCACCAGGTGCAGTCAGTGGATCCTGGGGTTACAATACAGGTATTTTGTACTGTCTTACATTGTATTGTATTGCATTGCATCACAGCTGTGCCAAGGGGATTGAGCCAAGTTAGTGGTGTTTATTGGTAGAGTGCAGGCCCAAATCAAACCAGCAGCTCCTTCGGGGGTCAGTGCTACACAAGTTAAAAACATTTTTTTTTTCTAGAGAATTACTTAGAACCTTCAAACATTATATATATTTTTTCTAACACCCATGGAGAATAAAATGGACATCAGTGAAATACTTTGTCACACCGTATTTGCGCGGCAGTCTTTTTAAATAAAAAAATAAAAACAGTACAGTTAGCCTAATGTTTTTTTTTTTTTTTTAGATTGTGAAAGATAATGTCACGCCAATTGATACCCAACATGTCATGCTTCAAAATTGCGCCTGCTCCTGGAATGGCGACAAACTTTTACCCTTAAAAATCTCCAAAGGCGATGTTTAACAAATTCTACAGGTTGCATATTTTGAGTTACAGAGGAGGTCTAGGGCTAGAATTATTTCTCTTCCTCGAACAATGGCGGTGATACCTCACATGTGGTCAAACAATGATTGTAGATAGAAACTTAAAGCCTAAAGTGCAACCAAAATTAAAAACAAAAAGAGAAAAATCAGCACAAGAAACAGAACTTATAGTAAGTAGAATGTGTCAGGTGTGCTGATGCCTTTTACATTAGTTGAAATCCTCCTCCATCCATGCCCCCTGTAATCTTCTGATGTGACAAGGGTTAATAAAACTATGGAACACTCACAGGTTCTCTTTATGGAGAGGCCAATTATGCCCACCCTTTCTGCCCAGCTGCTCTATTCATAGAGCCATACTACTACATTTTACAAACTAAACAGGATCTATAAATGAAGGACAGGCAGATGATTGATAGGTCTGCTCTCTCCAGACCTATCAGATGGTTTTCTGCTCTGAAAATGGCATGTTTAAATTTAAATGTGTGTAGCCAGGTATGCTGCCAGCTGCATGTGTCTCTCCCCATTATCCCTGTGTGCGCAGCACCTGCCTCTAACTACCCTGCTGTTTAAACATTGGAGCTACTCTGTGTTCTCCTGCTCACTTCTACCTAAATTATTCCTGGCTGCAGTAGCCCTGAACCAAGCAGATGCAGAGAGAGGTCTTTCTATGCAGACACTGAGGATTATGAGAAATGTAGTCCTAAAGGGGCACTGTACAATATAAGTGAATGGCTGCAAGAACTAAAAGGAACCAAAATTCCTGCACTCATTTAGAGACAGAGGTATTTTTCTAAGAAGGAAACAACTGCCCAGACATGTTGCCTTTGCTGAGCCTGCACAGGGATTAGGTTCTCTTGTTGTGTCAACAAAAGCCTGAAGACTGAGCTGCAGCGGAGTCACTTGCTGGGCCTTTGGACCAGAGCTGAGAGACCTGATGCTATGAGTGCCTACACCAGACCTGCTGAGATTGGCAAGTCTTCTGAGGATCCAGCCAGTGAGACAGAGATTTGTTGGACCTGACTTTAGACTGGCAAGTGTCTGTCAAATCTGGATTGGATGCCTGTGTAACAGAAGGGGCGAGCTGAACATTCATGCTAGCTCAATACTGTGAGAGGATTCTTTCATACACTGTATCTCAATACTGACATAATGCAAGTTAATGCAAGAGAGACTCCCCTTTGTTTAACAACCCACTAGCTATTTGCTGCATACTCTTAAAAGATACAGCTATAAATGCACCACCTGCCGAAGGGCCTTAACGAAGGCAGGCCAATGTGGTAACTAGTGTTGAGCAGAATATGCCATATTCGATTTCGCGATATATCTCGAATATATAGTCGAATATTCGAGATATATTCGCTAAATACGAATATTCGTGATATTTTTTGGAAATGAAAATATTGCGAATTTTCGCTATTGCGAATTTTCGCTATTGCGAATGCGAATCGCGAATTGCGAATGCGAAATTTCGAGAAATGCGGAAAGGAGCACTCTGATTGGCTCAGAATATTCGTGATATATTACAATATAAAATTATTGCGAATATTCGAGAAATGCGGAAGGAGCACTCTGATTGGCTCAGAATATTCGTGATATATTACAATACACAATAATTGCGAATATTCGGCAAATGCGGAAGGAGCACTCTGATTGGCTCAGAATATTCGTGATATATTACAATACACAATAATTGCGAATATTCGAGAAATGCGGAAGGAGCACTCTGATTGGCTCAGAATATTCGTGATATATTACAATATAAAATAATTGCGAATATTCGAGAAATGCGGAATGGAGCACTCTGATTGGCTCAGAATATTCGTGATATATTACAATATAAAATAATTGCGAATATTCGAGAAATGCGGAATGGAGCACTCTGATTGGCTCAGAATATTCGTGATATATTACAATATAAAATAATCGCGCGATATCGCTATTGTGTGCATGTAATAGGGGCGCTAAAAGAAAAATAAATAGGTGAATCAATACAACCTATCCCAATATGAACATAAATCCTTATTACAAATAGTATTATAAAATGTGAAATGTGCATATAAAAAATCAATAATAATGACAGCACCTGCAGTGAAGAAGTGTGCAATTATATATGAGTGAATATGGTAAGACAATATACAATACACGGTGAAATGTATAGTGACCATAAATAATATTAATGTGCTCCGTGCTCAAAAAGTCCTTGTGGTAGGTTCCACCTTCACCAATGGGACACATCAAGTGGGGATGGATGGCTCCTTACCAGATGAAGTTGACCTAAACTAAGGTCAATAGAGCCTGGGTAACACCACCTTGCGCATGGGGGGATTCCAATGATGTTGAACGAATAATGCCGATGTCATAAGAAAAAAGGAAGAACAGCTCCCATAGTGTAAAACTATTTATTTAAGATATAAAAACATATACACAGTGCCAAGTGGCCCCTTACTTGAATGGGTGCCCGTATCCCGGCACTGAGGCTGTAGGCATTGCGATTTTTCGGCAATATAAAATGAGCGCTGCAGCTACTCGGCCCAAGGTCTCTAATCATACCAGCAATGCTTTTAGACGTCGATGGGGATCTCTAGGATGTGATCTGTTCTAAAAAAAAAATTGAAAAAATTCGAATATTCGAAATAGCGAATATTCGCCGCGATATTCGTGTTATTCGCGAATACTCGAATATGCAATATTCGTAGCGAATATTCGCAATGCGAATATTCGTGAGCAACACTAGTGGTAACCCTTAGGAACACAAACACCCACTATTGGGGCTGTATGCATAATGTGCACATGCCCTTTAGTTGACGCCAACACTATAACCATGTTGCACCAGCTATACCTTTGTTGAACATTGGTATAGTTAAATTTACTGCCAGCATATATGTGTCTGCTCATTTACCTGGTACGCTATCCATGAATCTATTTGCCCATTGAATGATTTGTACATTGTTTAACTGCATTTCTTTAATACATTAGTTTATTCTACCACTAGTTATTTGGTTTATTTCCTGTGTGGTGTTAGTGTAGCACACTAAATCTTAGGTTATACAGGTGTGAGTGGTTTACCTATAACGGGGTGTGTGGCAGCTTTAAGAGTCATGGCAGAAACTAGAACCCATCACCACCAGTGGCTCCTGCGGTATTAAGTGCTGTATGTTTAGCATATTAACTGTTTAGATGCATTATACTGAGACTTTTACATGTTCAACTTGCCCATTATTTTTAGTTATAAAATGGTGGTACATTCCATGATGATTGTGTTATTTATATTCTTGTTTTAGTTGCATGAGTGGAACAGATTGTGATTTCCAATGAAAGGCTTTAAGCCAATGTATAGAAACACTAAGGCCTCATTTCCACTGGCGTTTTTACAGCCACTTTTCTGAGCGTTTTTTGCAGCTTAAAAACGCCTGTCCATGTTAGTCTATGGCCTCATGCCCACCATGACGTTTTTGAGCTGTAGATGGCTAAGCTGCAAAAAAAACGCGGGACCAGTGCGTTCTGAAGCTCCAGCAATAGAGCTGTAAAAGCGCCAGACATTATAAAACGCTCTAAAATAAACATGGACAGGCGTTTTTAAGCTGTAAAAAACGTGGCTGTAAAAACGCCAGTGGAAATGAAGCCTAATTGTGTAAATAAGTCTCATGTGATGATTGGAGACAGCTAGTATAGGCGGGACTAAAACAATTCAGATAGTGTACGAGGTGTTTGAGTGTCTCAGATGCTGGAGGTGAAGTTGTCTAAATGTTTCCAGATTTGTGATATTTTTTCACAGTCCCAGAAGATGTGCGAGAAAGATCCCAGGGATAAACATTCTCCAAACATCTGGTGCATCTGGGATCTGGTGCATTTTCGTAGGCCATCAATAGAATCTTTCCATTCCTCAACAGAAAGGGAAAGAAACTCCCATTTGTGCATGCATGCATTCAAGTTTTTCTTCCTTATTATTATTGACTAAATTATTATAAATCTCTGATCAAGCCTTTACCTCTAGGTGATTTCAAACATATATTTTTATAAAATGTGCCTTTTATGCAGGAACATTGAGCAGTAAAAAATATATACCTACATGCCAAATACATGTTTAACAGTATTGTGCTACAACATGCATGCCATCCAGTTTCTTCAATTGGAAGATACTGTACCTAGCTGTTCTAAAGTTTCATTAATGTTGGGCAATGCAAATGTGTGCACTTATGTTACATTTAGATAGCTTTAGTAAATTAGTCCCATGTATGGTATAAACTGACGATCTTTCAATAAAACAGATGGTCAGTGAATATATTAATACCACCAATCCAATAATAGTCTAATCGATTACATTTAAAAAAAGTGCCTTTTAAAATGGTGAAAAGTCAGTAAGGCGGTTTAGAACACACTTTATCCAAAAAGTGCAAGTTGTTTCCAGAAGAACCATTTTAACTGATTTCAGTGAAGTAATGTGCCAGATTCACTCCACCAGAACACCCCAACGATGATAAACGAATTTGTTAATTTTGACCCTTTGAATTAATAAATAGATATAAAATTCTAGGTATGAGGATTCCATACAGATTCCTGGAAAGTTGCATAGTCATATTCCTTAAAGTGACTTTAAGTGACTAAGTAACATTGTAAAACAACCCATTCAGTTTCAAATAGAAATGAAAGGGAAAACATTTTTGTAAATGTAGCACTTACCCCCGAAGGAACCGCTGGTTGATTTTGGGGTCGGCGTATTAAGTTACCGATTACGCTTGTCTAGGGGTGAATACTTGTGAAAAGTGAATAAAGCGAGTGTCCAGAGTGCGTTTTCAAAGTTTTATTCCAAGGCCCAACATGGCCATCATCAACATGGCACACTATAGAGAAAGGTTGATGAGTGGAAGAAAACTGCAGTATCAGGCCTTGGATATTGTAAAGAACAGCTTGCTCTCAGTACAGTCACACTTAATCGTCGCCACTCCCGCTGGAGTAGGAAAAGTGCCCTGGACAGGCGTTTAACTTGGGCCTGGCAGCCGAAAGGTCACTTTTAATAGTCACTGGGAGGAATTGGGGCCTCTGCCACAGGCCAGAGAAATTTCCATACTTTTCAAAGTGGTAGAACTAATGGATCCACCCAGTAAGTCACTTCTCTAGAGTCATCAGAGGACAGTTGAAGTGTACCTGTCATGTAGTGATGACCCGATCCCCGGAGGTTCACCTAGGCCTCGCGGACAACCTCTGCCTTTGGGTCTCCCGAGCCAATCCCCCACCGTACAGCTCCCAGCTTAGGATCTGGGACCCAGCAAGCCACTGGGGCCCTTCTCGATGTCACGGCGGAGCTCCGCTTGGTGCGTAGCTTCGGCCAGGCAGGCCTCGTGGCAGGGCCCATGGATGCGCGCACCCTGAAGGTGGATGCCGCGCCTGGAACGCGGGCCCTGCGTAGAACGTCTCCCTCTTCTCTTAGGCGTCTGCCACAGATATACTCTCCCGCCAGCATGTCTAGAGGGAAAATTCTCCTCTGGCTGCTGGGAGAAAGTGCCAACTGTCACCCAGGGGTAAAAACACCTCCCCTAGCATGCAGATTGGCCTAGAAAGCAGTTCTAAACTGACAGCAGCCTAAACCTAAGCAATTTGTGAGTGGGAGCAATTTAACTCTCCCATTCCCCAGAATCTGAGGTAAAAAGAGTGAGACCAGTTATGTAAGGACTCATTGTTTGGCCGGATTGCTTTAAAGAGTGTGCATTCCAAACTTCACAACTGAGCAGCAGCATTGAGTAAAAAAAAATATGTGCTGTCCATTTTTTAAAATGCACTACAATCCCAGATATAGCCTTATATGGGGAAACGCGTCGGAAAGAGATAGAAGTCGAGACATTATTTTGTTCCATACTTGGCAGTGCAAGCCAGAGTCGCCCCCCTCTACTACTTATTTTTATTTTCACTGCTGTAAGTGCAACCATTTTAATAAACAAGCACTTTTTTGGATGTACTGAACAATGAGTCTTTTCTTCTTGCATACACTATATGGCCCAATACTGAGAAGAGCTAGCTCTAGGCTCGTAATGAGATCTGGTGTGGAGATTGGAGTTTCTGTGGTGGGACATGTGATCATGCTTCCATTCCTTTTTTTCCAAAAAAAAATGTATTTGCTTTTATAAACATAAGGCCTCGTACACACGATCAAATCTGTCCGCTGGAAACGGTCTGCTGGACCGTTTCAGCAGACAGATTCGATCGTGTCTACGGCCGAGCCGACGGATTTGGCCACCCGACAGATTTCAAAGCATGCTTTGAAATCTATCGGGTGGGAACCCGTCCGCCCGACATGTCTGCTGGTTAGTACACTTACCAGCAGACATGTCGTCCCGCACCGCCGCCGAATGGTTTCGGCGCATGCGCGGAAGTGTTTTACTTCCTGGTGCGGTGACGTGGCGGCGTCAACGTCACCGCCACGTCACCGACACGTCAGCGCGCCGTCTGCTGGCGGGGATTTTGCTTTGCTCGTGTGTACACGCGAGCAAACCAAAATCCCAGCAGACAGATTTGTTCAAATCTGTCGGACAGACAGATTTGAACAAATCTGTCTGCTCGTGTGTACGAGGCCTTACAGAAATAATATACATACATATATACACCAATACATAACAAACATACTAATTACAGACACGGTCTCAATATCTTTTAATAACCCTTTAAAACCTTGATGGATATAGTATTCTTATCTAATACATGCTTCCATTCCAATGTACAGCTGAACCTGGGAGGTAGAAGGAAAATCTGCAATAACACGCTGTCCATGATCCCTTATAATCTTAAGATCTGTTAAGATGTCATAATTTTTTATCTTTGAGCACTGGTGGAACACAGAAGCACTTTACTGGATGTTAACATACAGGAAAACTGGGAACAGTGCACTTTTGTTTGTTGGCCGATTTTGGACATTTATGTTTATGCATTTTAATATTTTTGTGAGATATTTCACTATAGATTTTGACTAAAGAATAATGTGGACACTAAATATCAATTTTTTTGGGGACACCACATAATTGATTTACATTTTTGTTTTTTTAACCCACTGTTATTTGCTAGCTTTTTATCTAGATATTGGACTACATTTTAGTTGACTATGACTGTGGTCACTATTGATATAATCCTTTATGCAGTGCACCTTTCATTTGTTTTGTGTATTAATGCACTACAATTAAACCCAAAGACAATGTCCAAGACAATATTTATAGAGTACCGAGTACTTACGCCAAAAATTTAACAATTTCTACAATAGTAAAAAAAATATATGTATAAATTAGGTTTAACTAAAAATAATGGCCCAGATTCACGTACATCGGCGCATTATCGGTCCGGCGTAGCGCACCGCCATTACGTTAGACTTGCGCCATCTAGCCGCGTAATCCCCCGATTCACGTAGCTTTTGCGCAGGAAATTGCGCAAGCGTAAGGTTTTTTCCTGAGGCGTAAGGAGGAGTAATACAAATTGGGAGGGACGTGGGCGTGTTACATTGAAATGAGCCGTGACCCCATGCAAATGAAGGGCCGGCCGGCTCGTGCATGCGCGCGTGAAGGAGACCATGTCAGCTCCGCTGTGCGCATGCTCACAACTCGGGAGCGGCGCAATCAGTGAAATTGGAAATGGACTAGGGCAACGTTGTGAACTACGCAGACAGCATAAATAGACACACACAAACGCACTTGCATTGCAAAAGTACATCCCTTTGTGTCCCTTCCCATTTAACCAAGTGCTTTTGTTCCTGTTGTTCGTTGCAGTGTGTCTTGTAGTTGTCAGATTAGTGTTCTGTGTGATAAAGTTCTTGTTGGTATATTTGTGAAAGTGTTTTTTGATAAGTGTTTGAGAGACTGTTTGTTTGATTGATATATTTCTGAGCGTTTGTTTTCTTGCTTTATTTTTTATTTTTTATTTTTTTGTGACTGTTTCTTGCTGAGTGCTAGTGTGATTTTTGGGTGTTCGTTTTCTCTTTGTGTGTGTTCTTGCCTGATTGGTTGTGCTTGTATTTTTTTTTGCTGACATTTTTGGCATTTTTTTTTTGCTGACATTTTTTTTTAATTTTGGGTTGTGCATGCTGTTTGAATGTGGGGGTGACATTCCTGCTGGAAAAGGGGTGTCATCCTCAATTTTGGTGGAGAAGGGTTCCCCAGGACCAGGGAGAAGTGATTCCCAGGTCCGTGTGAATGGTGTATGAATGTACAGTGACATAATTGGAGCCTTGACGTGGCGTTACTGCTCACCAGTCGTGCATGGTGGACTGGTGCCAATCCAATTTGATGAGGATGTGGGGTGTGTGTGCTAGGGACCACAGTGGTGTGCATGCATGCATTCTCATTGTGCCATGATTAATGTGTGTGTTTAACGTGCAAAGATGCCCAATATGAGCTGTCTCCTGACTGCTCTTCCCTCAGAAGACGGGGTATCCTCGGTTAGGGGTTGATTGTCTGGTTGGGGGGTCAGGTCATCACGTAGCTCAACCTGCAGGCCCTTCCTCACTGCGAGATTGTGCAGCATGCAACATGCAACGATGATATGGCACACGAAGTTTGGGGAATACAACAGTGTACCCCCAGACTTATCCAGGCATCGGAAACGTGACTTCAGGAGGCCAAAGGTGCGCTCCACCACTGCTCGGGTTTTGATGTGTGCTTGATTTTATCTTTCTTCCCCTGGGGTTTGGGGGTTCCGGATAGGAGTCATGAGATGGGGTCCCAGTGCATATGCAGAGTCACCTGGAAGGGAAAAGACAGGAGAATGTTAGTCATGCATGTGCCACTTGTGAGGTGTGCATCACGGGAGGGGATAGTCATGCCTGACTCCCATGTCACTCACCAACCAGCCAGGTGTTCCCATACACGTTCTGATAGAATTCCATTCGGATGTGGCATTGATTGTAGATGTAGCTGTCATGGGTGGATCCGGGGTGTTTGGCACGGACGTGCCATATGAGTCCTTGGGCATCAACTATCACCTGTACGTTGATGGAGTGCCAATTCTTCCGATTGCGGTACATGTGCTCTGTGTCATGGGGGGGCTGGAGTGCCACATGTGTGCAATCAATGGCCCCGATGGTGCGTGGGAATCTGGCAATTCTGTAGAAATCTGTCATTGCCTTCAGCCGCAGGTCCTCAGTGGTGGGTTTGATGATTAGGTTGGCCAAGCGTGTGAGGATTGCAGGGACAACCTGGTGCACACATCTGCTCATGGAGGATTGTGACATCCCAGCCACCACTCCACTTGTACGCTGAAAAGAGCCACTGGCAAGGAAATGGAGTGTTGCCAGTACCTTGACCAGTGGCTGCACTGGATGTGAGCGTTGTGTTGGGCTAGTGATGTCCTCCTGCAGGGTTGTGGTTAATTCCAGGATGGCATGAGGGGGGAATCTGAAGATGCGATACACCTCAGAATCACTCATGCCAAACAGGTCTATGCGTGTGCGGTATATCCTCTCCCGTGCCCTCTCCCGTGCCATCCTCCGTGCCCTCCTCCTTCTTTGGTCATCTAAATTCACTAGTGCAGCTATGAGCGACGATGCCCCTGGCATGTTGGCAGTCAAATTGTAGTGCAACACGTGTGTGTGGTCTGCTCCTCAGTAACGGTGTTGCTTTCTGTGAGATGTAGACGTTTTTTCAAAATTTAGACCAGCTTTTATGTGCTCTAACTTTAGACAGGACATTTTGCTGTTGCGCACATCGCGTAGCCTGCGCAGCAACTGCGTTTTTTTGTGGATCCCCGCAACTCCCTCATTAGCATATTTGACTAGCAAATCAATGGTGTGTCTAGCGCATTTTTGCGCGGACGGATGCGTCTGTCTAACGAAATTACGCCGGACCAAAAAAAGTAGATTTCTGGCGTAAATCGTTTTCTGAATCGCGCGCATCTAAACGCACGCGCACATTTAGACTTACGCACGCGCAACACCAGTTGCGCAGGCGTAATCGCTCTGTGAATCTGGGCCATAGTTTATGTTCCTGTCGTACAAGCCACACAAAAAAAAAGAAATGGGTTGTGTGTTAGTAGTGCCCAAACACTAATTAAACAGAAGAAATCCTGAAAAGCATAGGATGAACATTGTTTTACCAAACATTGAAACTGTAACACTGGCAGTGGTTTATAAGTTTTTTTATATAAATTGCAAATCTATAAAATAAGTAGCTAGAACCACTGCCTACAAATATAAAACCACAAAAAAATGATATACATTAAAACAGGACTCAAATAATTACTCCATAAATACAGTCACATTGAGGGCCTGGCGGCTCTTAAAGAGGGGGACGTACCCATACAGGGTTTTGCTCAGGAGAGCCAGTGTGCCACAGTATAAGTATGTGAGTCAGTCGGGAACTGGTTAAACACAAAAGCAAACATTATAATGTAGCTTACCAATCCTTGTGGCTACATTTTTTTTAGGCCATCTTTTCTTTATTTTTACCTGGTGATGTAGCCAGTAAGTCTGTTGGTTTTTGACAGAACAAGCTTTCCAATATAGCATTTAGAGGCCTGATACAAACCATTTAATACTGACAGGGATGTTTACAGTGATCAGCTTTATGTATATAAAACCTTTATCCCAAAACTAACAAAAGTGTTGCTATAATTGTTATCTGGCGTTTGGCTTTAGTGTATCTAAATCTGCCAGTGCTTCTAACACGACCCTTCCTTCAGCCTGACAATGCTGGCTCTGTTGCTGTTTCATCCAAAGTGTAGCTCCCTAATACAAGAAGTTTGTTACTGTCCAGATCACCAGGTGCAGAGGGAAAACGCGAGAGTGTGGTTTCATCCTCCTAATTAGCCAATCTGTCAATGTAAAATGGAAGGACCAGGTAAAGTAGCAGTCTAAAATAAATGTATGTAAATCATTTTAACTGGAAAAATGTTTGCAATTCTAACTACCTCCTCTTGTGTTTGTATAGCCATCAAAGTGACTAATATTTTTCTACTGCAGTCTTCCTCTTTTGCCCACCTATTATAGGACTATAATTAAAAACCAAAAAGCCATCACACCATTGTGATCTTCCCCCTGTGCTTTTGTTCTGAAAGCTTGTTTAAGCACCCCCTTTAGCCCCCAGTGCCAGAAAACATGCCAGATTGCCAGCTTTCAGCAATTAAATAGAGTTTGATTGGCCCACAGTGCATACAACACAGCTTCTTAGCAGATGGTTTAATACAGTGAAGTTAACCTGTGCTCATGTAAAATATCCATATGGATGCAGGGGCTAATATATGCTGTGCAAGGGCCTGTGGGAAGATACTAAATAGAACATTTTCAGACAATTAAGCAAAATTGTTCTTAATTATTTCAAATTGTTTCTATTACGTAACAAAAGTGTATGTTTTATGAATGCAACAAGTTTTATTGCATTTATCCAATCTTAGTTATACAAGTTACAAAGCACATATAAATACATTTTATCCAATCTTAGTTATACAAGTTACAAAGCACATATAAATACATGTGAATGTAACACTTTTTAAATAAAATGACTACATGAAAACTTAATATTTTAGATTTTCTTGCAACAAACTATATAGAAATACTAAAGAACTATACCAAAACAGTTCATATTTAGTTTGCTTCCTGAAAAAGATTAATGAAATTCATTTCTCCAACTTTCTTGCAACCGTGTTCAATATGGTTAATTATTCTGTGTCCTTCACAAAAAAGCTTTCTTATCTCTTTCTTAATGATTTATTTCAGTATCTTTGAAACGGTCACTGAACTGTTTTGTGTGAACTGTCTTTCAACTAAAACTTTATTATTCTGAGCCTTTAAAGTATATCTAAAGGCATTTGTTTTAGTTTTGGATAGACTGGAGAGATATTGGAGCACCATAAGATTTTTATTGTGGTGTGTAACCCCATTTATGAAGACCCACCCTCTGTGTCCTGCTTACCATTATCAAAAGTGAAAGTGAAAGAAAGTTCCAAATTTTGGGGATATTTTCCAAAGGAAAGCTAATTCTGATGACCTGGTGACAACCAGGGATTCCTTCCCTCTTGAGGAATTGTATCTCACTTCCAGTTGTGGCTATGGGATGATGGGATGCGAGATGAAGGGAAATATTTTCAATAGGACACAGATGGCAAAAATGAACCATACATGAGTTACAACCCTTGCTAACAAAAAAATATTAGTTTTAGTTCTACTTTTTTAAGTGTAAAACTACTTTTAGGTTCAATAAGTATTTATTAAAGGTTTTCAAACAGTGAAAAATAAACAAGATGAACATATTGGACCTGGCCCCCAACACAGGGTAGCCAGATCCATTAGGAGAAAAAACATAGACACTCCAAAGTACACGCATAAACTTGCACAAATATTCACATTATGGATATTGTGGGTGGACATATATCAATAAATCGATAAAGCAAACCAGCATACAAAGAAAATAAAAAATAAAAAAGGGAACTACTTTTCGAGCTCGATCCGGGCACCCCTACGGGATCCTGCTGCGCCCGAGATCCAAGGAGGTGAAAGATTATGTAGCTCGAAGGACGAGAAAAACTAAGCTGGAGTGCTGACAGCTACCGAACAGCCATATAACGGTACCACTTCCATAAAATATGTTCGGCTCGATGTACTAATAGAGTGCCCGTGGGTAACTAGTCGGCCGTCAAGAGCGACCCAAGGGGAGGCCAAGAAGACCAGTAGAGAGAAGGAGGGAGGAATAGCAAGAAAAAGGGTAGGAGAAGGTGGGGAGGATGGAGAAGGGGGGGGTCGGGGAGACGGCATGCTCCTTTCCCGCCTAAGGAATACAATCTTCGAAAGTGAAAGAAACTAAGCCTATAGAAGGGGTCAGGGGAGACTGCACTCCAACTCCGCTTCTAAGTGCACGGTTGCAGGCTTGAGATCGGTGTCTGCTGGGGTACATTGGGCGAGAGTCTGGTCTTTAAATTGTCCGATGTGGAGTAGTGTCTCCACAAGCTCCAAGTAAAGGAGAATTTATCATATCTGTCTAGGGATTTAGCTTGCAGTTCTTCCATTAGCATGATACCATTCATTTCGCTTACCCATTTAATCAAAGTTGGAGGGGAGGGTGATTTCCAGTGCCGGGAGATCAGTTGTCTACCTGCGCTAAGACAGAATTTCAGGAGGGAATTCTTTTGAAATTTAATGGAGCCCGGGAGAATGGATAGAAGAGCAATAAAGGGAGATGGGGAGAGGGGATCTCCGTACAGTTCAGAATATATTTCAAAGATATGGTTCCAGAACGGACGGAGTAAGTCACAGTCCCACCAGACATGACAGTACGTACCTATAGCCAAGTTGCATCTCCAGCAGGAGTCAGAAGCCGATGGAAACATGACCCTGAGGGCGGAAGGGACTCTGTACCACCTAGTCAGTAATTTATAATTTTTTTCTTGCGCATAACTGGACACTGAGGACTTATGGGTGAAGAGAAAGGCTATACGCCATTCCGCCTCACTGATGGGCCTCTCTAGGTCCCCTGACCATGCTGCAGTGAATGTAGGAAGGGAACCATGGGTGTGTTCTGTAATCAGTTTGTATACCGAAGAGAGGGTGTGTCTTTGGGTTTCTGGCAGTGAGCATAGGTGTTCAAAGCCCGTCAGGGGTCTGTGGACCTGCTTAGAAATGTGTAGTGTCTTACAATAGGTCGTCAGGTGCATATGGGTGAGCCAGGTCAATCTAGCTGAAGGGGTAGCCCCCGGTGAGACAAAGGAGCCTGTGGAGGCATGCACGAAATGCCGTGCCGTCGGCCAGGAAGCCCTATCGTAGTCACCGAGAACCCTGGTCAGTCTACTCTCAGGGAAGGCTGGGTTATCAAACAGGGGAGTCAGTGGTCTGGGGTCGGTCAAAAGTGCCCAGGCCTCCCTCCTGCGGTACCAAAGCCCCAAGGCATATTTGGTTAGAGGAGACAGATCTGGTATAGTCCGGTACCCCCCACCGTGTCCCCAGAGAAGCGCCCGGAGATCGGTTGAGGTTAAGTCCTGTTCAACCTGGGTAGCGATCTTAGTCAGGGGGGCGGGGAAACCACTCCAAGAGTCGAGAGAGCACCGCAGACGCGTGGTAGAGTTCAAAGTCTGGGAGGCCCGCACCCCCATTGGAAACGGGGGAGCAGAGCATTGAATGTTTCAGCCTAGGGCATTTCCCCTGCCACACAAACCGAATAGCCATAGAGCGCAATGTACGAAAAAAAGCGGTGGGGAGAGCTATGGGGAGCGCTTGGAACAGGTATAACAGCTTCGGCAGAACGTCCATTTTTAGAGTGTTCATACGCCCAAACCATGAAACCGGCAGATCCATGCGCTTCTCTGTGAGGAGCAGGAGCTTGGTTAAGATTGGAGTATAATTTAGGGCGTATATCTCGGACAAATGGGCTGGTATGGCCGTTCCTAAGTAGGAAATGGATTTCTCCTTCCAATGGAAGGAAAAATTAGATTTGAGAAGGGCGAGGGTACGCTGTGGTAGGGATAAATTTAACGCCTCCGTTTTAGACAAGTTTAGTTTGTAATT
Organism: Rana kukunoris; assembly: GCA_029574335.1. Classification (NCBI taxonomy): domain Eukaryota; kingdom Metazoa; phylum Chordata; class Amphibia; order Anura; family Ranidae; genus Rana; species Rana kukunoris. Next base: position 267,699,572 of record CM056050.1, on the reverse strand, counting down.
GCTGAGTATGCCAAATCTGTCAATCTCTGCCAGAATGGATGGGATGCTCAAGTGGGGTTGAGTGACATAAAGAAGCAGGTCATCCGCGTACAGGGAGAGCTTGCAATTAACGGAGGGCGTTTGGATCCCATGAATATTTGGGTTAGCCCTAATCGCCTGTGCTAGGTGTTCTATCACCAGAGCGAACAGGAGAGGGGACAGGGGGCAACCCTGCCGAGTACCGTTCTTGATCGATAGCATGCTTGACTGCGTGCCGTTGACCAAGATAGAGGCAGAGGGAGTGGAATACAGGGAAAGGATACGCAAGAGCATTTTTGGGCCTAAGCCTATCTGACGGAGCGTAGCTTCCAGGAAGGACCAACTGACCCTATCAAAAGCCTTCTCCGCATCACAGGAGAGAAGGCAAGATGGTAGCCCGTGTCTCTGGGCATAAGCGATGAGGTGCAGGGTCTTGGCAGCGTTGTCACGGGCCTCACGGCCCAAGACGAAGCCCACCTGGTCACCATGTAGGATAGCGGGCAATAGGGGGGAAAGCCGATCGGATAGAATTTTCGTGAAGAGTTTCAGGTCGATGTTAAGAAGAGAGATAGGCCTATAATTGGAACATTGAGACGGGTCTTTACCTGATTTGGGGAGGACTACAATCTGGGCCAAAAGCAGGGATGGGGAGGGACGCACTCCCTCCGCGATGGCGTTAAAGGCTTTCGCGAGTAGGGGGCCAGGTGGGGGGGCGAACAACTTATAAAAACGGCCTGTAAAACCGTCTGGGCCGGGGCTTTTGTCATTTTTAAGTTTTTTGATAACCAGTCGGAAGTCGGCCTCGGTCAGGGGAGATTCCAGCTCTTCACCAGCGGAGGCCGGTATGGACGGGAGCGCGGTGTCTGCAATATGGGAGGATAGATCTGCCGGAGAATCCCCAGGTGTGGAGCAGGGCCTAGCGGGTTGGGAGGAGAGATTATAAAGATCGGAATAGTAGTGGCGAAATTCCTCTGCTATGGCGGAATTGGCCAACACCTTACCCCCACCGGGAGATGCAATGAAGGGAATGTGTTTCCTAGCCTGCCGTGGCTGAAGGGTGTTCGCTAAAAGCTTACCGCACTTGTTGGCTTGAGAGTAATGGGTGAAGCGGCCCTTGTCTCTCGCCACCAAGGAGCGGTCAGAGAAAATTTGTAACAAGTCCCAATAGTATGTGTAGTCCCTGGCGGAGGGGTGAAGGACTCTCCAGACATCCACCAGGGAGAGATCAGTAAAGAGAGTGCGCAGCCTGGTCAGGGAAGCCAATGAAAGCGAGGACTTACCAGCCGACGTGTCTATGCGGGGTACCAGAGCCACGTTGAAGTCACCGCCCAGGATCATGTTGGTCGTGCTAAACTTCCTCAAGCGGGATGTCATGGAGGCGAAGAACTGCAGTTGGTCCTGGTTGGGAGAGTACACATTAATTACAGTGTATACCACATTCTTGTATGACAATTTAAGAAAAATAAATCGCCCCTTAGCGTCTATGAAGGTATCTAGAACATCTGGTGTGAAGGAGGCATGAAATGCAATGGAGACCCCTTTGGACTTTGCAGCTGGGTTAGTGCTGTGGAACCAAGTGGGGTATTGCTTGTGAAGAAGGGTGGGGACCGAATCAGATCTGAAGTGGGTTTCTTGGAGGAGGAGGATCTGGGTACGTAATTTATGGAAGTGGAATACTATCTGTTTTCGCTTCTCCGGGACGTTAAGACCCCTGCAGTTCAGGGAGGATACTGTCAGGAAATTAGAAGAGGCCATGAGTGAAACAGTAGGGGGGGAGAAAAGCAGCTTACCGGGAACGAGCACACCGTCTCCAGAACACGGGGGGGGAGGGGCGACAGTGGGCAGAGGGCCCAGGCTAAATTAAAGAGAGAAGGAGAAAGAGGGAAACACAGAAAACATTAGGCCGGAGTGGCCACACTAACATCGTTGCTAGCAACATTTCAGCTTACACCGCAAGGGGAGCTGAAGGTCCTAGGTGGGGTAACGTGGGTGTCGCACGGAGAGGCACCCGCACACATTAAACATCTAACATTTACAAAAATACAATAACGGTATTCATAACTAGCTAGAACCTCTGCAGGACTACTTGCTGAAAGATAACATGTATACTAAGCTTGGGGGGTATCCCCCTCCCAAGTACATTGGTAAATCTGCATCCTACAGGGTATTGTGGTGAACATCTGAACACGCCTTGGTGACAAGGGTGAGACTTCTAGAAAAACAGCATAGGGAAGGGAGAGGCGGGAGGTGGCCCGCCTAAGTTGGGATGGTTTAAGGCACAGTTCGCTTATATGATCCAAGGGGAAAACAAGGGCCACCAAGCCGGAGAGGGCCCAGTAATAGGGGAGGACACCACCCCACCACAGTCCATCCACCCCCCCAGCCCAGTGTCCCTCCAAAACCAAATGACCCAGACAGTAAGGATCTCAGCAGACTAAAGTCCGTGAGCAGCGACATACAGCGACTCAAATGGCGTGGGGGGCCAGGTCAACTCATCCATCGGGGGTCTTGGCGGTCTCCGACCTGGATCGTCGAGGTTTCTTAGATTGTCTCTTCCAGCCGGAGGAGAGTTGAAAGCCTGGGGTGGCTGCTCGCAGTGGCCAGTCTGGGATGGAGATCTGCGGGAGCTCAAAGGCACCCAAGAACCTGGGGAGGTCACCCAGCGAGCGAAAGACAGCCGACTTTCCATCATGGGAGGCTGACAGCTGAAAAGGGAAGCTCCAGCGGTACTTAATGTTCTTAGCTTGCAGGGCTCCAGTAAGGGGCTTCAGAGCCCGACGTAAGTCCAGCGTCAGTTTGGAGACATCAGGCAGTAGACGGATGCGAGTGTCATTGAAAAGGATGGCCTCCTGCGTACGTGCGGCTTGCATGATAGCTTCCTTAACAGCAAAGAAGTGAACCCTGCAAATCACATCTCTGGGGTGATCCGGGCTGGGGTTCCTGGAACCTAGAGCCCTGTGCACTCGGTCCAGCTCCATGGGGGCCTCCTTCTCCTTCCGCAGTAGGTCATTAAACAGGGCCACCACAGTTAATGACAGATCCTTGGTCTCAACCGACTCAGGGAGGCCGCGAATGCGAATGTTATTGCGTCTGGCTCTGTTCTCCTGGTCGTCCTGGGATAGCATAAGCTGTTGTATCTGGATAGTGTGGTCATTAAGGATAGCCTCATGGGATTGCACGGTGGCCACAGTCTCCTCCACACGCTGCTCCACTTCCTCCAGCCTGTCAGTAACATCCCTGCGCAGCTCAGAAATCTCCTGCTTATAGGATCTCTCCATACGCTGAACGCAGGCCTCAAAGTCATGTCTGGTGGGTAGGGCTTTGATATAGGCCTCAAGGTCCCAGCCTCCATAGGAGCGGTGAGAGTCTGGGGAATGCCCGCCCGATCGGATGGAGCCAGCATCGGAGTCGGGTGGGGAGCTAGCCCTCTGTCTAGTCTTCATACCTGATGCTGAGCGCTGCGAGGAGGCTCCATGAGAGGCCGCGTGGGATCCTGAAGGACGGGCCGCCGCCATCTTGGCTGGAGATGGGCTGCGCTGCTCCGGCCGGATTTTAGCGAAGAATCGATCGATTTCACCGTCTCTGCCTGGAACGGTGTTGCGGTGAGTCTCACCCCCTCCCTTCCGTCCCATCACCGGAGTGTCTGGCGTGTCAGGGCTGCTTTTAGGGCCGTTATGCTGGCAGTGTGTGCGGGAGCTCCAGGCACAAGCGTCCTACTCCTCCATGCGTCAAGCCACGCCCCCCGTAAAACTACTTTTAATACTTTATAACCCCAAACAGAAACCAAAACTGATGTTATATAAATCAACCATAATGCTAATTATTATTATCATCCCTTTTCGTAACTGTGCATTTTAATAAGTAAATGTTTGGCGGTAACCTGCCTCCAATCATGTGGGCTGTTTTTTTTTAATGGCTGGATAACCATGGGCTGCGATTGGACACGGCTGATCACATAGTAAAGAGCCAACGTCATTGGTTCTTTACCCTGATTTGTGATGTGCTGCAAGAATGGGAGTGGACATCATATGACGTCCTTTTAAAGGATGAGTGGTCCCGCTCAGCCATCGTTGTACAATAGGCTGGAAGGGAAACAGGTTAAAAAGCTGCCTAGTCTATCACTCTTAAACTGAAGCCTACAATAGGCACTGTGACAGTACAGTGCCCTGTCACGTAATTAAGGGTTGATTCACCCAGAGTTCTCAACCAGGCAGATTGAGGGGCTCCAGGGTGCTCGTTTCCTATAAACAAAATATAGTTTTAAAAACACAGGGGTTACCCTTGCAGAAGTTACTAATTATTCCATTTCCAATCTCAAAAACAAAAATCAATGAGCATCAGCCTCCTAGCTTTCATTTGCACTGTTCCTGCCCTGGTCCCAATCCTCAGTCCTTTGTACCCTTCAGACACTATATACTTTTTAGCTACTTGCTGCATTGGCCACACACTGACTTTTGACTAGAGCTGTCCCCTTTCCCCCCAAATGTAGCCCTGAACTATTGCAAGTATCAACTCATAAGGGTTATGCATAATCACAATGTGGCTACTGGCAAAACAGAACAAAGAATTTAAGACTTCATCCATTCCAAATCTCTACAAAGCTTCTCAGATCCAGGACCAACACTAGGTTCTAGTCTCTGGGGAAACTGAAAATCCAGTTTTCTAAACACAGGATCCTTAACCGGACCAATATGCAGGTTAAGGACCCTGCCCCTTTTTGCGATTCGGCACTGCTTCGCTTCAACTGACAATTGCGCGGTTGTGTAACGTGGCTCCAAAACAAAATTGGCGTCCTTTTTTTCCCCACAAATAGAGCTTTCTTTTGGTGGTATTTGATCACCTCTGCGATTTATATTTTTTGCGCTATAAACAAAAAGAGCGCAATTTTTTTTTAAAAAAGCAGTATTTTTACTTTTTGCTATAATAACCCCAAAAAATATATACATTTTTTCTTTCCTCAGTTTAGGCCGATAAGTATTTTTCTGCCTATTTTTGGTAAAAAAAAAACGATTGGCTTGCGCAAAATTTATAGCATTTACAAAATATGGGATAGTTTTATGGCATTATTAATTATTTTTTTACTACTAATGGCGGCGAACACTGATTTTTTCATGACTCCAACATTATGGCGGACACATCGGACAATTTTGACACATTTTTGGGACCATTGTCATTTTCACAGCAAAAAGTGCTAAAAAAGGAATTGATTACTGTGAAAAAATGTCAATTGCAGTTTAGGAGTTAACCACTAGGGGGCACTGTAGGGGTTAAGTGTGACCTCATATGTGTTTCTAACTGTAGGGGGGCAGGGCTGGACATGTGAAGTCATTGATAGTCTTTCCTTATATCAGGGAACAGACGATCAATGACACTGCCACTGTGAAGAACGGGGAAGGTGTGTTTACACACATCTCTCCCCGTTCTTCAGCTCCTGTGACTGATCGCGAGACACCGGCGGCGATCGGGTCCGCGTGTACTGTGCCCACGGAGCTTCGGACTGGGGTGTGGGTGGGCTCTTAAAGGCGACGTACCTGTACGTGCCTGCCCCCAGCCGTGCCTATCTGCCGATGTATATGTGCAGGATCACTTGCCTGTCGAAGAGGCCCTGCGCTACCTCGAAATGTTGCCGTTTTTGTGATTGTTTCTCTGCATTAAAACATTTTTGGACGTTCTTTTAAACGATCATTGATGTGCTGGAGAATATGTTTATATGTATATGTGCAGGAGGCGGTCCTTAAGTGGTTAGGCATCATTAAAATCACTGCTCGGGGGCGTGGCCTGGCACCGGACCGTGATGGACGCCTAAGCTAAATCCTCTGGCACAAGGAGCTACAATCGGCACCCATCGGCCGCGTTAAAGAGCATCAGCGAGCAAAAAAGGAGGTGAGACTGACTCCCCATAGCCCCAGCATCAGATGGAGCCCAATATTATGTCCGCAGCCACTATTCCGGCGATGTTCCGGACCCAGCTAGGGGAAGGCCCAAAAGCCGCGGCCTCGCCTAAACCTCCCGGCCCGCACGGGGGACCAGGCCTTACAACGAGCGGCGCGATCGCCGCCAGCGGATCCCAGGGCACCCATCCGCCTTCCTTGCAGCCCCCACAAGCCCTCAGCCTCACTGACCTGCAGGCAAACCTACAGGCCATGGCACTGGACATTAAGGCATCGTTTTCAGCCGCCATTACAGAGATTAGGGCAGACATCCAGGGCATTGCTGCAAGGACAGGAATGACTGAACAAGCCACAATGAGAAATGCTGAGGCCATAAAACAAATACAAAAGCACTCTGACATGCATCTTACTCACCTGATTGAAATTACCCGCCACTTGGAAGATTTGGACAATAGGGGGCGTCGCCACAATATTAGAATTAGGGGGGTCCCTGAAATGGCAGATCTGAACCCCGTGGAACAGACAGCTACAGCAATTTTCAATGATGTGCTTGATAGACCCCTAGAATCTCCCATTGAATATGAGAGGGTACACAGAGCTCTCAGACCTAGGGGAAGAGATAATGACCCGCCCAGGGACATAATATGCTGTCTAGTGAACTTTCCTCTGAAAGAAGCTATCCTCAAGAAGGCTAGGGAAAAAAACAGAATCATCTCTAATGGAATTGAAATAAAACTATTCCAGGACTTGTCAAATATCACGCTGAGGCAACGCAGGGCCCTGCGCCCTCTGACAGATCAGCTACGCACCAGAGGAATTCCGTACAGATGGAAATTCCCTTTCTGCCTATCAGCGACATGGAGGGGTCACACCGCACTCCTGCGCACACCCGATGATATCAGACCATTCTGTGAAATGTTGAATATGCCGATAGTCGAGGTTCCGGAATGGTACGACTCCTTCTTGACAAATGACACCTGGATAGCAGTTTCAGGCAACAACACGCCAAGAGCACAGAGAAACAGAGACCGCCGTCGCAGATCACCAACCCCTCAGCGTAACAGAAGAAATGACGCCCAGGAAGACCAAGGTAACTCACCGCCCAGACGTAAAGATCGCATGGATCGGCAGGATCATATGGACACATGATTCTTGATTACCCAAATATTAATTCACAATTCTACATGACTTTTTTTTAAAGTTGTTCAGTCTATCTGAAACACAGTTATTGCTAAGATTCTTGCCATATACCTAAGCTACTACTCAAGAGGTCTGCACCCATGCATCAAATCTTGACACCTCGCCTAGAGATACAAACCTCCTCCTCCCCCACTCCAAGGTAGCAGGTAGCATACTTTTGTGTTTTGTTTTTTTTTTTTTGCGTTTTTTTTTTTTTTTTTTTTTTTTGTTCTACCCACAGGGGATATGCACTGCAATTGAACTTATTGGAGAAGAGTCAAGGGGAGAAAGGTCTGGTGGAAATTTCATGTCCAGCGAGAATTCTATCCCGTTCGTCGGGCCCTGTGAGAAAACCCTTACACATAGGTATAACATTGTTCTTAGTTTTGAAGAATAAGACTACAAATCTCACATATACTTGTTGTTTCGTATAAGCTGTTCTGATATATATGCGGAGAACCTTTCAGCATCTTTACAGGACATAATGACGGGCGGGTTTAACCTGATTATATTCGCCTCAATCTGTTTACTTTACAATGTGCATGGTAACTCCTCTGAAGGGAACTATCTGACTGACTGATTGGCGTGGTGCGACAATTACTAGGTCTAGTTTTTTTTTTTTTTGGGCAGGTTTTTTTTTTTTTTTTTTTTCTTCCACCCCATGACTCGAAGTTTGATACAGTATGGTATATTTCATGTATTTTGGCTTAGGTATGGCAGGATGCAATTAGCCTATTGTATTTCCCTAATTGAGCTATATGTGTTTCCATTGAACTGGGTAAGTGCAATGCAGCTTCATTGATCCTGAATCTTATTACTCAATTTACATCCCATCCAGTTAAGGGCCTCATTATACATTAGTACTACTGTGACATCAGTCACATGGAGCGTATCTCACCTTCATTTCCTGTTTCAAGACACATTAGAGATTGATGTTACATTTTATGCTGTAAAACAATTAAGGTATCATTCTGACAATAGCCCAGGTGAAACTGAAGTGATAAATGTTTTTGAACCAATAGATGCTGCAAAGGTCATATATTGTGTCTGAAGCTGCATTGCTATAGTAAGGAAGGGTATCACATTCTTATTTTCATAAGATATACATTGTTGTTTGCTTCGTTATGCACAAGTTTAATGTATGTGATACAATACCGCCCTCTTGTGGCGAGATCACGTTGTCTCATAAGACAAGTTAAATTCTGTTCTCTTTCAAGTTACCAAACGTTTTTTTGTGATAGTAAGGTGCAAATATTTTTCAAAACTTTAAGCATGGTTTTTAGTCGGGACCCACACTTATTACATAGATAAAGAATGGAAATAATTGGCGGGGATACTTTCTGATGCTTTGCTTGCGCATATGCCTCAGACGCTTTATTCACGGCCAATCGTATTTTTTTTTATCATTTGCTCATAGCTCCTATGTGCCAGCACATATAGCCGAATCAGGCAGGAGTTGTTAAGAAAAAGATAGATAGGGTAAAACCGAATCTATAACAGTTTTTCATATCGCTCCATCGGTTCTTTACAGACCCCGTTCCCACACAAGGGGTGATCGTCACGTCACCCTTTGAACCAACCGGTTTCTTCACAATAGGATAGGTTAGTGAAACTACATCTATCCCCGGTTTTTCCCCCCACAACCAACCCCTCTGTTTCTATTCCCCTCCCCCATTCTCCTTGTTTTTTTTTTTATTATTATTATTTTTTTTTTTTTCTTCTCCGGATTCTCAGACAAACGAGTTAGATCTCCTTAAGTGGACACAATGCCCCCAGACAAGGTACATTCTGTTCCTCTATCACTAAAAATTATATCTTTAAATGCAAAAGGACTCAATATCCCCGAAAAGAGAACTAAACTTATCAACGAATCTTCTAAACAAAAAGCGAACATTGTTCTTATACAAGAAACACACTTTAAATCAGATAAAATTCCAAAAATTAGAGACAATAGGTTTCCAACCTCATTTCACGCCACCAATCCAATAGGTAAGACAAAAGGTGTCTCAGTTCTGATATCCAGACGGACCCCACTCCAAATTGTTGACACTCTGATAGACCCCGAAGGTCGATATATTTTCCTGAAAGGGAAGCTGAAACAACACCCCATCACCATAGCCAATATTTATGCCCCAAATGTGAGACAGGTTGCCTTCTTTCGTAAAATCAAGGACCTTTTGACAACTTTTACTTCTGGAACCCTGATATTCGGAGGAGACTTTAACACTCCTTTAAATCCCCTTGTAGATACCTCAAATGGTTCATCAAGTCTACCGTTCAGGGCCCTGAAACAAATCAAGATCCAACTCCAAGAACTTAGGTTGCATGACACCTGGAGAATCTTGAATCCTCAGACTAAAGACTATACATACTTCTCTAACATTCACCAAAAATACTCTAGAATTGACTATCTCCTCCTCTCGCAACCAGACCTCCCACTCCTGTCAGACTCAAAAATTGAATCTATGACTTTCTCAGACCATCACCCAGTAACCATGACTTTGACTTTCCCAAATAAAAACAACATAACTAAGACCTGGAGACTTAATACTGCGGTACTGAAAAACCCCTCTGACACTTTAGAGTTTAAAGAAGCACTAAAAGAGTATTTTCTGCACAATGAAAACGACGAAACTTCACCGATTACACAATGGGAGACTCACAAATGTGTCATAAGAGGTGAGTTTATTAAAAAACTGACCAGAATAAAAAAAGAACAACAATCCAGAATTAGATCTCTGTTAGAACGCATCCACCAATTAGAACGCACACACAAGCGAACGCTGGCGGTCTCAGCACTCGAGGAACTAACGCATGTCAGATCACTCCTATCTGATGAACTAAACATGAAAATCAAAAGGCAATATATATTGAGACACAAGATTTATTATGAGCAAGGAAATAAATGTGGCAGGTTGCTTGCAAAAGCAGTTCAAAACAAGAGAACCGCCCACACCATCCATCAGATAGGAGACAAGCAAGGCGAGCTGCGTTCCTCGAGTGAAGAGATTGCAAAGCAATTTGAGCTATATTACCAAAACCTCTATAACATTCCTTCCAACCCTAAATGCCCACAGAATTCAGATGAAAGAGCAAAGATGATACAAGATTTTTTAGAACATTATGGCCCACCCCAAATTTCAGGGAATATTGCAAGGGAACTAGAAAATCCCATCTCAGGCCCAGAATTTGAAAGGGCCCTGAAAGAAATGAAAATAGGCAAGGCCCCAGGCCCGGACGGCCTACCTTTACAATATTATAAGACTTTTACAGATATACTTAAGCCGAGATTCCTAAAAACGTTTCAAACTCTTCACTCAGAACAACACCCCCCCAAACAGCTTTTAGAAGCACATATCACAGTAATTCCCAAAGAAGGTAAAGACGTGACCCAAGTTACCAATTATAGACCTATTTCCCTGATAAACGTCGATGTGAAAATCTACGCTAAAATATTAGCAAACAGGATCCTCCCCTTCCTAACTTCTTTAGTTTCCTTAGATCAAGTGGGATTTATCCCGGGAAGGGAAGGACGAGACAATACAATAAAAGCTCTTAACATAAATCATTGGCTATCCTCTAAACAAAAACAGGGCTTTTTCTTATCACTAGATGCCGAAAAGGCGTTCGATAGAGTGGCCTGGGACTATATAGATGCAGTTCTGAAACATATTGGATTTCTGCCTCAAATGAGATCTTATATCAAGGTACTATACTCAAATCCAACAGCAAGAGTCAGAGTCAACGGCCACCTATCGAATGCCTTCAATCTCCGCAACGGAACAAGACAGGGATGCCCCTTGTCCCCACTTTTATTTGTTCTAACACTTGAGCCCCTGCTCAATAAAATTAGATCGAATAGAGACATCAAGGGAATCGAGATTCATGACAAAACGTATAAAATAGCAGCCTTTGCTGATGACATGCTTCTTTTCCTTTCGAACCCCCATATCTCCATCCCTAACCTTCTCAAAGACTTAGATCACTTCCATTTATTGTCAAATTTAAAAATTAACCACTCCAAATCCAATGCCCTCAACATCTCCCTGCCCACTGAAATGGTAGAATTATGCAAGAAAAATTTCCCATTTAAATGGTCCGACCACAGCATCACATATTTGGGTATCAAAATCTCATCAAACCTGAAAGATCTCTTCCATCTTAATTTCGAACCTGTCTTGAGAGAAACTCAGGAGGATTTGAAAAGATGGAACGCCTTAAGTGTGTCCTGGTTTGGTCGGGCTGCCCTAATTAAAATGACCATCCTACCAAGGTTTCTCTATATTATGCAGACAATCCCAATCAAAATTCCATTATCATTCTTCGCCACATTCAGAAAGGCTTGTTCCTCATTTATTTGGAGGGGTAAATCCCCTAGAATCAAATTTTCAAGACTGACCCTACCTAAGAGTAGAGGAGGTATAGCCTTACCCGACCTTAGGAAATATCACCAAGCTGCCCTTTTAACGAGAATAGTAGACTGGAATATACACCAAACCGTTAAAGACTGGGTTACCCTCGAAAAAGCGCAATATCCTCATGAGCTAAAAAATCTACCTTGGATCAACCCAAAATTTCACTCAAACTTCATCAAAACACATCCTCTTATTGGACCCACACTCGAAAATTTCCGTAATACTTTTAAACTCAAAAACCCCTCCCCATGGCTTAGTCCTCTCACACCGCTACAACAAAACCCTGACTTTCCCCCTGGTATGGAAAAATCGTTTCCAACACATCAATGGCCATTTAAAGAGATATTGTCAAAACACTTCTTTAAAAAAGGCAAAATTCTCTCTAGAGAGGACATACTTAATGACATCAAACCAGCTCTCATATCTCACTGGAACTACATTCAAATCAAACACTTTCTATCCAACAAAGACACTGTCCATTACTGGACAAGACCCCTTACTCCGCTTGAAACTCTTTGTACAAAAACGTCCCCACGCAGACATATTCTCTCAACTGTCTACAACTCGCTATTTGAAGACGATACTGACTTCTCCAGCTCTTCCTGTAAAGCCTGGGAAAGAGATCTAGAATTAGACCTGACTGAGAAAGACTGGGAAACAATCTTCCTCTACGCGCACAAAGGCTCGCTAAATGTGGCCACACAAGAAAGTGGATTCAAGATCATTACCAGATGGTATAGAATACCCACCACTCTGCATAAAATTTCGTCTAATGCCTCTGACAGATGTTGGAGATGTAAACGAGAGGAGGGCACTATGATTCACGTCTGGTGGTCATGCCCCCTAATCCAGCCTTTCTGGACATCGGTACATGAAACAATCCAACTAGTCACTTCATTAAACCTAAGTTATACTCCGGCCCAGTATCTACTACACTTCAGTTGCATGCCCAAAAGTCAATATTTGAAATCACTTCCCATGTTCATGATTAATGCAGCCAGGCACTGCATCCCCTCTCACTGGAAATCTCCTAGCACTCCAACGAAAGCAGAATGGTTTAGGAGAATAAACTGCATTGAAAAAGTTGAAGAACTCATTAGTATATCTCAAGAAAAAATTACTGAATTCTATGCTACCTGGTATAACTGGACAATGTTCAAAGATTCTCAACAGTACAAAGCTATCATTAAGTAAAGCTAAATCTGAGATTTAATACTTGTTCCTTTTTCAGGTCACTTGATCCCCCCCCTTCCCCCCTTTTTTTTTTTTTTTTTTTTTCTTTTCTTTTTTTCTTTTCTCCTCCCTCCCCTTCCTCTCCCCACCCCCCCCCCCCCTCTTTAAAATGCTTGTACAAGCACTGATATTGTTCTTTCGATTTAGTTCGAAAATGATACATGTATGCTTACATGAATATCACAGTATGGAACTCGCATACGATTGTTTTTGCTCTTCTTTCTTGTTTATCCTCTTCTGTATGCAATTCTTAACTACTATTATGCTCTTATAAGTGTACGTTGTATTATGCATTACTTTTCATCCAATAAAAACTTTTTGTGAAAAAATAAAAATAAAATCACTGCTCCCAAAAAACTTTTTTTGTATTGATATATTTTCCCCAGGGCAGGACCCAGGTCCCCAAACCCTTTTTAGGACAATAACTTGCATATTAACCTTTAAAATCAGCACTTTTGATGTTGAACATTCATGGCCCATAGACTAACAGGGTTCTAAAGTTCACACAAACTTTCTGTCTGTTCCAAAGTTCTGATGCGAACCAAACCGGGGGGTGTTCGGCTCATCCCTAGTGGCTACTACCAATGCTTCAAGCTCTGCCTATGTCACAGAGGATTTAACTTCAGCCTTAGCTGGTTTAGAGGGAAAGATTTAAAGGACTTTTTTTTTTTTTGCATCATTAGGGGCAGTGATTTTAATGCCTAAATTAAAAAATAAAAAATTCCTTTAAATAATGTACCTGCTGGGTGTCTATACCTGTGATAACGTCTTTAAATAGCACAATCACCTGCCTGCCAGTAAATTAGGAAGAACTGATTTAGCTAAGCTATACAGTGTATAAATATATGTACAACTCCTGGGATGTATATATATATCCTCTACACACTGTAAATTTAACTAAACTGACTAGACTGCCTGGTTTATCCATCTAGTAATAAAGACACTCTCTCTCTCTCTACAGGACTGATCTCTAACAACGCCACAACACACTACAGGAGGCCACCCTGCAGGCAGCCTTTTATAATGTGGGGCATGTACTAAACCCCCTGAGCCATAATTGGCCAAAGCCACCCTGGCTTTGGCCAATTATGGCTCTCCGTTTTATGCGCGCTGTGATTGGCCAAGCATGCGGGTCATAGTGCATGCTTGGCCAATCATCAGCGCGCAATGCCGTAGTGAATTATGGGCCGTGACGCGTCACTTGAATTTGGCGCGAACGACCTGCTTTGTTCGAATTTCGACGAACGTAAGAACAGACGATGTTCGAGTGGAACATACATTCGAATTGAACACAGTGCTCATCCCTATCTGTGTCCGGTGATGTACTCCAAGAAAAGGATTTTACAGGTAAGCTGTAGGAAAAATCCTATTTTGGGCAGCAGACATGTTATAAAAGGCTCACACTGTGCTTTAAATGTTCATTCTATTCAACTGCTCACATACGGTCTCGTGCTGGAAATGGTGATGAGAGGGTGTTCATGAAATGTGGAGTTGGGGTTTTGAAGCGTATTATACACTTTTGACGTTTTATTGCAATTTTAAGACAAATTTGTGGTGCTGCGAAAAAAAAGCTTACAAAGAATACTAAAAAGCTTTAGCTTTTTTTTTCTTTTAATTTCCTATAGCATTTGAATATGTTGCTCTACTTTTGCTGTTCAGTTCAGGTCATAACAGCTGCATAAAAAAAAAAAAAAAAAAACAGTTGTTACAAACAAAACTATCTTGAGACTTTTTTTCTGTTATAATGAATCAGATTGTGGTGCTGCTGTTCTATTTAAGCCAAGGATAAAAAAAAAAAAAAAAAATCACATGTGCATAGTATTTGATGCCAGAATAAGGTGTTACTGACCTTGCATTTCTCAACACTACATCTTAAAGGAGAAGTTTGGCTCTACTTCTCCTGTGGATCACAGGAGTGCAGTTTGCTTTGCACTTCCGGTCCAGGCTGTGGAAAGATTGCGACCTAATGGTCGGGACCTACCCAGAAGCTTGGATTGGTACATGGTTCAGCAAGCCACTGAGAGCCTGACCCAGCCACTCCCATCCCCTCCACAGCCCAGCGCTTTAGTGAGCACAACAGAGAGCCAGCAGAGAGCCAGTGACTGACAGCTACCAGCTCACAGAACACTGAGAAGTATGATTAGCCATACGTTATTGCTCAACAGCAGCTATTTGATTGCTCCGGGGACAGATGCAGCGTCAGACCATTGTTTCAACCACCAAAGTATGATAAAAAAATAAACACACACACACACACAGAACTTTACTATGGTCCATTTTTCTTCATTTTATCCATAGTAATTTCTTCTGTTGGAGTTCATTCCTGGCCAGTCCCATCCAGGTACCAGTATAGACCTTAGGCCACCTACTGTACTAAAGCTCCACCTGATCCTTTTTAAAAAAAAAACACAGGGTCATGGTGGGCTGGTAAGTAGGCAATTACCTCTACCTCTTCACTGGGTGTCGCCAGTTTGATATCTGTTCCTGTGGTGATGGTGTCTACTTTCAAGTCAACCATTTGATGCATGGACTCACCAATGCTTATCATTTAGTGACCATTGCTGCATTTTTTGGACTCGTTTGCATTTATTTTTTGATGTTATTATATAAGCACTTGCACTTTAAATCATTATTGTATTGTTGACCTTATAGTTAATATATTGTTTCAAGCAAGAATTTGGAATGTATCACTTACTATTAACGCCCCCTTATTATTATACACCCCCACATTGCTAAAGATGTTTTCACACCACTTTAAGGGAGCAGCTTCTTTATATTTAATATTACCATAGTGAGAAGTTGTCTATTTATTCATGTAATATGTGTTTGGGTTGATGAGGTGGCAACCCTATCCTTATAACCATAGACCAGCAAGCATGTTGGTACATGTAGTTCCATAGGTTTAACGGGAAAAAAAAATGCAAATTATATATATACACACACACAATATATATATATATATATATATATACTGTATATACACACACAAGTTGAAAGTACCTTGAAAATCCCAATTTACACAATTTTGATCAATATAATTTAGACGCATAGTGTCAAGCAGCTTGCTGTCTCTAATTATATGGTCCCCCCTCTTCGTATGATATATATTCAAAATGTTTATTAAAAATTTGTAGCACTGTGTTCATAAATCATATAAACATATCTAAAACATGTAAATATAAATTAAATCACCACGTGAAAAAGTGTCCAAAAATTATTAAACATGAGAATAAAAAGAAAATATGGAAAATATATACTGCAAATTATATATTATCTCTAAACAATAGTTCATAAGTGGTCATCCAAAACCCACACCTAAAGTAAGGGGAAAAATCCAAACTTAAACATGCAATCTTCTAAAAACAACTTGATATAAGGCTTCCACCACACCACTTGTGTTTGTGACTCCGCACCCTTAAGGATTTGCATTTACCACAAGAATGTGTCTTGCATTCTCATGCTCGGCATTAAAGCTTAGTAAAACCCTCCAAGGTCTCCAGGCAATTCCAACAGTGTTCAGTAAACCAGTGTTCTTCACGTGTAAGAATAAATAAATGCTTGCAATAGTGAAGTACTGCAAAACCATTTATTAAAATGGCACACACACAAACTCAATATTGCACTCCCAAAATCCTTTTTTCAGAAGCAAGAGACTAGTAGGGGTGCATGCGATATATAGCGGTCACGGCAAACCTGGAGCTGAACCTACTGATCTCTCAATCAAGTTTTATTCAGAAGTTCAAACAAAACATACATAGGACATAACAGTATCAAAACAGGTACAAAACCGATGTAAGTACAGGAACAGCATATGTAATTTTCCAATAGGGATCGATAGTTATTTGAGTGGTATGTTTCACAAGTAAAATGAAAAGTATAGTTATACATTTGGAATTTGAACGTATGGAAGGATAGTGGGGGGGGGGGGTAAGGGAGCAAAGGGTTAGGGAGGTGGGGGTGAGAACTAAAAGTGGAATAGAGAAAGGGTGGGTGGGACATGGTAGGGAGTATAGTGGTCCGTGTCTGAAAAGGACAAAGCATACTTTATTTCACACATTTCATATTAACATGGAAAGGGAGATACAGCAGAAACTTTGTGGACACAACAGTTGATGTCTTATAAACCTTAATCACTCATAGTATAGATTCAGTGGTATAGTGTTTGGAATTCGTTAGAGTAGGTAAAAAGAAGCCACGGTTGCCATAAAGCATGAAATTGGGTATTTGTTTCACATTTCATTGCCAGGATTTCCTCCATTTTGAAGATAAAAGCTACCCTGTCCAACCAGTCCCTGACTTGGGGCGTATGTTCCAGTAAAGGGGGATAAGGGTCTTGGCAGCGTTTAACAAGTGTCTGGTGAGGGTCTTCTTGTATTTGCCTATTGATAAGTGATTGATGTGGATCAGGCAAGCTGCCGCATCAAGCGGTATTGTTGTTTCTGTGATGTGTTTGATCCACTTAATGACCCTTCTCCAGAATTCAGCGATGGGGGGGCATTCCCACCAGATGTGTAGGAATGAACCTACCCCGGTTTCACAACGCCAGCAGGTGTCTGAGGCTCCTCTGAACCATTGTTTGTTTTTCTGTGGGGTGATATACCACTGGGTGAGTATCTTGTATGATACCTCTTGGTGTCTAGTGCCGAGGGAGCATTTATGCGCCATGACACAGGCTTTCTCCCATTGTGCATCGTCTATCTGGATATTCAGGTCCCTTTCCCACCCTATTTTATGTTTAATGTTGTCTGTTTCTGGGGCCTGTAACAGCCATGAGTAAGCCAAAGAGGTGGCATGTGGGACCTGAGATCTCTCAAGACAAATTTTTTCAATCGGCGTAATGGGGCCGAGGTAAGCAGGTTTGTGTTTAGAGTTCACCAAGAAGTCTCTCAATTGGAGGTAGAACCGAAGCCCAGGGAACTCATCCCTGAACTCAGTTCTCAGAGCCTCATATGTTTTAACTCTGGAACCAGATAGGCAGTTGGTGACCAGGAGGTTGGGGATCTTCTTACCCTGTAGGCCTGGGGGAAAATCAGGGTTGTCGAAAATTGGTGTGAGAGGTCCGGGGATCATCGCTAATTTATGTTTAGCCGCAATTTTATGCCATACTTTAAGTGTGGTCGCGATCAAAGGGTGTCTAATCGATTTGGTTATTTTTGATGATGTAGACCATGGGAGATATAAAATGCGTTGGGGGACTGATTGTTGCTCTAGGTTGACCCAATCTTTATCCTTACTGTGGCAGTGCCAGTCCATTATTCTGGAAATGTGGGCCGCTTGATAATATTTCTTGTAATCAGGTAAACCTATTCCGCCCTTCTTTTTGGGGAGTGTAAGGAGTTTGAAGTTAATTCTCGGGTTTTTACCAGCCCATAGGAAGCGTCTCTGTATATGAAGCAAAGACGTAAAGAACGAATCCTGAATACGGATAGGGAGGGCGTTGAAAATATACAAAAGTCTCGGCAGGACCGTCATCTTCAGGATCGCAGCCCTGCCGAACCACGAGAACAATTTGGGTGTCCATTTGTGGAGGTCATTGGAGATTGTCCTCAGTAAAGGAGTGTAGTTCGCGTGGAAGAGTTTGTCCAGGTGATTGGTCAGGTGGATACCTAAGTACTTAAGTGAGGAGGGGACCCATTTGAATGAATGGTTGGACTTCAGAAGATCAAGTTGGTCAGGAGATAGCGTTAGGTTTCGGGCTTCCGATTTCGATCTATTGACTTTAAAGTTTGAAATATATCCGAAAGTTTCGAATATTTTTTGCATGTTGGGGATGGAGAAAAAGGGTTCAGTGAGGAAGAACAGCAGGTCGTCCGCGTAAGCGGCTACTTTATATTCCTTGCGGCCCACCCGGAAACCGTGGACCTCATTGGATCTATTGATAGTTCTGATTAATGGCTCTAGGGAGAGAATGAAAAGTATTGGGGAGAGGGGGCAGCCCTGACGTGTCCCATTTTGTATTGTGATAGGATCTGATAGTGTATTGTTCACTTTGATTTTGGCTTGTGGGTGTTGGTACAGGGCCGACAACCAGGACATCATGCCCTCCCCCAGCCCAATATGTGAGCAGGTGGAGAACATGTATTCCCAGGAGATCCTATCGAATGCTTTTTCGGCATCGGTAGAAAGTAGCATTCCGCTAAGCTTAGAGTCTTGGGCAAAATGGATCAGGTCAAGTGCTTTTGTGATGTTGTCACGCGCCTCCTTACCAGGCATAAAGCCTACTTGTTCAGGGCCAATAATTTTGGAGAGGAGGGGTTTTAATCTGTTGGCTAGGATTTTGGCTAAAAGTTTCAGATCCACATTTAATAGTGAAATGGGTCTAAAATTGGCACAGTCGGTAAGGTCTTTATCAGGTTTGGGTACTACTGCTATATGGGCCATAAGGAAGGAGCTAGAATTGTGTTTGTTTTTGGCTAAGTAATTAAAGGAGGACAAAAGCGATTTACAGAGGATGTTGGCGTAGGATTTATAGTATTGGGATGTAAAGCCATCCGGACCAGGGCTCTTCCCTGCTTTCAGGTCTTTTATGGCTATCTGCAATTCTAATAAATTTATGGGTTCATCTAGTTGAGATGTATCTTCACTACTGAGGGAGGGGAGTCCGCAATCTTCGAGGAAGCTTCTTATTATGTCTCTTTTTGAGCCCGTAACATGTTGGGGTCTGTGTTGGTCAGGTAGATTATAGAGTTTGTCATAAAACTTGGAAAAAAGTTTGGCTATTATCCCTGAGTCATGTCGCAGGACTCCTTCCCTGTCTTTGATGGCGTGAACCTGGTGGGCTGTTTGAGCATCTTTGAGGGCCCTAGCGAGTAATTTTCCGCTTTTATCTCCTTGCTCGTAGAAGATGTTTTTCTTGAGGAAGAGGGATTTTTTAGTTTTCATGTCTAATACTTGTTTCAGGGATGATCTACATTTTACTAAATCTTCTTCTACTTTAATCGACAGGGACTGTTTGTGTAGAGTTTCTAAGCTGGCTATCCGACGTGATAAATTTGCAATTTCCCTTTCCCTGTCCCTCTTTCTCCTGGAGCCCCACTTCATCAACACCCCTCTGACCACACTCTTGTGAGCCTCCCAGTTATTAAGGGGGTTTGTGTCAACATCAAGATTATTTTCAAAGTACGTTGTGATCGTCTGATGAATGTCATCTTTGATCACCTGGTCAGTGAGTAGCGATGCATTAAGCCTCCAGTTGAAAGCAGTCCGTTTGGGCGGATCGAACTGCAAGGAGAGGGCGGTAGGGGCATGATCTGAAAGGGCGATGATGCCTATGTCAGCTTTTAGCATACAGCCTAGGTCTCTCTGGGTGATGAAGAGCAGGTCAATACAGGAGTACCTTTTGTGTGGGGGGGGAAAGAAGGTGAAGTCTCTCTCCGAGGGGTGTGTTGCCCTCCATGAGTCCACCAATGTCAGGGATTGAAGGATGCTTTTGACCCGTTTCAGTATTTTGTAGGAGATGTGTGTTAAAGTCCCCCCCTAGTATTATGCAGCCGTCTGCAAACCACTTTAATTCTTCTACAATTTTGCGGCAGAAAGTGATGTGACCTGTGTTTGGGAAATATACATTGGCCAGTGTGATTGGGGAACCCTCCCACGTGCCTTTCAGAAAGATATAGCGGCCGTCTGGGTCCGAAAGCTTGTGTTGGAGTGCAAAGGGTGAGTCCTTGTTAAGCAGGATGGAGGTACCCTTGGTCTTGGCCAGGGGGTTGGTGGCATGATGGGCTGTGTTAAAGACGTTATCTGTGATCTTGGGTATGTTCTGTCCCTTAAAATGTGTTTCCTGCAAAAAAACTATAGAGGGGCGGGCTTTCTTGAGTTCTTTTAGGAGTTTTGTCCTTTTTTCAGGGATGTTTAGACCGTTGACGTTGTGCGATATGATCGTGGGTGATTTTCCCAGGAATGCGTATGCCATGTCTGGGGAGGTATTCGGTTAGGTGAAATTAAGGTGTGGGGGCGGGGGTCGTGTAGGCAACGTGTAAGGGATAAAAAAAAAGGGGGGGGGGGTGAGGGTTCTGGGGTAGGTTAAGAAAATGGGGGGAGGGTGAGTACAACTCTAAAACCCACCCGAAGGGTGGAGAGTTGGTAAGATTCTTATTTACTAAGAACCAAGGACTAGTATGTACTCTTGGGGGTAAATGGGAGACGCGGGTGCGTGCCGCAACGGGTTGGGAACCGTTACCCACGTGTCAGGGGTGAGTCACGTCTGCGATTTTCGAAAATAAATCACAAACTGGAGAATCACTGTAGGGAGATGCGGGCCGTGGGACCCTAGAGGTTATGCATGAGAAGAGATCAGGACGGTCTGAGGCCTAAATACGGGAAGTGATACACATAGTGGAAATTCACTTAAGGAGCATAAAGAGAGAACAGGGAGGAAAGAGAGAGAAAGAAAGAGATAAGAGATCGATGACCAAATTCCTCCCCCTTCCCCTTGGAGGATCAGGAGTAGATTAGGAGAGGGAGGGAGATGGCGTTTTTAAGTATGAATGTCCCAGCCGGAAGAGTGGAGCCTATGTGTAGTGACTTATACATTGAACCAGCATATTATTTTAATGATAAGGTCCCAAATTCTTCGTGAATCTTATCTACCTTTTGCCAGGTTTGCTTAATTCGTGTAAAGCAGTCATAAACCAACTAAGTCTGGGAGACCCAGGTCAAGTAGTAGTAGATCTGTAAGACAACTTTATTTGAAAAAAAAAAAAAAAAACACAAGAAAAAACAAAAACAATAATTTCACAGGTATACAGCATTGTATGTTATCCAGTCTGGGGACTAACAGTGTACAGTGGGCTAGCTATATGTGCCAGCCTAGTACTCACGGTTAACCTGGGTAACAACGCAAAACAAAACTGAATGTGATGGCGAGTGAGAGTTGGTCTGAGTCCGTCATGCAAGCGGCCGGTGTGTCTCTCTGTATGCTTGTGGCCTCCGACTCAGTCAGGTAGATGTCCCTGGAGAGGGGCAGGGGACTAAAAATACACAATACAGTTAATGACATGAACCTGAAGGAGGAGAGAGTCACTTTTGGCATGCTAATTGTAAGTGCATCGTGTCCTTGGGAACTAGTGGGCCAGATCTATTTACACGCAGACATTCAACTTGCAGGGGAAGAAAATGTAATAGCCAGAGCAGTATAATTAGATTCAGTCTGAGGCGCCATCTAGTGGATATGGGAGGGAGACCAACCACTCAGCATCTGGGTACGGGTGAGACATGTCACAGGAGGAGAATGGCAAAAGGTAAAACGGATAAAAAAGAAAAAACATATGAAACACAGGGAAAAAAAAAAAAACAAGAAGGAACAGGGGGAAAGTTCACTTCTCCTTTTCCCTATGTCCTCCAGCCAAAACTGTTCAACGGGAAACTTGAGAACACAGGTGCGGTGCGTTCCGGGTAGCAATACTTACAGGCTGAAGATAAACACAGCAAAAGCCAGGGAGGGACATCATGGAGTGTTACAGGCGTTGCGATCCTCTCACTCTGGGGCTTTTTGAGCTCTTTGAGGGTGCTGGTGAACCGTTGTAGCGCCTGTTGGAGTTGTCACGTTGGTTCTTCTGCTGAAAGGGGGAGATCTGTGGTGATGGACCCGGTGTGTGTTGGGGGTGATTGATGAGGGGAGGCAGGCGGAACTCCTCGTACCACTCCGGCAGGTCCACCATCGCTATCTGTAGGGCCTCGCAGAAAGGCAGAAGATCCTCCGGCATCCGAAGCAAATGCTGTTTGCCCATAAAGGAAGCCTGCAGTGCGAAAGGAAATTTCCACCTGTACGTTATCCCCTTTTCTCTCAGAACAGCCAGGAGAGGTTTTAAGGCTCTCCTGTTTTTCAGGGTGATCGGGGATAGGTCTTGGTATAGCTGGATCTGGGCGCCATCATGTTGGATCTGATCTGTATTCCTTGCTTTCTGTAATATGTCCTCCTTTAGGGCAAAGTTGGGCAGGCAGCAGATGATGTCCCTGGGAGGGTTACCGTCCGGAGCCCTGGGTCTCAGCGCCCTGTGTGCACGGTCAAACTCAATAGGGGATTGTTCTGGTCTATCTAGCAGGCCATTAAAGATGGCGGTCAGCGTCGGTCTCACCTGTTCAGGGGTCGCTGATTCTGGGACCCCCCTTACCCTAATGTTATGTCTACGGCCCCTGTTATCGAGGTCTTCTATTTGCCTGTTCACCTCGATCAAATGTTGGGAGTGTTGAGCAGAAATGTCGTCCAGCCGAAGCACGTTCGGTCACAGCCATCTGCTCCGAGAGCCTCAGTAACTCCGACTTAATGTCCGTGATGGCGATTGCGAAGGAGTTCTTAATGTCCGCCGCTATATCCGTCATAGCTGCGTAGGTGAGGGGCCTGTCGATGGAACCCGCATCTTTGAAGGATCCCTCGGACGCTGGGAGGGATATCTCGTCCTCATCTATGTCTTCCTCCTCGTGTAGTTTGTGTGGCGGCGCCATCTTGGAGGCCTTGCCGCCACCGCTGTACCTGAATTTGCTGAGGTTTGTAGGGGTCAGCTTTCGTTTGGGGGTGCCCAGAGAGCGTAGGGAGCGGTTATGGGATCCTCTCCTGGGCTGGGAGGACATAATCATCCGTAAAACGGCCGGTTTCAGCTCTCAGGTCCCACGGGTAGCCGGAGCTCCTTCACACCGCTGCCATCCGCACCGCGCGTCAAGCCACGCCCCCGAACCTACTGATCTCACCCTCGCCTGCTTGTCTCTCTGCTCCTAGAACGATTTCACACGGTTATAGGTAAATTCAGATGCTAAACACCACAGTTTATTGACGTGTAGCTCAACCCAGACATGTTTCAAACTGATTTCATCAATGGGATTGGCTACACGACATATCTGCATTCCCTTTATACCCCGCCCGCCACTTAGTCTGGTCTTATTGAGACTGCACCTGCACATGCTCCGTATCGCCCTGAACGCAATACATCGGGTCTGCTGTGATCGTATAAGTATTGACACTGTATCAAATTATATAAACAGGTACATTTATGTGCAAAAATTAAAAAGAATTAAAGAGAACATAATCAACATAAGAAAATGGCTGGTGGTTAGAGTAGTTAGCATATATAGAGTAATTAGAATATATAGACCAATCTATACCGAATAGTCCAATATAGGCCCTACAATATTCATGAATGATAAATGACATTTAAAACTCATCAAGTACTTCCATATACAATAATTTAGCACAATTAAATATATTTTAAAATTAAAATAAATTTAAAACAATAGGAGCATCAGTAGTAACAGACTGTTCCATGGGGAGCTGCGGTGGCTCAACGCGATTGGCACTGCGCTGGCAAGCCGTTCAGCCGTGCAGCTAAGGGTTCGGATCCCGGTCTCGGCTGCATGTGAATTGAGTTTGGTGGTCTCAGCCCGGCTCCCGGTGGGTGTGCTATGCGAGGTAAGCCTGCGCTTAGTACGCCCACCCCCTCCCACAAAGCCACCACACTTACACGCACTCGAAATTGGGTTAACATGCACGCACTTTGGCCACGCGGTCTCTAAAAAAGAGAGGCAAAGGACTAACAGGGCTGGCTGAGCGGGCTAGGTCCTCTCACTCCCTCATAGGGGAGTCCCTCTGCCCCGTTGGGCTTCAAAGCGGAGCAGGTAGGGTGGGCTCTGTGGGAGGACACCCTCACACCCGCCATTGCCACCCGGGGGCATGGAGAAAGATGGCAGATTGCCTCTGGGGGAGGCCTGCCTACTCCCAACTCCTGCAGTCTGGCTCCTCTCTCGAGTACATGCACAAAAATACACCTTAAAAAAAAAAAAAAAAAAAAGACTGTTCCACAACTACATTAAATAGTTATATATTACAAAGAATATATATCTAATGCATGCCTCACTGTGTCCATGCCTTACTGTGCCCATGCCTAGTCTATGGAAAGGGTGCCCAGCTTTGAAAAATCAGTGCTCCCCGGTCGTAGGTTCCCCAGACAACAAACTTTGCACACTTAGAGAGGAAGAGTGGGGCTACATGTGCCAAGTTTGGGGTCCAGGGGACCTACGACCGGACGGTACAGGTCAAAGTCCAGGAGATCAGGCGCAAAAAGGTAATGCGAGTGACTCGGATTATACTCGAGTATATACAGTATATATCCTATACCCATAAGCTATACGGATGGGGAACCCATATTATTTGATGAAGCAGTTCAAATCAAGTTCGATATTTGGGTGGGGTTCCTCTTTAGGATGAATAAAAATACCCTTCACTTTTTCAATTCTGTGGTATTGATAGTACTTTCCTATCATGGAGGGGTTCAAATTGAGTTAGGAGGCTGTCTCAAAGATAGACAAAATGGATCTTTCTCTTTAAGAATCTCTACCTGAGAGGGTATGTGATTAGTAATGTAGTTCATTATAGATTACTGATGAAGCAGTTCAAATCAAGTTCGATGTTTAACCCTCTCAGGTAGAGATTCTTAAAGAGAAAGATCCATTTTGTCTATCTTTGAGACAGCCTCCTAACTCAATTTGAACCCCTCCATGATAGGAAAGTACTATCAATACCACAGAATTGAAAAAGTGAAGGGTACTGGTTATGTTTCTAATAAAAAGTGTAATGATACACTGATACACCATAAACAGGTTGGCGAGGCTGGGAGCAAATTTTGCTCCAATTGCCACGCCAACCTGCTGGGAGAAAAACTGATCCTGATACCAGAAATAATTGTGGGCCATACAGAAGTCTAGCACCTTCCCCAACAAGGCATCATTGTGCTGTATAATGGTGTACAAAGACATCTGTGGTCACTAGGTAGGTTGTAGTAGCTGGATTCAGCTTAACCTCATCCAGCAGCTGGAGAAGATCAGTTATATCCTTAAGGTAGGCTCTAGTTTTAACACTTGATTGGAGAAACCTGTCAAGGTATTCCCCAAGCCTTGCAGTGACCGACCCAATACCATTCACAATTGGGTGAGCCTGAGGTATCTCTGCATTCTTATGAATTTTGGGCAATGTATAAATTGCTGGTATTCTGCATGAGGATGGGTTAAGATTTTTTATTTTATTTTTTCAAAAGTTTATTGAAGGTAATGAATGTGTAACAGACAGTAAAAGTGTACAACTAGCCCATAAACGGCCAAGCTTTTGCGGTCGCAGCTGCTTCGTAACAGTGCTCAAACAAATGGCAATACATAAAACATAAAGTGAAAGAGAAATGCAAACAGTAAATTCAAACACAGTGTCATCGCCTAGGGAGAGGGTACATTACCCGAAGAACAAGGGGTCTTCACCATCACTCGGGGATGGAGGGAGGAGCGTGTATGGTTTCAGGAAGGTGGGGTGGGGATTAGGGGGGAGGAGGTCGTTGGGAGTGTCAAGTAAGCAATTTGTTTCTTTACAGTGGGTGGAGCTAGGATGTAGGATGTTAGCATGGGGAAGTCCCATGGTGGGCCATATATAGTATGTATTAGACAGTTAGCAAACCGGTGGGTGGAGGGCGCAGCCCCTCGGAGCCAGTTAGCTGGTAATCTTCTTAGTGGAGGTCTGAACATGGGCGAAAAGGGTCACCAGAGTCTGGAACCGTGGGCTGGATGTGGGGTATACATTTTATGGAAATACGGTAGATCGTGGGTCTAAAGCAGGAGGGGGTCGGTAGACTGGGGCGTCGGGGTATACAGGGGAGGGTAGCGAAAGGGCTTCTAAGGTGTGTGCGTGGTTGGTGCCGCACCGCATCTCCCGGTTGCCTGCTGAGGCATTATCCGCTTATAGTCGTCTGTGGTGGTGAAATGTACCCAACACGCCCAATGCTCAGTACATTTCGCTGGGGTGTCTCTGGCCTGATGAATTAGGTTTTGCATCTCCGCAATGTGGGTGACACGTTTAAACCAGTCCGTCAGCGTGGGGGGGTCCGAAGCTTTCCATTTCGCAGGGATGCAGCGTTTCGCCGCATTCACCGAGTGCATTGCTAGGGATCAGAAGTATGTTCTCGGGGGTAGATGGGAGTGGTGCAGTAGGAACTGTTCTGGTGTGAAGTTTAGCTGGAGCCAGCGAAAAATGTAACAATACATTTAAGTGTTTGTTCACCAATGCCAGAAGCCTTCCAAGCAAAACAGGTGAGTTGGAAGCTCTGGTGCATGAGGAGAGCTATGATGTAATCGGTATTGCTGAAACTTGGCTTCAATCCTCACATGACTGGGCTATTAATATTCCTGGCTATGCTCTCTTTCGGAAAGACAGGGTAAAAAGGAAAGGTGGAGGGGTCTGTCTCTATGTGAGAAGTGACCTCAAAGCAAGCGTGAAAGAGGACCTGGTTGATGGAGAGTGTGATGAAGTTGAAGCATTATGGGTGGAACTGCATACAGATGTGCGTAGTTCAAAGCTAATCATTGGATTTTGTTATAGACCACCCAATGTTAATGAGGAGGTGGAGACTCGGCTCCTTGCACAGATGGAAAGGGCTGCAAGGGCAGGGACGGTGATAATAATGGGGGATTTTAACTACCCAGAAATTGACTGGAATAATGGAATTTCTGGGACAGTTAAAGGACAAAAATTTAAAAACCTATTGCAGGACAATTTTATGGTCCAGTTTATTGAGGCCCCAACTAGGAATGATGCTCTGTTGGACCTGGTAATCTCAAACCATGCAGAGCTCATTACTAATGTTCAGATAAAGGAACACCTGGGTAGCAGTGATCATAACATGATTTCGTTTAATGTAAACTATAAGCAAGAAATACATACAGGAAAGATAAAAACACTTAATTTCAAGAGAGCAAATTTTCAAAGCATGAGGACTGCTCTCCAGGGCTTGGACTGGGAGGGAATATTGGCACCGATGAACACAGAACAGAAATGGGAATTCTTCAAAAAGACTCTTTGGAACCTCACTGCAAAGTATATTCCCATGGGCAATAAGTTTAAAAGGCTAAAGATAAAACCTATGTGGCTCACGGTCAAAGTTAAAAAAGCTATAAACAATAAGAAAATAGCTTTTAAAAAATATAAAAATGAAGGAACACTAGTGTCGTTTAAATGTTACAAAGAATATAATAGAATATGTAAAAAGGAAATCAAGGATGCAAAAATTCAAAATGAACGACAGATTGCAAAAGATAGTAGGACAAACCCCAAAAAATGATTTAAATATATTAATAGTAAAAAGGTCAAGTCTGAGCATGTAGGCCCTTTACAAAATAATCTAGAGTGGGTGACTGAGGACATAGAGAAGGCAAATTTATTAAATGCTTTCTTCAGCTCTGTGTATACAATGGAGAATGGGGGAGCTCATGTCGATATAGGGGGTGGGAGTGACACAGCCCCAAATCCACAATGGCTCAAAAGTGATATGGTCCAGAAATATTTAGACAGAATAAAGGTGGATAAAGCACCTGGACCAGATGGCATCCACCCACGGATCCTAAAAGAATTGAGCTCTGAAATTTCAAAGCCACTGTATCTAATATTTAGGGACTCATTAATGACAGGAATAGTACCACTGGATTGGCATAAAGCCAATGTGGTGCCCATATTTAAAAAGGGAACAAAGTCTTTACCTAGTAACTATAGACCTGTTAGTTTAACTTCTATAGTTGGGAAGATACTGGAATGTTTAATAAAAGACCACATGGATGAGTTCTTGCTGGAAACAAACTATTTAAGCAGCAGACAGCATGGATTCATGAAAGACAGAAGTTGTCAGACAAACCTGATTTCTTTTTATGAAGAGGTAAGTAAAACCCTGGACAGAGGCGTAGCAGTGGACGTGGTATACTTGGATTTTGCAAAAGCGTTCGATACAGTTCCCCACACACGGCTCATGTGTAAGGTAAGGTCTACAGGATTAGATATATCAGTTTGTAAATGGATAGAAAACTGTCTGAAAGACAGAATTCAGAGAGTTGTGGTTAATGATTCTTACTCTGAATGGTCCAAGGTTATCAGCGGTGTACCCCAAGGTTCAGTGTTGGGTCCCTTACTTTTCAATATATTTATAAATGATATTGGGTCTGAGATCAAAAGTAACATTTCTGTTTTTGCAGATGACACCAAGCTATGCAGTGGAATAATGTCCTTGCAGGATGTCTCCAATTTACAAGCCGACCTCAATGCTCTGTCTAATTGGGCGACTAAGTGGCAGATGAGGTTTAATGTTGATAAATGTAAAGTTATGCACTTGGGGGCTAAGAATATTCATGCATCATACATGCTAGGGGGAGTACAACTGGGGGGATCTGTAGTGGAGAAGGATCTGGGTGTTTTAGTTGATCATAAGCTCAATAATGGCATGCAATGCCAAGCTGCGGTTTCCAAAGCGAGCAAAGTCCTTTCTTGTATTAAGAGAGGTATGGACTCCAGAGATAGAGATATCATTTTGCCCCTGTACAAATCATTAGTAAGACCTCATCTGGAATATGCAGTCCAGTTTTGGGCACCAGTTCTCAAAAAGGATATCGGAGAACTGGAGAAAGTGCAGAGAAGGGCAACCAAACTGATAAGAGGCATGGAGGAGCTCAGCTATGAGGAAAGATTAGAGGAACTGAATTTATTCACTCTTGAGAAGAGGAGAATAAGGGGGGATATGATCAACATGTACAAATACATAAGAGGTCCATATAGTGAACTTGGTGTTGAGTTATTCACTTTAAGGTCAACACTGATGACAAGGGGGCACTCTTTACGTCTGGAGGAAAAGAGATTTCACCTCCAAATACGGAAAGGTTTCTTCACAGTAAGAGCTGTGAAAATGTGGAACAGACTCCCTCCAGAGGTGGTTCTGGCCAGCTCAGTAGATTGCTTTAAGAGAGGCCTGGATTCTTTCCTAAATGCACATAATATAACTGAGTACTAAGTTTTGTAGGTAAAGTTGATCCGGGGTAAATCCGATTGCCTTTCGGGGGATCAGGAAGGAATTTTTTCCCCTCCGGTAGCAAATTGGATCATCGCTCTGCTGGAGTTTTTTGCCTTCCTCTGGATCAACTGTGGGTATGGAGTTGGGTGTATGGGAGGATGTACTGTGTTTTACTTTGTTTTATTTTTATTTTTTTTTATGGTTGAACTGGATGGACTTGTGTCTTTTTTCAACCTGACTAACTATGTAACTATGTAACTATGTAACTATGTAGAGACGGCAGATGTTATACGGTGGACATCTCGCCAGAACTCTTGTAACTTGGGGCAGGACCACCAGATGTGTAGCAGGGACCCCGGTTCAGTGCCGCATCTCCAGCACATAGGGGAAATGGAGGGGGAGATCGCATGGAGTCTCGTCGGCGTCCGGTACCACCGTGAGAAGAGCTTATATGCATTTTCTTGAGTGTGTACATTCACTGTGCCCTTATGGATACACGAGAAAACCGCTTCCCATTCTTCGTCTGTAAGGTCTATGGATAATTCCGTTTCCCATTTCTTGCTCGCCCAATTATTTTTTGGAGTAGTATCTGGGAACAGCAGCGTGTACATAAAGGACAGCAGGTGTGCTACTGGACTAGTGCTCGTACAGAATTCCTCGAAGGGAGTGAGGCGGCGGGTCCAAGGCGGTAGCGGACAGGGCGAGTCAAGGAAGTGTCGCAATTGGACATACGTCCAAAAAGGGAAGAAGCCGGATAGTACTTTGGATTGCAATGTGTCATAAGAGACAAGATGACCATTGTCGAAGAATTGAGCAGCACGCACGTGGGAATGTGGCCATACATCAGCTAAGAAGGAGGGCGATTGGCCTGGGGGGAAGTCGGGGTTAAGTCGCAGCGGCGTCATTGGGCCTAAGCAGGAGGAGATACGGTATTTAGTGCACGCTTTCTTGAAATTGGATAGGGTCGGAGCGATAAGCGGATGGGTTAGGCAAGAAGGAGGGAGAGAGCCCGGCTTGATCCACGGGGCTTGTGCTATCGGTACGGGAGAGAAGGCGTGTTCTAGACCCACCCATGCTTTTGATGTGGCATGGATGTTCCAGTCGGCCACTCTGGAGAGGAGGCAAGCCTGGTAGTATTTATCCAGAACCGGGAGGCCCACTCCCCCTTTCAGTTTGGGAGCAGACAACTTGGCATAGCTCAGACGGGGGCATTTCCCATTCCATATGAATCTTAAGCATGCTGCTCAGTACGTAGAGAAAAAAGCCATCGGTAATTTAATTGGGACAGTTTGAAAGAGATATAGCAGACGCAGCAGAACGTTCATTTTAATTGCCGCTGCTCTGCCAAACCAGGTAAAGAGGCCCGTCGACCAGGTCTTGAGGTCAGTCTGTTTTTTTTGCAGTAACGGGAGATAGTTGGAGGGGTATAAAATGAAACGCTAAATTATTCTCTTCAGGGCTGTCTGGTGTTTGGCGGTGGTTACCTCAGTGTCCTGCACCCTCGTAGAAATGGCGCGTATTTCGTGGCTGAGGTCCGTAATGGCTGCAAATAGCGTGCTTTTAATATCCGCAGCAACAGCATATAAATCTGACAGGCTCGGCTGTGGTAAAGATCCAGGAGCTCCGGCGCCTCGGGCGGGAGGGGAGAGAGCTGTAGGTGTTAGGACAATCTCCGCCGGGGCCCGGGATGGGACAGCAGTGTGAGGCCGCGCCGCCCTGTTGGGCCTTTGGGTCCTGAATATGTCCGAGATTTGCTGGGTCAGGTTGTGTCCCTAGGAGATCGCGAGCGGGATGTGGAGGATTGTCGGGAAGAGGTTTCCATCTCCCTGGGGATGGTAGCTTGCAAAAGTCCCCTGAAAAGTCCAAATGGAAGGCTGCGGTCTGTCGGAGCTCAGGGTTTAGGCGTCTATCTTCCCTCAAGGCCGGGTTAAGATATTTACTCTCCTTTACATTCAGGGAATTTCTAAAACCCCATTCTACCAAGAAATGTAGCTGGTCCTCATAAGGTTCAGTCGAATCAGTTGATAATTTTCTATATGTTTCTTGATCACTTAAAAGTTCCATCAATTGATTATGATGAAAGGATTTCTCCAATAACACCCCCCTTGTCTGCTGGTCATATTATAATCCCCTTTCCATCTTCCAGGGATTTTAATCCATCTTTGAAGTACTCGTTGGTTAATCCGCTATTTTAGAGGGAGTTCCTCAATATCCTTGAGTACCATGTTTTTAAATACTTCAGCAAAATGATTGTTAGCATTTTGAGGATTGAAAATGACCTATTCCGTAGGCCACTATTTATATTATGAACACAAAAATGATGAGCACCGCCTCATCAACAGCAAAAGACACTATCCCACAGATAGTCACTCTTCCTGAATGGAGGTAACCACCATAGCCTAAATATGTGCATAAGAAAAAAGAAATAATCCTACGGAAAACACCAAGACAGGGTGCCTCCACGGATAAAGTGGCTATTAAGGCAGTTACGGACAATATCTGAGTATAACAAGTTGAGAGGAAAGGGGAGAAGCAAAGGTAGCAGTATCCTCACATGAGCATGTGGATACTGGATAGTATAGTGGGTGCCACGTCCTATTAAGTATGAGAGAAAAATTAACTAGGGGCAAGTTATTGGACTTTTCAGGCACTATATGTTGGCACTATATGTTGTAAAGGATGTAGTCGTACAGAAAATTTCTCTAAAAAATAAATTTATTTAAAAAAAGGGTGTAATTAAACATTAAAAATTAGACGTTCCATAGGAACAGTCTGGCAAACTAATTACACATTGCAGGGTAATTATACATGACTGAGCCACAAAGCACCTTTGACTTCCAGGGACTGGTAAGATTGTTTCATAACTACATCGACTTACACTAATCCCGGTGCTTGAGTTCAATTCAATTCGTGTCTTCTATATTTCCATGCCTTAATGCTAAATCTCATCATGAACACGATAACAGCCTAAATATGTCTATCTGACAAAAACTGGATCAGTGTATACTCATGCGCATTGATGGCTATTAGTTGAACATGTACTGGGACTGTAAAAATCAAATCCGTATATGGGAATTTTTGATCATACATTGATCTATATAGGAGAAAACAACTCTCTCCCTTACCATCTATATAATTATACCTCAGTCCTGGAGAATACTCAATCCTTAAATTTTGGTATATTTTTTCTAATTTGAACTGGTTCACTTTTGCATTTTTTGCTAGCATATTTTTGCAAATCCATGTATTTTGCCCAATAACCTGGGCTAATTAGCTAGATGTATATTCTATCTCCCGTGGGGATGCCCCGCTGTTAATTCCCTTTATTTTCTATATCATTTAATTAACTTATGGTAATTTTTACCACCTGGGAATATCAACGGGACTGCTCCAACTTGGTGTCCGGACCGCTTCACATTAATGTTGTCCATGTCTGTCCCAGTCTTGTCTTATGTGTCTCTTGCTAGCACCATGCAGTGAACTAGTTTTTATGGGTGCAACATTGGCCGGCCATTACCTGTTAGCTTTTTTACATTGATTGGTTTATTTATCCTTATGAACCTATTGATACCATCCATTGATATTAATTGTATAATTAAATTTAATCTATTTATTATTAAAAACAACTTGTTATACTCAGATATTGTCCGTCACTGCCTTAATAGCCACTTTATCCGTGGAGGCACCCTGTCTTGATGTTTTCCATAAGATTATTTCTTTTTTCTTATGCACTATTTATATTGGTTGAATTTCTAGCTTGGATGTATCACTTGGATGAGCTAAAAAAATATTTTTTCATTTTTAATGTGCGAATAAATTTGTGCGCATCAATGTACACATCAAATTTGTTCATCCGTTTCCTAGGTGCACATTTTAAACCCAAATTCAAAATATTCTTTTCATTAGGCTTTAACTCACTATTACTCACATTGTAAATCCCAATATTTAATTGGCTCTGTTCTATCCTCCTACAGATAGAAACACACTAGGGACCACAATTAACCCTAGTGTTAACCCTTTCCCCTGCCAGCAACATTTTCACAGTAATCAGAACATTTTTTATAGCACTGATCACTAAATAAATGCCAATGGTCCTAAAAATATGTCAAAAGTGTCTGATATGGCCGCCATAATGTCACAGTCCCGATTAAAAAAAAAAATGCAGATTGCTGCCATTACTAGTAAAAAAAAAAAAAAAAAAAATATGCTATAAATCTATCCCCTGTTTTGTAAATACTATAATTTATATTTTGCGCAAACCAATCAATATTACGCTTTTTTCGATTTGTATTACCAAAAATATGTAGAATAATGCATAAACTGCCTAAACGGAGAAGAAATTGTCTTTTTATTGTGGATATTTATTATAGCAAAAAGTGGCAAATATTGTGTTTTTTTCAAAATTGGTGCTCTTTTTTGTTTAAAGCGCAAAAAAAAAATTGCAGAGATGATCAAATACCACTAAAAGAAAGCTATATTTGTGGGAAGAAAAGGACGTCAATGTTGTTTGGTTACGCAATTGTCAGTTAAAGCGATGCAGTCACAAATTTGCAAAAAATGGCCCAGTCATTGGGCAGCCAATTCTTCCGGGGCTGAAGTGGTTAAGCTGGGCTCATTGCCACAGGTATTAGCTTAGCAACAGCTGGTGTGTCCCTATCCCCACCCCCCCAGTGGCTTTGTTTGATTTCAAGTTTCCTCTAATCGCTGAGTAACCCCACAAATTTGAATTTCATGCGTCTTTTTAACCATAGCTCGGTTTTGATTAACTTGTGTATCCCAGTGCAGTGACTTTTAGTGTGATCTCAATACTTCTAGTGTTTTTTAGTGTCATTCTGTCTTTCCTTAATGACTCACACCCGTCAATCCCTGAGCACTCCAGCATACCTGTGCCTCCATTTTCCTTGCATACATCAGGCAGCTTCTGAACTTCCTGTTCCTCCCTGTGTGTTCCAGCCTGCCCTTTATTAGAGCACCTGTGTCCTCTAGTCAGCAACCTGCTTTTGTGTTTTTCTCGTTTCCCGGTATATTCCTAGTCTGCTTCCTGCTTTATTTCTATGTATTCCAACCGTCTTCTGGTCACTCCTGTGGATCTGCTCTCCTACTAGCTCTCAGTGCTTCTGTGTTTTCTATGTGCACTCCTACCAGCTTGCGCTGTACTACCTACTAACTGGTGATTCCAGTGTCTCAGTAGTACAAGTGATCCTCACCTGCACATCAGCTATTATAAATATTATAAATATACACACACATACATACGCACACACACATGCACGCACGCACACACGCACGCACACACTTTATCCTGAAACCCACCATGGATATCCTGTGCAATTAGGAGGAACTGGTAAATCTGGGATACATAGTGGGGATTAGGAAGGGGCACATTCTGCAGTCTGAGGAGAGTGGGTGGCTTTGAAGCACACCAAATTAGTGCTAGTGGAAAACCAATTTACATTTGAGGCAGGCATAGCTGGCCACGTATGGTATACATTGCGATGGGGGGAAATGGGTAAAGGCATATTTTAAGCATACGATTGAAAGCTGGTGTTTTTTTCCTATTTTGCCCTCAAATACACTTTTTTTTTTTTTTTTGCAATGCTACATGGGCCCTGTGGCAGGGCCCATGTCATAATGACCTATGTTGACAGTTCCCTGCTTATTCGTTTTAATAATGGACATAATTGATCCCCCTCCCATAGACATTAATAGGTTTCTGATTACATTTTCAAATTGTGTAATGAGTCCAACATAATGGAACCCAGTCTACTTTGTATATCTCTAATATTAAATGCAGGATTTACAGTGTAGCACCCTCAGGTGTGCAATTAGTGTAAGGTATTTTTTTTTTACTCATGGTAGTTGTGAGAGTCTGTAATTAGGTTGGGTTACTGCATATCAGGGTGGATGGCTCTACAGGGCATGTCTCTGGTCCCTCCCCCTGGATCTAAAAGCTTGGAGAAGCTTCCGGATATTCGTGGGCGGAAGCCAGGAGGTCTTGCATTCTTAAGGGAATCTGGCCAATCCCCAGGTGGTGGGGTCAGCCCTTAAATATGATCAGTTAAAGGCCTGAACATGATTCTTGCCCAGAGAAGCAGGGAGAAAAGGACAGTGTGGGTACCTCAGAACACCCAGGGGCATACAAGGGTTGAGACTGCCAGACGTAGCATATTCTAAGGACAGCATTGTGCTAAATCCCAATCCTTTGTCCTGGGGCATTCTTCAGAAGTAGCCAGGTGGGCTGGCAGTACCTACAAGCTCCTAGTTTTGTAAAGAACATTGGAATAAACACAGTCTCTATTGATTAGTGGCAGAGGGGAATACAGTCTGGTATCTTCATCTTTTTGTACATAGAGAAGGAATGTTGTCCTCATCTGTTGTTCTTCAAGGCAAGTTAGGCATCACACAATCCCTATATCCTATCCAAGTTGTTTTCCCTAATAGTATAAAAGTGAAATTACGCACGTTTAGCTGAACCTGGACTAATAACAGACTAAGACTAGCTGTATGCACTGTATATAATACATATATGTAAATTGAATTTCAGGTATAAAATATAGTATTGCTGATAAAAATTGTTTTTTTATTTAAAGAAAAAAAAGAAAAAGAAAAACACCTGTCACCAGAAAAAGGAAATTTACATTTTATTTGGCACAATGTTATCCTAAATTGCATGAAATCTTGTTTTGAAATCCCAGGCAGAGAATAATTTAGCGTTTCATTTTGATCCTGACAACCTCTGCTTTTACTAAGTAAAGACTGAAGTTTTAAAAGTCCTCTTTCCAAAACAGATGGAACAGAGTGCATACGAGTAGTTTGCTTAAAGGAAATCTTTTTTTGAGAAATAATGGGACACATGTTTTACTCTGTTTGTTAATGATATAGAGTTTGGGATTAAAGTACCATTTGTCTATGCAAATTCACCTAAACCAATGTAGGGTAGTATAGTCTTGCAAGATGTCCGACATGTTAAAGCCCAACTATGCCTTAAAAAGTACAGTAACTGTTTACCTCTGCCATGTCATCATTCCAGGCTGTCTTTAATGGATTTAGGCCGGAATCACACTTGTAAGGTGAGAATTTGTAATCTCTGCAGATAGATAAGGGAAGTGTTCAGCAGATTAGCAATGTTTTAGCTGCGAATTTGGAGACCTGGGAGAAGTTCCGGGTGAGAGGAAAGTGGGGGAGAAGTGTATTGAGCTGAATGAGAAAAATTCCCGAAGAGAACTGAACACATCTGCGAATCAGCTGCGTACCCATAGAAGATAATGGGACTGAATTCGCACCGCAAGGCATAAAATCCGCACACGTTTTTTCTGCAATGCGCAGTGCGAATGCATCGCACATATGTGAACCAGCCTCATTGAAAACAATGTATTTAGAAATGTACTGCGTATTAGATGCGGTTTAAGCCGCAACCAATTCACATAGGTGTGAATCCGGCCTTAGTGATCCAGATATTACAGTTTTGTTTGACCTCCCACCATCACCAATTTAGCACTGTAGAACTGATAGTCACCAGTGCTAGTTTTGCATCTTCACCCTATTCTATGCTTAGCTATTACCTAAACATAACCTTTGAGGATGCCATTTTGTGAATGGCTATGGCAGGCAGGGGCTGAAGATACAACAGGTGTGGTGTCTATCATATTTGGAACAGTCACACAGGCTGAAGGAGAAAGTTATGTAAATACAGTGCTAGATTTTTTCATCTGATATCCAATGAAGCTGACTTTTATCAGTCTTGCCTACACACCATTGGTTAAAAATCTGATCGTGTTCAACGTGGTGACGTGAAACACTACGACGTGCTGAGAAAAATGAAGTTCAATGCTTCCAAGCATGCGTCGACTTGATTCTGAGCATGCATGGATTTTTGACCAATTTGATTTCCCCACAGACGATCGTTTTTTTCTATCGTTTTTTTAACCAAGAGAACCAAGAGAATTTTAAAACCGTTCCTATTTTTTTTCCACTAAAGAATAAAAAAAACGATGAGGCCCACACACGATCAGTTCGTCCGATGAAAACGGTCCATCGGTTTGTTTTCGATCGTGTGTACAGGGCTTAAGAGGCAGAGGCATAACTAGAACCTTCAGAGCCTCGATGCATGAGCCCATGAAGGGCCCCCCTGACTGCTGGGTTCCTTTCCATCGGTCCCGGGGCCCTTTCATACTGTTGCGACTTATGTAACTTGAGATACATAGGGGGAGATTTACTAATACCGATGCACACAGAATCTGGTTCAGCTGTGGATAGTAAGCAATGTTTTATTGTTGAAGCTTATTTGAACAAGCTGAAGTTAGAAGCAGACTGGTTACTGTGCACAGCTGCACTAGATCTTGTCACAAGTGCAACCTTTGTGACCCTTGTAGTTCTGCCACTGGTAAGAGGTGTAAAAACCGACAATAGACTTCCACAAATACATTTGCATTTCCTATCTCAAATACAAAATATCAGTAGCTTATTTTGCACTTTGCTTGCATATATTCCTTAAAATAATTATAGCCTACTTTGAACTGGGTGTACATTTATCTTTTTGTAATGTCTATACAGTATATACTTATTTATTTTTTTATGTGTTGATGCCAGCTAGCTTGGACCTTAAATTAAATATAACCCATGTACTGCTTACCAACTCTGTTCAAAGAAATAGACCCAGCCATTTATCTTGTTAGTAAGGATTTTAACTCTTGTGATATATTTGACATTGTCATGGTCCAATAATTGCAAGTATTTGTATAAATTGTATTGTATATCCATATTTAAACACTGTATTTTGTAATTCATTTTATTGCTTGCACATATTAAAATGTATTATATTTGTATACACATTTACTGGGTCCTAAGTTTCAGATATAATCTGCCCTTTTGTTTTGCATCTTGGGCTAAAGCTTTATTTACTTTCGGTTAGGAGGAAAGCAAATATTTTTTTTTTTTATTTCCCTGTGCATGATTGGTTATTTGAAGGAAATACAAGGTAACTTTGTCAAGTAAACAATGGCCACAAATAACTAAACACAAACGGACGCATAGCATTTTAATTTCCGCAATGGTATTTCTCTGTATTTCTCTCTTCGTGACAAGTTCCCTGTAAAGTAGTATAGAACTACATAGCTGCAGGTCCAGCCAATATGAAGCATACCAAATTCCATTGTCCTATATGGCTATTTTTTCAGGTTAAGGATGATTTTAAAAACTGTTAGGGATATTTACATATTATATTATGTGAATGTTAACTTAAAACATCAAATCAGGTGGAGATAAAATAAGTAAATAGGAAATTTCTTTTCATAAGATTGCCAAATTGAACTGAATATTCACATAATTAAAGCTGAATTCCAGGAATTTAGCGCCTTTGTAAGAAATGAAGGCACACCAAGTTAAAGGAGTTGTAAAGGCAGAAGGTTTTTTTCTCCTAATGCATTCTATGCATTAAGACACAAAGCCTTCTGTGTGCAACAGTCTCCTCTGCACCCCTTAATACTTACCGGAGGCCCATATCTTTCCAGTGATGTCCACAAATCCATTGGCCGTCCGTGACTCTCCTATTTGGCTGAGACAGAGCAGAGGCACCACTGGCTCCTGTGGCTGTTAATGTCAGTTAGCCAATCAGGAGAGCAAAAGATGGGGCAGAAACGGCAGCTTATTGTTTGAATGACCACACGGAACTCCAGCTCAGCTTGGGTGCCCCCATAGCAAGCCGCTTGCTGTGGGGGCACTTGACAGGAGGGAGGGGCCAGGAGCTCCATCCAGGGACCCAAGAAGAGGAGGGTCTTGGCTGTCCTGTGCAGATCCACTGCACAGAGGAGGTATTTGTGTTTGTTTTTTTGTTTGTTTACTTTACAATCACATTAAAAGTCCAGTAATGTGCATTAAACCTCCTGGGCTTATTTATTTAAAACTGACAACTTCATAGTATTTCCAGAAGTTCACTGATCTTTCCAAGCTATGCATCTTGAACAGGACAGTTGCGGCAACTGCTATGCCTGTCCCTTTCCTCCTCCTGTCCAATCACAGAACACATTGACAAAATACAACTTCATTTGTGAATGGTCAGAGGAGAGGGGTGGGCATAGCTGCTATGTGTGCTTCTCAGATAACTGGAGTGTCTCTGGCAGATCAATACATTTGTCAAATGTAAATAGAGATAAGCCTAGGAGATGTAATGCATGGCTTTGGTGCAATATTTGTGAATTAAACACATTTTAATAAATAATTAAGTCAAGCTTTAGGTCCCTTTTACACTGGTGGGGGGACCTCGTCGGAGGTAAAGTGGTTCCTTCACCGCTCCAAAGATGCTAGTAGCAGCACTTTCACCATCCTGCTAGCGCACCGCTCCTGTGTGAAAGCCCTAGGGCTTTCACATATATTTTTTTTAATTCTGTAGGTTCCCTGCTTCAAGAACAAATGGTTAAAACATTATTATATATAGATTATATTTTTTTTCACAGGAGCCTGAAAAGCATTGCACCCTTGAGGATCACGGGTGCAAAACCAGGCTCCTGCAGACTCTTCCCTCATCTCTATGTCCATACCAATGTACAAGCTTTCAGTTAGAAATATGGAGGAAGAGTCCATAGACTGTGTGAGTGTGATAATCATCGCCCTTGTCTTCAATTGAGGACTACATGTTCCTCTGCTAAGTTGGCAGACGCCACTTGTAATTCATTCACAGATCTGTTAATGAATGATGTGGCTGTGTGAGAGTAGCACCAATTTCATAAGTGACATGTTGCATCATGTTACATGTAATACCCTAAATATAGCTGTGAAATTTAACATGAAGCATAGTGAAATACAGCCATTAAAAGTGCGTTTCAGCCATTCAGCCCTTAGTCATAGCTATCAGGTAGACAAACACTTTAAATAATAAGTTCACCTTTAGTAACATGTTACAAATTACATCTAAACTCTAATGTACTTGCCTGCATCCTGACCAGATCCCCCATTGTGACAATGGTTGGCGATTCTCTCCCTGCACCCACTGTCACAATTCAAAAACAGCATGGGCATATTTGGCTCCACCCACACAACCATGTCATTCATTCGCAGAGTTCTGTGAATGAATGAACTACAAGTACTGTCTACCAATGCAGCAGACAACTTTTAGTTTTCAATGAACTGCGAGGGCATTGGTGAGTTCTCTCATAGTTCATTGATCTTCCCTGACTTCAGTAACTGCCTGCTTGTAAGGGAGATACAGGCAGACAGCTTTACTGACAGTCTGCAGGAACCCGACATTGCACCCGTGATCTGCTGGTTTTGAGTGCAAGACTCTGCAGAATCCTAAGAAAAAAAATGTTTTAAAGTAGACCATCAACACATGAAGAAAAAAGGGGATACATAAATAAAATACAGCATGCATACTTAAATAAAAATAATGTAAATAAAATATAAAACGCCAACAGAGAAAAAAAAACACCAATATTTAAACTGCATACCCCTGATATTGTGATAGTTTTTGAATGAATGAAAAACTTATATAGCGTGGCACATGCGAACTGAATCGGCTCTGGGCGCTTGTGTATGTATTTCTATTTAGTAAGGTTTGATTTCTAACAGGGGCTAATGTATATGGAAAACAAAAACACCTGTCCTTTTACCAGACCTCACACTCCACAAGCCTCTGGTGTCTACTTCCACCCCTGACAGCTTTTTTAATGTCTCTCCACTACACATGTCCCTATAGTGCATAGACTCATTAGAAATGTTTCTTGCATTGATATTAATGCTATCACAATAGTGTTCACTAATGCACGTATTTAAAGGGCAATTAGTGCATTCAACATATTGTAAATTGCATTGGATTAAATAAACATAACTAAAACCACAATTGGTATATTGTAAAAAAAAAAAAAATGTTCTCCTGTAACAGATGAAATAAACTTTCCCAACATTCCGTACTCAACAGTACTAGCAAGTATTCACTCCACAGAAAAAAGAACCTGTCTCACTGGAGCTAGATTTGAAATAGCTGGGAGAGAGTAGAGAGCCCAGAGTGGGGTCATGGCAGCTTGACAAATGGCAACCCTTAGACAAAAGATCAAGTAATTGTCCGAGTAAAGAATGAGA
The DNA here is from genome assembly GCA_029574335.1 of Rana kukunoris. Lineage (NCBI taxonomy): Eukaryota > Metazoa > Chordata > Amphibia > Anura > Ranidae > Rana > Rana kukunoris. Next base: position 267,657,968 of record CM056050.1, on the reverse strand, counting down.
ACATTACTCTTAATGATGGTTGAATATGATAATTTCTCTATTTCTTGTGTTTATATCTATGTGTATTTATATGTGTAGCTCTATTTCTATCACACATATCACACAAAAGGTTTCTTAGCAGCAATATTAACCACTTAAGGACCGCCCCATGTACATATACTGTACTGTGGCAGGGTGGTTTTTATGTGCGAAATCACGTACCTGTACGTGATTTGAACCAGACGGTCATTTGGAGAGAGGCAGAACAGAGGTCTGCCCATGTAAACATTCTGCGAGAGAGTAAAACGGAGATCTTGATTTTCTGCCAAGCAGAAACACAGATCTGTTTTCCCTTAGTCAAAGCACATCCCCCACAATTAGAAATCACCAATAGGAAACACATTTAACCCTTTGATTGTCACTGATGTTAACCCCTTCCCTGCCAGTGTAATTTATACAGTGCATTGTTAGCACTGATCACTGTATTGGTGTCACTGATCACTAAAAAGTGTCACTTAGTGTCAGATTTGTCCTCTGCAACATTGCAGTCCCCCAAAAACAAAATCACTGCCATTACTAGTAAAACATATAAAAAAAAAAAAAATCCCTAAATCGATCCCATAGTTTGTATTTGGAGTGGTTGGTACAAAAGTTATAGCGTCTACACTTATTGTATTTTTTAATATATGTAGGAGAATACATAATGGCCTAAATTTATGAAGACATTTTGTTTACTGGATATGTTTTATAGCAGAACATAGAAAGTGTTTTATTTTTAAATTGTTGGTTTATAGCACAAAAAAAAAAGAAAAAAAGAAGGAAAGCAGAGGTGAGCAAACACAACCAAAAGAAAGCTCTATTTGTAGGGGGAAAAAAAAGGACAAATGTAATTTGGCTACGGCGTCGCACGACCACGCAATTGTCAGTTAAAATAACGCAGTGCTGTATTGCAAAAAACAGCCTGGTCAGCAAGAGGGTAAAACCTTGCTAGAATACAGTGCTTTCTTTTAATGGCTGAGCACTGCTCAGACAGAAATTGTGCTCCGGGTATGAGACAGGAAGGTCTCAGCTCAAACCTGGGAACATGGTGCTGAATGTAAGCACAGCTACATACAGTTTATATACAGCACATTCAGCAGCCTCACAAATTAAATAGGGACTTAGTTTGTTTGGACCAGCTTGGCTCAAAGCTTGAAGTTGTTAAACCTGCTCAATAAACCACTCTGAATATCCTCTTAGTTTAAAGTAGCAGTAAACTCCCATCTCTGACTGTTACCCCAAGGTAAGCCTATAATAAGGCTTACCTATAGGTACTGTAAATATCTCCTAAATGTGCACTGTTTAGGAGATATTACTGTACATACCAGCCAGGCGCACGCCCTCTGAAAAAAAGGGCAAACCGGGCCATTCCTTTAGAGTTCTGTGCCATAAGTGATGGATCCTGCATGCATGTAACATCACAGTTCCAGACACTCACACAGCCAGAGTCTGTGAACCTAGAAGGAAGACCAGGTGAAGGTTGAAGTCATCTCAGAGGTGACAGAGCACGCTGGATGGCTTTGTTTTCAGATGTTTCACATACTGTGGTAGAATGTGATGCATATTATAGCTTTACATTGCAAAACACACACACACCCACGCACACCCACACACACCCACATGTTTGCAACCGCTTTAAAGTGGTTGTTTCCCAAAAAAATTAAATAAACGATTTTGTTCCTTTAAAGTATGAACAGCACAGTGTTTGTGCTTTGTAATTTGACCCTTTCTGTCATCTAAAATGCCTAGCTGATCATGCCCTCCCCTCTGTAAACTGACCGTGTTTATCATGGCTGCTGAGTCCTGATACCGTTGCCAGTTTACATGCCTCTGTCAGTCTGAGGTCTATCCTCTGTCTTCTCTCTCCCCCTCCCTGACTGTCAGCTAGTGTCAATGCCTGCCCCTATTCTCCTGCTGCTAAAATAACTTAGTTATTTTCATACAATCCCCTGTGTTGGATAAAGTTATGTGCACCAGTATATGTGCTTTATAGAAAATATGCACTCAAGTGACTGCCCGCCACTCTCCTCACCTTCTCCTGGCTGAAGTTAGCAGAGAATTATCAACCCCTACCACTATAGTTATCAGATAGTGAGAGGAGACCAGTGGCCAGTCAAGTAAGTGCCGAGCAGAGCTCTGAAATATGGTATACAACTGCATTTTTTTTATAAAGCACATACACTGGGGAGCATAATGTAATGTAACATGGGATTGTATGAAGAGAACTTAGGCTTTACAACAACTTTAAGTCTCTCCCTAATGAGATTACATTCTCAGTTAAAGGTTTTATTTGTAGAAAAAAATATTTTAGCCCTCACAATATCACCTACAGGAATGGATTTTTAGTGTGGGTTTGATGGCAGCTGCTAAATAGAGTGGCATTCCCTGCACAGCTCTTCCTGTAAGTTTTTGAATTAGTAGCTACAGCTGAATTACCTTCCAAAGTGACATCCAGGAAATCGATTTTATCATTAGACTCACAGGCAAACATTACGTTTAGTTCATTATCATTACTAAAACAAATCTAACCAAATCAGTGTTATTGTCCCCACTGATCTATATAATCGGTAAACCATCTATAAATCTACCATACCAATGTAAATTATCAAAAGGTTGTTGTGATAAAAATAAAAGATTTACGCCCACCACATAGTAAAAAATGTTGCGAACAAAGAATTTTGCTCCCATTGATGCACCTGTGAATAATAAGTTCCAGCAAAGAAATTATGGGTTAACAAAAGCAAGTAATCCTAGTTTTCCTTAGAATATGCACTGTAATGCGTTAGATGGTATTTTACAACTTCAATTGCTAATGTATGTGGTGTAGGAGAATACAGTGCTGAAACATCTAGAATTACCCAAGTTAAATTCTATGTCCAACACACATCCTCCGAATGGTAGAATACTATCCCTGTGTCCCTAATGTAACCAAGAAGACTCTTGACCAAGACTGAAGATGGATATCCATCTATCCACTTCCTTAGAGCCTTAGGAAATGATACTATTCCTGCAACTATCTTGCGCTCCCAGATTGTGTATTTTGAGCAAAATTATGAAACACCAGAGTTATCAATACCTGACAATTTCCACCATCTGTGGACTAGGCATTCCCATGGATTTACCCCTATCAATATAAAATTATCCAACAGAGACTTAAAGATATTTAATGGCAGAAACGTGTTGGAAATGCTTCAATTTAAGGATATTTATTTGCTGATATTCACCATGGTGCCAGTGTTTTTCCTTGGATTATGCTTTATAGGTGGTTTCCAGAGACCTTCCAGCTAGAGTGTTTTAAAGCTGCCAGAATAATTGGTTTCGAGGTTGCAGCTCTGTCCCATTTGTTTTTGCTAGAGTTTTATTGAAAGCTTCTTAAACTTTTCAGCCAAAGAAACGAAAAACCAAAACTAAAAATGCTTTACTTCATAAAAAAATAAAAACTAAACTGTGCATTTACTAAACACACAAGGAAGAGAAAGTGAATTTATGTTAAAAGTAGCTAATAATTGTTCATATGCGCACTCGTATTTGCTTCCAATGTAGTGCATTATGAAGCAATATTTGAATTACGATTTAGATCCTAGGGATCAATGTTTCCCTACCTGTATTATAATTCTGTGTCTTTTCACCTTTGTATAAATGCATCATGTCTTTTTATGCTGCATCAAATGGTTTCTCTCGCACTTCCTTCACTGCGAATGCAAAAAAATCAAGTGAAAAAGGAAGACTAAGAAAAACCAGAAGCAGGTTAGAAGCAACCCAGGAGACACTGGAGATTGTGCAGCTGGGAGGAAGCTTGATTACTGTTTATTCCTACTCCCCCAAATTATTTTTAACCCTTAAAGTGTGGGAGGCCCACTGCAGGGTGTTCAAAATCGGCCTTTAAAACAGATCTTGCACAAAAACATTGAAAAACTCCACAAATCCCTTACTGTCTTTATATGACATGGTCGCCACCCCCTCATGTGACTGAAATTATTCCTACCTAAACACGAAGGGGGTGTAAATCTGCCAAATACCAGGTGTACAACTTAGCTTGCCTCTTAAGAGTGGGATAGGACTGGATCACTCGGTCATCTAGCTACTCCAATTATGAGCTTGAATCCCAAATGGTAGAACCACTTAACCTAAATGCCTTGCTGCAATGCAGAATTCCACGCCTCCACCCAAACGTGACAGACAATCTGCTTATATGAGACACGTTGGTGGTCTGGGGGGAAGTCAGGAATAAATTGGAACTCTTTCTGCTCCCATTTTCTTCCCATCTTCAGGCATTTTATGTTTTCGCAGGCGCAGCAACATGCGTCATTTGCCTTCTGGGCTACCCAAGGCCTACCACATTTCGTACACCTATTTGACCCCTCCTCTGGTAAAGCCTTGCCGTTCCTACAACTCATGAGTAAATATAATCTGCCTGCCCACCACCATTTGTATGCTCAGCAAGCAGTTAACTTTGGTCAGTACCTTCCCGTGACCCATACCCGGAAGTGACCTGAATCCATCATTGTGCTCCATGGATAGCTGTCCCTCTCCTCCCTGTGTTGGAGGTTTATGGTTCCATCACCGCCGCCGGAGTTAGTGACCAACAGCAATCCCCGTTTACCTGTGTACCACCATCAAGGTTTACAGAGCACCAGCATTCCGGACGCAGAGCAGATGAAAGAAATCTATATCCCTACAGATAAGCCATACGTTTTTAGCTCCTTTGTGAGGGATGATTTTATATGAATACTTTTAATACAATAAAATAACCTCATTACTACGCTTAGAAGGCGCTGCTTTTCTCTCTCTTCTATTTCAGATTTTGCTTCAGTCTGTAAGCTGGCAGCCTCCTTCCTGACAGTATAGTTTTATAATTTATGGACTTGTTCTAAATGGACTAATGGACTAATATACAGTTCCGTCAGTTTTTCTTTTTTTCCAAAAAAGATCCATTCCCGTTCTTTCCCTCCCCTTTCCCACAATTTGTTATCTCTATTGATTGTAGCTTCATCCGGGGAGCGCTTGATTAACCCTTGGTTTTGTAACTTTAGTCAGTGTCTGTCCCACCTGATACGTAGGTTTAGCAATTCACTCTTGGTCAAGCTCTTACCCCACAACCACCTCAAGCTCTCAGATAACTACAAACCCATGAATTTTTGCCTCAAACTGCTACACTACTACTCGACCGCCTCCTGGGTTAAGGAACTGAACTCACCAGAGGCCATGGATCACATCCTTGCTGGATATAACACTACCTGTGCATTTATCACCAACAAATTCTGGCAAGAGCAGCAATTCAAAATTATGCATTCTGCCTACATCCCTTTCCTGCCATCCTCCCAAGCGACGGGGCAAACGTTTTGTCCTTGGTGTAGCTGTAATTACCCCTACTGCTTTAAAGACTGGTCCTGCCAACGCATATTTGTTTTCTGGGAACAATTAGAAAACTTTGCTGCCACTGTCAGAGGTTACCAGCCATGCAAAGACCCCTTTGTTTTGTTATTTGGCTTTCTAGTTTGCTACCGCACAGAGCACTGGAATGCACATCAGTGAACCATATCTAGCAATAAAGCCTGGCTGGTAAAAAATCAATGAAAGGAATTCATGGACAGCCAGACACCAAAATAAACCTAAAAAGATAGCCTTTATTGGCGTAAAAAGGATAAAAAGCACTACAAAACACAGCACGGCAAGCAGTGGGGTAAAAAAGCTTTTTTACCCCACTGCTTGCTGTGCTGTGTTTTGTAGTGCTTTTTATCCTTTTTACGCCAATAAAGGCTATCTTTTTAGGTTTATTTTGGTGTGCGGCTGTCCATGCATTCCTTTAATTGATTTTTTGCCTTGGGCATTGCCAGCACCCACGGGCTTTGAGGAGGACATTGATTGCTTATTGCATTTGCCTGGAGCGGCGGTCTCTTTTTCTTCAAAGCCTGGCTGGTGACCTGTTTCATGGTGGTCAGAAGAGCCATATTCAAACAATGGACATCCGATTCCTCTCCGAGCATTGCAGACATGAAAGCGGACCTGCTAGGCCTATTTCGTAAAGACAGGCTGGATGAAACCCTATCTCACCAAAATCTAACTCCTCGCTTTCATCACAAATGGGACCATTATATTGCCACAGTCCTCCCAGCGTCCAACAGAACCTCTCCAGCATTATGCTCAATCAACCCTTCATTTAATTACAGACACTAACCTAATTGCCACTCGAAAGGACAGCTAGGTCATTGTGTTTGCTGAATTACTCCAGTATCCCACCATGCAAGACTATGCCTCACTATTACTTGTATACATCTGGGCTGTTAGTTTCGGCCTTGGAAGTTCCCAACTACAGATCACTACCTCTCTCTCCCCTTATCCTCCCACCCCAAACAACCCCCCTCACCCTTTCCCCTCTCATCCTATTACTTCCCTCCTCTTGTTATTTCATATGCTTTGTTTGGCATTTTCTTCATATAATACCTATGCTGTCATCGTCTATGACTCCAATGATGTAAAACTGTTTAAAAAAAAAAAAAAAAAAAGACAGATCTTAGAATCAAAACCTTGTCACTGAAGCTACATGGAAGCATGTTGCACTTAAATTGCTTCTACAGCAAGTAGAAACTCATGTACACTTGTGCATTGATACCAAAAAATTATTTAAGTACCGCATTTGCCGGTGTATAAGGCGACCGGGTGTATAAGACGACCCCCTAATTTTACAGTTTAAGGGCCAGATTCTCAGAGGCGCTACGATGGGGTATCTCAGATACCCCGGTCGTATCGTCGTTTTTTTCCCCGGGTATCTATGCGAGTGATTCCTAGAATCACTTTGGCATTGATACGGGTGAAGATCCGACAAGTGTAATTGTATTACACTTGCGGATCGTAGATGTAATGACAACTCCGACCACTAGGTGGCCTTTACGTTGTTTTCTCATTTGCCTTTGCAAATGAGGCTACTACTCCGATTCCCGAACGCTTTTATGCCGCCCCGTCGTCGCTTACGTAGTTTTCGTCCGCGTAAGGTTACCCCTGCTAATATGAGGGGTAACCTTACGCAGTACCGTCGGATGACCGTCGGGTCAGTGTCGGCTTTTTCGTTGTTACGTCGTTTTACCAAGTCGTTCGCGAATAGGGCATTGCGTAAGTGACGATCACGTCGTTTTGACGTCGGTTTCAAAGACGCTTTCCGATGTGAGCTGGAGCATGCGCACTGGGCTTTTTCCCCGGCCGGCGCATGCGCAGTTCGATCGACGCGGGGGCGCGCTTAATTTAAATACAAGCCGCCCCCTTTGAATTACGCGGCCTTACCCTGGGCCATTTATAATACGCCTTTGCAAACTACGGAGCAAGTGCATGGAGAATACGGCACTTGCTCTGTTAAGTTGCGGCGGCGTAGTGTAAATGGCTTACGCTACGCCAGCAAAAATGTATGAGAATCTGGCCCAGAGATTTTTTGCCTGTACTCACTATATACGACGACCACCCTTCCTAGGCTTCCAACGCTTCATATGTCTTTCTTCTGGAGCCATATTCTTCTTCAATCTTGCTGAAGCTGGAGCCATGTTCTTCTTGCTGGAGCTGGAGCCAATCACCGTGAGCGATGTATTCTATTAATTGATGCAAAGCCTGCTTGGATTGGCAGAGGCTGTAACATCATCAGCCCATGCCTCTCTGCCTCTCAAAGCCAAGCCGAGCAGGCTCTGTATTCATTTTAATACATCGCTCACCGGGATTGGCTCAGTGGTATATACTGTATGTAGCTGAAGCTACATACAGTATTACCGCACATCCAGCAGGCATCCAAGCAGCTAACCCGGCGTATAAGACGACCCCTGCTTTTTTAAGTGTAAAAGGTAGTCTTATACGCCAGCAAATACAGTAGTTTTGTTACCTTCATACATTCTATGCATTAAGGTAAAAACATTTTGGATGCAGATCTCCCAAACCCCCAGCCTCCCTTAATATGCATGAGAGCTGCTGTCAATCACAGCCAGTGAGACAAAAAGTAAGGGGTGGGGCCGAGCCACACTGTATGAATTGACATACAGCATGTGTCTCGGGAGCAAACCCGCTCGAGTGCCCAACAAAAGGGTTGCAGCAGGGGGGAGGGGCCAGGACCGCTTGCGGGGGGACACAAAAAAATCCAAAATCCATTGCACATACAGATAAATATAACTTTTTAAACTTAATTATTTAAACTCTTGCCTTTAAAATCACTTTAGGAAAAGAACAGTATTGCACAATAAAATGTCTTTCAGTAGTAGTAGTAATTTGCAAAAAAAAACAAGAAAAAACTACCTTCAAACTGTGAACTTTAGGGGTTGTTTAGCTCTGCAGGATTAAGTGCGTAACCATCAACGTTAAATCAAAAAGGGTTTTATTTGTAACCAAACCAAAAAAAAACGCTTTATTCAGTACACAGGGAAAAATATTTAAGTAGAAGTCTGCTTGTCTCCAGCATAAACAAAGTCTGTTTTTCTTCAGCACAGCAATAAAGCAAAGGCACAAACTGTTTTAGGCAGGTCGTCACCCCAGAACTTCCAGTCCTTGCTGACCATTTATCAGCTTCTCAGAGATACACAGCTTCTTTAGACAGGTGCACTCCCATACTCCTCCACACCCTCTATCAGCACGTCCTGCCTTTTAAGCTGTTTTTCTGGAAGTTCTTAACCCCCTGTGTGCTTGACTGCCAGTGGTCAGGAGAGGAGGCTCTTTCCCTCCCGAACGTCACTTTAGAGCCTCCGAAATTTCCGGGCCCCAAATGACACTCTAACAAGGACAGAGCGGATTGTAGGCCCGCCCTCTCTGGATCAACTTTTTTGCCTGGAATTTCTCACCCCCTCTGGGTGACCTCCTGAACACTATACCATTGCATTAAAAGGGACCACACACCAAATATTGGTGCAACATAGCATCTGTCCAGGACCTAAACCTGGCATCCTGTCCAAAATGAATATGGTTACATTATAACTATGTACCTTGCAAGGATTTTAACAAACTTTGTAGCAGAGTCCTACCTGTTTTTCTATAAAAAAAAAGCTGTACGTTCTATGTCCTTGGAAGTCCAGTTCCAGAATAGGAGACTTTTTATTCAATCAGCTGATGTACTTGTAGTCTTAATGAGGAAAGTTGCAGTGTCTGCATCCCTTTAGACTGCTTTCACACAACAATGTTTTTAATCACAGGTAGATCTGCCCGCGATTTGACAACACCAAGGTGTGCAGTATATTTGGATGACATGTCCTGCGATGCGGGTTTCCCTAATTGCAGCGCGTTTTATCACATGACGCACCACGATTTGAGGTGCCATTCAAATGAATGACATCTAGAATGTGAGGCCCACGTATTGTCATTCACATCATTGCAGTGTCAAATCGCAGGTAGATCCGTGGCAAATCTGCCCCAATTCAAAATGCTGTTGTGCGAATGCAGCCTTAATTAACCCTTAACCACTTGCTTACTGGGCACATAAACCCCCTTCGTGCCCAGGCGAAATTTCAGCTTCCGGCACTGCGTCGCTTTAACTGACAATTGCGCGGTCGTGCGACGTGGCTCCCAAACAAAATTGGCGTCTTTTTTTTCCCCACAAATAGAGCTTTCTTTTGGTGGTATTTGATCGCCCGTGCGGTTTTTATTTTTTGCGTTATAATGAAAAAAAGAGCGACAATTTAAAAATATATATATATTTTTTACTTGTTGCTATAATAAATATCCCATTTTTTTTTTATATTTTTTTTTTCTCAGTTAAGGCCGATACGTATTCGTCTACGTATTTTTGTAAAAAAAAAAAAAAAAAATCACAATAAGTGACTGCTTTGCGCAAAAGTTATAGCACCTACAAAATAGGGGACATAATTATGATTTTTTTTTTATATTTTTTTTTACTAGTAATGGCGGCAATCTGCGATTTTTATTGGGACTGCGATATTGCGACGGACACATCGGACACTTTTGACACATTTTTGGCGCCATTCACATTTATACAGCGACCAGTGCTATAAAAATGCACTAATTACTGTATAAATGTGACTGGCATTGAAGGGGTTAACACTAGGGGGTGAGGAAGGGGTTAAATGTATTGCCTGGGTGTGTTCTGACTGTGTGGGGGGAGGGGGGTGACTGGGGGAGGTGATCGATGCTGTCTCCCTATGTACAAGAGAAACAGCATCTGTCACCTCACTGACAGGACGTGAAGCTCTGTGTTTACACTCAGAGCTCCACGTCCCTGCTCTCTCACCGCCGATCGCGTGTACCTGACGGACATCGCGGCCGCCGGGTACACGCATTACAAGAAACAAGACAAGAAAATCACGTCCAAAGACGTGACCCCGGCGCCTCAGGTCCGCGCTGTTCACGTATTTTGTCAATAGCGCGGACCTGAAGTGGTTAAGGATCACCTCAACAAAAAAAAAATTCTTAATGCAGAGGATGCCTAAAATCGTATTTATATCTTAGTGCAGGCGTCTTGGACAACCAATGAGCCAATCACAAGCAGGAAATTACATTTCTGGGGAATTCTGAACACCAGATTTGTACAAAAGGCCTGCAGATTGCCAAATTACAGCAACAGCAGATTGAAAAGGAAAACTTAACAGTACATTACAATATGATTTGGTGTAGAAATTGTTACTCAATTTTTTCATGAAAGTAGAGTTGCCCTCTAAATAAAGTGAATTTAGAAATAAAAAACAGAATTATGAACATCAGTAAAACACCTTCTTGAATGATCTGGTGTGTGCGCAATATATATATATATACACACACATACATATACACACACACATTACACACACACAGCTCATCGGTCCTAATGCAGTGGCTGCATTATTTTTCTTTGTTTAGGAGATTAACAATTAGATTTCCATTTGCAACAGTTAAATTGTAGTTAGACCACTAATGCCATGTACACATGATCGGCCAATCCGATAAGAACGGTCTGATGGACCGTTTTCATCAGACCAAACCCATTGTGTGTGGGCCCATTGGTTATTTATCCATCGGTTAAAAAATGTTTTAAAAGTAACCGATGGATACCCAATCGATAGAAAAAAAATTATCGTTTGTAGGCATGTCCATCGGTTAAAAATCCACGCATGCTCAGAATCAAGTTGACGCATGCTTAGAAGCATTGAACTTCATTTTTATCAGCACGTTGTCGTGTTTTACGCCACCGCGTTCTGACACAAATGTTATTTTTAACCGATGGTGTGTAGGCACGACTGACCATTAGTCAGCTTCATTGGTTAACTGATGGAAAAATCCATCAGACAGTTCTCATCAGATTGACCAGTCGTGTATACAGGGCATAAGAGATATATGCTAGCGAATTGCTTTGCATTATTAAACCTGATATACATCCAATATCTTCATTATTAATCTATTTTATATGCATGTGGTATGCCAATATCTTTGTTTATCCCTTGAGTCACAGGTGTGCTTTTAAAAAGGCTCAGAGACTGAATATTTGTTCCAGTGTGGTTTTTAAATGTGTCAGTAATAGCTATGAATCTCATTGCATAGTGCTCCACAGTGCTTTAGAATGATCAAGATAAACAACGTGTACACATCACATTGGAAGCATAGTGATGTCACAACATTCCTCCTAGTACGTAGGCTGGGACAATTTTACAATTGATTACAGCTTTTAGAGCTCTATTGTACTGATCACAGCCAGCAGTACATCACTTTTTTACAGTGACCTGTTGCTGCACAGTTTCAAACCTACCTCAAAAAAAGTACAACATATAGAAAACGTTTAATACTGTATACAGTCATGTGAAAAAAATAAAATTACAATCAATTCAGAAAAATGGCTTCTATTGGTATCAGTCTCCCAATTCTTTATTTTTTTTACAGCAAATCCAACTTGATCACACTTGTTTTTCATGGTCTGACTATTTAGGAAAAAAGCCCCCCTCTTGTTCTCTGAGATAGACAAAAAACTATAGACTATGGCATTTGTAGTATGAATAGTACGACGATCTTGTCAGGGCACCCTAAAAAAACTCTACGTGTTTCATGGCTCTTTACCATTCGTCAGGAGTTGGGTGCAAAAATACAGCTATTAATACAAAAGATTAGGGTAAGGGAAAAAACGTGGCTAGGGGGAAAAGGACCCATCTGAGCCTGGGTTTACTCTAGCGCGCTCTCAAAGATTGCATGCGATTCTCACCCGCAACGTGGGTGCCAATCACATACTATCTCTGAGCGATGCAAGTTCAGCCATATAGTTGTATTACTTAACTCGCATTTTATTCACACATAAAAGGGTGCAGGGACTTGTTTTTCTCCGCACTAGAATCTGATCACATTTGTGTTCTCACCTATGCGATCCGATTCCTGTGCGAGGTCACAGTTCGCACTGTAATCTGTGAACCAAGCTGGGGGTGTCATTAACTTTAATAACACCTGCAGCGGTTCGCATTAGGCAGTATAAACTGATGGGCATTGATAGGAGGCACTAATGGGTACTTAGGGGTGGCACTGCTATGTGACACTGGTAGATGGCACCAATAGACATTCCTGGTAGCAGTCGTTGGCTTTGTGAGTGGGCACTGATTGGCAGCTGCATTGGCACAGATTGGCATTCCCTGGCGGTCTACGGGGCATCCAAGGGGGGGCTGCCCTGATAAACTATCAGCACAAACCCCCGTCAGGAGAGCAGCTGATCGGCTCTCCTCTACTCGCGTTTGTCAGACACAAGTGAGGAAAAGTCGATCAATGGCTTTTCCTGGTTACAGCGTGATCAGCTGTGATTGAACAGCGCCTTGCTAACCTACCATCATGCGAGGTCCAGTCAGGATAACAGGGCCTCTTTGCCAATGTCATTTTGCTATATGGCGGGCTGGCAAGTGGTTAAAGTCCAACTATTTTCTCCTCTTTTTTATATGTATACTTGGGATGGAGGTTTGTCATTGCGGTGGTGTTCAGGTTACACACCTTGTTTTGTTTATCTCCAGTTTAAGTCCAACTTTGGGACAGATGACCTCACATTTTAATTAAAGTGGTTTTAAAGGCAGACATTTTTTTTACCTTAATTCATTATCTGCATTAAGGTTAAAAAAACCTTCTGTGTGCAGTTCCCCCCCACCAGCCCCCTTATACTTACCTGAGCCCCATCTCAATCCAGCTATGTGCCAGAGAGCAGCCACTTTCTCCACTTTCTCCCTACTCACTTAACATGAAGGCAAAGGGAACCAATGGCTTCTGTGATGAGGGAGCAGAAGATGGGGAATAACCACGCAGGCAGAATGTCTCAGGATCGAGCCCACAGCTGTGCCACTATAGAAAGTGGTACACAGAAGTAGAGATGAGCTCGATGTTCGAGTCGAATGCGAGTTTGGCTCGAAAATCGGGTGTCGGGCCTTTTGCCAAAAAGCGAATATTGTGGGGTGTTTGCAGGAAATTTGAGCACCACGTAATACCCCATAATGCACTGCGAGATTGTAGTGCATAACGATTATACAAACCATGCATTTAGTATGTAAAGCAGTAGTCAACTTGCGCTTCCCTAAATAAACTAGGAGATAAATCAATAAAACCTAAACATTACAGTGATAGGAGGGTTAATTCAAGAGGATAACACCAGCTGATTGCCCTCAGGTGAGACGGTGATGAATTCAAACACAAAAGGTGAATGAATATATATATATATATATATATATATATATATATATATATATATATATATATATATATATATATATATATATAGTGAAAAAATTATATATAAGGACAGGGGAAAAAAAACTGAAATGGTGCTGCAATAAAAAAAGGCTGGAATAGACAGCCTTGAAGGAATAAAAATACAAAATAAATGCGCAACCTCCAAAAATATATACATCATAAAAACAAGAAACAATTCCAAACAAAAAGATTAAATCAAAGTTCCCTGGAACGGTTCTCTTAGGATGTAAATATACAGTCCACTTTTCTTAAAGGAAATACTTCAGCAGGCAATATGATCGAATCTTCTATACATTATAAAACTTGAATATGCAGGAAAATGGATAAAGAAATTTTGGGCGAAGTGGCCCCTTACCAAATGGGATGGACCCCTATGGAAAGAGATCATACAGGCACAAGGTAAGGGTTCTTGAAACTGGAGGGGTGCAGGAGAGAGGGTCCGACTTCATAGGTCCTCAAGGCTCATTAACACTCTGCTCAGCTCCACACTTTTTCCAGATTCTCCCGAAGATGAAAGGGTCAATCAATGCAATTAAAGGAAGAAGACTTCATAGCGTAATATGTTTAAAACAGGTTCTTGAGAACTTCTTTAATAAGAATTGTGGCAATGAACATCAAAGTATTCCATCCGCACAAAAGTTTAAAAAGTGTCAAATATATGATAGAGACGTATCGTATTAGCAGTGGGTAATAAACCTGTCTGCTAGATGCTGGCTGGGTCTGATGTTAGGGCTTCCAACCGACTCGGCGTTTCACCTCAAGAGGTTTCAACAGGGAGAGGAAGCAGTAGCAGACCCTTCACATGCCGCTTGTCTTGTAAGAGCGGCACCGGAAGCACTGAAACAAAAATCAGTGTCCCCGGGTGATTTCTGAGGACATAATCTGGTGTTACATACAAAACAAGAGGGAAGCATTCATTCATTAAAAGAAAGGATGCCGACCCCTTCAGTGCAACACAAGATAATTTAAAGAACCGGGACACATAAATCCTTACTAATGGTCCCTTTTGGGGTTTAAACTATTAGTAAGGATTTATGTGTCCCGGTTGATGTTCGCCATTGGATGAGAGTTACTGCCTAAGAATTGGATTTGTTTTGGCTGTTTTCTGGAGTGAGAATCTTGATTACATGCACATAGTTATCCTCTGTCATAACGGATCATTGCAAGCTACCGATTATGGATGTTTTTCACTGAGCACTGGTGTTCATTATTTTGTTTTATTACTATTATGTATAGAAATTTTAGGGGAGTTTTTTAATCATATTTATTGGTCATTATCAATTATTCTCAATCGTTTATTTCTCACGATATTCATTACATTAGAACTAAGGCAATTAATTTGTTTATGTTAATTGACATAAGTTTTTTAATACTAGCCTGGTTTGGGGTATATATTTTTTGGGCGATTCATTTTTTTCAAATGTATTATTTATAGCACAAGGTTAGGGGGATCAGCGCGATTTATTTTTATTTCCATGCTTTTTCTTGTACCTTTCTTTAGTACTTTTAGCAGTTTTCCAACTTTATATATATATATACACATACACAGTCTATATATATATATATATATATATATATATATTATAATATATACACACACACTGCATTTAGTGTAGACTAAACATCCAGTGTAGACTATATTCAGTCCAGCCGGCTGCTGTCTTTTTCGCAATAACAGCTGTTGTAAAAGACACATGCCCCCTTCTGATGTCATGTCACATCAGAGGGGGTAGGGTCACCCATTTAGATCACTGGGTGGCCCCGCCTTTGCCTATATAACAGCTGTCACCGTGAAAAGACAGCAGTCGCCGAGACGCCTCTCATCCCATTTTTTTCTAATTTTCGGGTCCAAGCTCCATGATTAAACATGGATGACATTGCGGGACACTTTTTAATAAAGGAATTGTCAAAAACCGTGTATTTTTTTAACATTTTTTTGGTGAATGAGTAGGGGTACAATGTACCCGATACCCATTCACAGAATGGGGCCAGGATCGGGGGGCCTTCTTGTTTAAGAGGGCTTCCAGAATTCGATAGGCCCCATTGCCCACAGACCCCCACAACCACCGGGCAAGGGTTTTGGGGATGAGGCCCTTGTTCCCATCAACATGAGGACAAGGTGCTGTGGGGGGACCCCAAAGCACCTTTCCCATGTTTAGGGCATATGGCCTGGTAAGGTTCCGGAGTGGGGGCACCCTCTCATCCCCCTTTTCCTGTGGCTTGCCAAGTTGCATGCTCCAATAAGATCCGATATGGATTTTGGGGTGAACCTCCATGCCATATTTTCTTTTTGGCATGGGATTCCTCTTAAAATACATACCAGAACTAAAAGGCCGGGTATATATATAATTTTTTTTTTGGCGTAAAGTTCCCCTTAATATCCATACCAGACCCAAAGGGCCTAGGGTATGGACTTGAACCTACGCCATTTTTTACAATGATTTTTTATGTATATTTCCGGCATCCGGGAATACATTACAGCCACAAGCTATTTTGAATGGCATTTTTTTCCTTTAGAAATTAATTTTTGCTGTGGTACGGTTATAAACATGGGAACGATACACTACTTTACAGGACCACTCAGGCACAATATTTAAAAGGAAGATTTTATTTTTATCATTTCACTTTAAAGCATTATTAAAATCACTGCTCCAGAAAAAACGTCAGTCTTAAATTTTTTTTTACATCAATAGATATCCCCCTAGGGCAGTAACCGAATCCCCATATACATTTTATCGCAATAACTTGCATATAGGCCTTTAAAATGAACACTTGATTTTTCACGTTTGTGTTCCATAGACTAATAGTGTTTGCATATTCGCACACATTTTTTGCCTGTTCGCATGTTCTGGTGTAAACTGAATCAGGGAGGTATTCGGCTTATCCCTACACAGAATAGGAGGAGCCTAGAGTGCTGGCTGAGGATCTTAGAGGAGAAGGATCAGGGCTGCTCTATGCTATACCACTTACAATCACTCCGAATGATTTTAATTGATTTATGGACTATGAGCTGCTCAGGCCCTAAAACAGCAAATCAACCCCAAACCAGGTTTCAACCACCCTGTTTCTTGAGTTTATTCTCTAGAAATGCTGTCTTGTTGCAAATTTGTCTACTGTTACCAAACAATGCTATCTTTGATCATTCTTCAGCACATTATTCCAGAAGGCCTAGTCTTTGCCTACATGTTCAATTGCAAACTAATAATGCGCTATTTTTTTTTTTTACAACAAAGGCTTTCTCTTAACACTCTTATGTTGGTTAAATTGGTGCAATCCTAATTGTGGATGCATGTACTTTGACCCTAAGTGATGAAATTATAGGGTTCTTGGAGACATTTTTTGGCATCAAATGGTCTGCTCTCAAGGTGGAATTTGCCGAGCCTGCCAGTCCTGGACATATTAGCAGTCATTTAAAGTCTACGCCACTTGTAAATTATTTTCTTACAGTAGGGCGATTGAATTTAAAATCAGGGATCACAATCCACAACTTTCTTTCGGAGGGCCTTTAAGAGCTCCAATGATCTTGGCATGATGACACTACACACATAAATAGCAAAAAACACCAGACTCTAGATATCTAGACAAGTGTCACTTGCATACTCCCTAAGGATTCCAATTTCATGGATCTTAAGTGGTGGTAAGAAGGAGTGTACTTGTTTTTGCTATATGACAAATCTGCATTTTTGTTAATTCCAATAATGTTATTACATCATGTGAATGTGTGTAAGTTGTTCAAGTATATCACTCTTAACCCAGGGTCCCATCAACTACGTCAGATGACCTCAATGACATTTGCATTTACTGCATACGTGTCAAACGCTCATGTAATTGAACATAATGTCATTTTTTTTCAAATCGGAAATCTGTGAAAAAGCCATCATGATTATTTGTGCCCTCATCAACCCAATTTGATCTTATGTTCCCAATTTTCTCAAAACAAATTTTCTTTATCGACATACATCTGAAAACAGCAGAGTGTAAAAGCTTTCCTGCATGCATGAATATAGGTTGAGCTTTACCTTTCCGCTACATTATATAAAACGGTACATTAATATAATTTTATTTAGTAGACTTACTTGCTTATATTTTGAGATAAATATATGGGGGTATGCCCCTCCCCCATACCCCCTTCTTGCCCCCTTCTCCCTGTCTACTTCTATTATCTAAAGTTCCCACTTACTTTCTATCCCTATTCCCATCTTTCCTGTCAGCACCGGCTGGAGGGAGGTTGGGACATGAACGTAACAGAAATCCCTCTTCCTCTCGCATTTTTATCAATTTGTCTTTGGTATGGGTTGTTAATGTTAGTTACATTTCACAGGTTCAGATGTCCTTATGGCTTAATTATTAATGTACCTAGGAGTATTTCCTCCAGCAGGTTATTACCGGTTTTCTTGATACCTCCTCTTAGTGCACTTTGACTCTTAATGGGAGACCGGAGGGCCTCGATGCCCTAGCACAGTCTGAACCCATTTGGGGCGCTGGGTTTTCGGGGCAACTGCCGGCTCTTTAATTCAGCGGTCACTGTGCCTTACGCCACTATTGCAAACATAGCTCCCTAGGCACTTTTCTCTGTTTATATGTTCGTCACTTTATATTTTCCTGACTCCCCTGCATGGGTGTATTTTTGTTACATAATCTTTTACCTTTCAATACAATTTTAAACATAAGATATATATATATTATATATATATATATATATATATATAATATATCTATCTTATCACAAACACTACATTGAAGAAACTGCAGCAAAATTCTAATTAAATGCCCAACTGTACCCAAAAAAGGTGGTCTAATATGATGACTACAAAAACTAGGTATAAGGTGTGGAAGTGAAAAAAATGCTCTGAGACTCAAGGTGATTTGGGGATAAAACAAAACAAAAAAAAAAAAAAACAGACATAAGCGCTTAAAGGATATTCTTTGAACATTGATTTTATTTTGAAAAGTTTTGCAAATAGAACCCTGTTGAAATTGCATACCAAGCTTATTTCATTTAAATACGGTGTTCATTTTTTTCCTTTGCTTATTCAAATCACTTTAACTATTAAGATAACTTTTGCCACGTTATTTCCTGCAAGTTGTTCATAAATATGTTTTTGTGATCTGTGATTTATTTTTTTATTTTTATGGAACAGTAATAGATGTTGGTTTTTATGTCATTTTGTTGTTTCAGTACACTATTCCCAAGAAATCTATGAACAAAACTGAGTAACAGTTCAACTGTTAATCATAGAAGCCATCATATTGCCAGTTAACACTGGGTCTATAAATCAGTTACAAGATGGAATTACAGCATGGAAAGATTTCACTGGTATGCTGCTTCTAAAGATTCATTATAAATATGAAATCTGACATGATGGATATAAATGGTTAGGTATAATTCTTCATGTGACCTAAAAAAAAAGAATTGACAAAAAGAGCCCATGAGCTGTCAGGACACTGACAGATAGCCCAGCATTTTGGCTGTCTTGAGACTAATTGCTCCTTTAATCTGTCATACACTTTCACTGATAGGCAATGGGCAGAAAACAATCAGAGATTAAACTGGATTGAATTTAGCACAGCTTTGGTTGAGTTGCGACGATGGTCACAACTATTATTATTTGGTTCGCTAGAAGCAATAATCTTGGTGAAAGCTGATCAACTAAATAATTCACACACCTTTTTTAAAATTACAATTAAAAATACAGCTCCAATCTAATTAAAATAGTAAAGCTTTTACCATGATAATCTATTAAAATCGCTCAGTCTTAAAAACTATCGGTTCACTAGACTCAACAGCTGACTGTGCTTTACTACTGAAGCTAACAAACTACACGTTATTCATCATGGAGCAGTGATCATCAAGAAAGATCATGATAGATGAACAGTTCCTTATTTAGACATGGCCATCTTTGTTTATTGTATGCAGATTTTACAATCTTGAAAGGTTATTTTCAGTCATTTCGTCAACTTTTGATTACATAGATGAGTTATTTAAAAATTATTAAAAACCACAAGCAGAAAAATTGTGCTTCACACACTTTTTAATTAAAATAACTAAAAGTTGGTTTATCAATATAAATATAGTTTAAATGACTAGAATGCTGGGTTTATTCAGCTTTCTGTGGTATATTTTAATGTTGGAACATTTGCAATGGTAATTTTTAATAAAATATCATCCCAGCTACTACTAGAGGTCTATGTACAGTTTTTTTTATTTCTAACACATGCCAACGTTGCAAAACTGGGTCTAGGTGTTAAGATTTGTTATACCTTTGTTATGAAGGGATTACTGTATATGCACCTCTAAAAAAGGTAAATAAAATTGGATCAAAAACATTGTAGTTTTCTTTTTAAGAACTTCTTGCAGTTATTAGCAATTGCGTTTGTGTATTAAAATAATTTTCAAACCGACCATAATATTTTTTCCTTGAAAAAAAAAATTCTAAAGCTTCTACACACTTTATATTATAAGTGCATACATCACAACACCAAAACAAGGGATACGTTTATATCATTACAAAATAATCCACATGTTTACACACAGCAAAGGAATACCAGTACTAACAGTGATAAGTATTGTCATTCTACTCATGAAATTCTGAATTCCTTCCATCTGTCTGACAGCAAGAAATATGACACATCTTGCATCATCATCGTGATCCAAAGAAAATGGAAAAGGCTTACAAGTGTTTCATAAGATCCCAGTGGACAGTGAATGTGGAGAGACAGCAGAAACCAATAATTTGTAATAGTTGTTTTACAGTCCATCTCTAATTGTCGATGTCTTCCTAATCCATTTAAACACAATATTACGCAGTAAAATGAACCAAGCATATACAGTATGTATTCGAAATGGGTTCAATGATTCTTGGATAACTCAATGAATCTTGGGTGAGCTCCTGTTAACCTGATCGTAGTGTTGGCTATGTTCCAAAATGTAGTAAAGCACACTGCTCTACTTGGTTCAGTATTCTGCACTTTTAACTCAGAGACCATATTTTCATTTAAAATATTCTCATAGTAACTTTTAATGACACCAGTACATGTTCTGTTGTATTGGTCATAGAAGCAAATGGGGGAAGGCTCAAAAGGCAGAAAGGGTTCAGCAAGGCAGACCAACAGGGCCGATCCGCCCTATACGCACTCTACGCAATGTGCGTAGGGCCCGCAAATGACTCGGGGGCCTGCTATTTTGCTCCGTCGCCTCCGCTGCTAGAGGTTCACGGTCGGGCGGAGACAATGTCTCCGCCGGCTGCCATTTTCTTGAAGACCGCCACTAGAGGTCCGCGGAAGGCATTTTCTTGAAGACCAATGGCACCACTGTTCACTCTGTTCTGCAATGGCGGCAGAGAGTCTCTGCTGCTGCGGATAACGCCTGCTGTAAGGAGGGGACTCCGCTGGGAACGCCTGCTGTAAGGAGGGGACTCGTTGGGAACGCCTGCTGTAAGGAGGGGACTCGTTGGGAACGCCTGCTGTAAGGAGGGGACTCGCTGGGAATGCCTGCTGTAAGGAGGGGACTCCGCTGGGAACACCTGCTGTAAGGAGGGAACTCCGCTGGGAATGCCTGCTGTAAGGAGGGAACTCCGCTGGGAACACCTGCTGTAAGGAGGGGACTCCGCTGGGAACGCCTGCTGTAAGGAGGGGACTCCACTGGGAACGCCTGCTGTAAGGAGGGGACTCCGCTGGGAACGCCTGCTGTAAGGGGGATACTCGCTGGTAATGCCTGGTGTAAGGGGGCACTCTGATGGGAATACCTGATGTAAGGAGGGGCTTCCACTGATTCTGCATTATGGCGAGTTGAATGATTTCATTCTATATTACAATGCAATAGAAATATTGCGCTTCAATCATCCTGACACCATAACAACAATGGTGCTGGGATGATTTAAGCGCCAACCCCAGGTGTTTGGAGTATCTTTATCTGCTGATTTGTTAAATTTTCTGGGATACACAGATTTCTATTGTGGTGTAGGATCTGGGCCTGCTGTCTGTCCATCCCTCTTTGTTTCTCTTTCTTTCTTGTTCTCTGAGCCACGCCCAATATTCCTTGTAAACCACTCCCATTTTTTGCTGCCGTAGAGGGCCTTTTAGCAGAATTTTGCTTAGGGCCCCATGGAGGTCAGGATAGGCAATGCAGACCAAGATCATAAAAGGTTGAACAGCCCATCTAAATACCACCTCAGGGTGTTGCCCTACATATTTCCTATGTATGGATTCTTCCTTCAATAAGTGCCAGTGGTACGTAAAGATGTCCCTCAGAGTGTCGAGAAGAAAATCTGGTAATCATTTTGAATGTAGTTGGGAATTGAGTTTTAGGTTTTAAAACGAGTATTCCGTGGTTGTTGTAATGCTTTGTTGCAGGCTTTCCATAGTATCGACTTGCTATAGCCCCTACCTAGAAGACGCAAGTGTAGTGATTTAGCGCAAGTTTTAAAATTAGATATGTGCAAATATAGAGTCTAAAGTATTGCGCATAAGGGATGCTATGAATAAGTGCTGAAGAATGTGCGCTAGCTGCATGTAGCAGAGCATTACTAGCTGTTTCCTTGTGGAACAGACTAGTTGCCAAACAACTGCATCTTTGAATATTGTCATATTGAGAAATGTGATGCTAGATGTGTCACTAATGTAACTTTAAGATTGAATCGATTATAGTTCATGGTATCAATGAAAGCTTTTAGGTCTTGTGTGCCAGTCCATACAATAAAAAATGTGTCAATATAGCGCATCCAACAGAGCGCATGATTGGTAATAAGATGTAAGATGTATGTAATAATTACCTTTGTGTCCAGAATGTAATATAAGCGTTGCTGCATGACACTGCAACCCTGCAGGAAACAAACCGCCATATGGCAGAGGGTACTGCAGCGCAGCAGGAGGCAAATCACCAGTTTAGGGAGGCCCCTTAAGGAGGTAGTCCAAAACCTGGTGGAGTTAAAGAAGGGGTCTGCAGGTCCGCTGCTGGTGGAACAGAAAATGGTGCCTGCCAGCAATTACCTACAAAAGCTGACACCTGCAGACAATGTGGCAGCCCATCTCAAAGGTTCACAACTTTTGAAAGTGTTGCTGTTTGGGAAAGATGGCAAAAAGAGCAATGGGCATGACTTCTAGCACCTTTTGACAAGGGGACCCCAAAAAGCCTATTATGATCTGGAACATGAGGCTGCCTGGGGTTATGAGACATTGAAAGCTGAAGTCCTTGCATGCCTGGATGTCATCAATGCAGTCCAGGGTTAGATGTATTGGTAGTCATAGTTCTGATAAGTCAAACATCTGGGATACGATCGCCGCCGAGCACCCGCGATTGCTCGTTACAGAGCGGGGAACGGGAGGTATGTGTGTTAACACATACCTCGGGTTCCTGTCAGCGGGGAAACGCTGATCTTCTGTTCATACAATGTATGAACAGAAGATCCGTGATTTCCCCTAGTGAGGCCACCCCCCCATACAGTTAGAACACACCAGGAACACACTTAACCCCTTCCCTGCCCCCTAGTGTTAACCCCTTCACTGCCAATGGCATTTTTATAGTAATACAATGCATTTTTTATAGCATTGATTGCTATAAAAATGCCAATGGCCCCAAAAATGTGTCAAAAGTGTCCGATGTGTCCGCCATATTATCGCAGTACCGAAAAAAAACGCTGATCGCCGCCATTACTAGTAAAAAAAAATAATAATAAAAATGCCATAAAACGACCCCCTTTTTTGTAAACGCTATAAATTTTGCGCAAACCAATTAATAAACGCTAATTGCGATTTTTTTTTACGAAAAATATGTAGAAGGATACGTATCAGCCTAAAATGAGGAAAAAAAAATGTTTTATATCTTTTTTGGGGATATTTATTATAGCAAAATGTAAAAAATAATGAATTTTTTTCAAACTAGTCGCTCTATTTTTGTTTATAGCGCAAAAAATAAAAACCGCCGATATGATCAAATACCACTAAAAGAAAGCTCTATTTGTGGGAAAAAAAAGGACGTCAATTTTGTTTGGGAGCCACGTCGCACGACCGCGCAATTGTCAGTTAAAGCGACGCAGTGCCCAATCACAAAAAGTGCTCTGGTCTTTGGACAGCAATATGGTCCAGGGCTAAAGTGGTTAAACTGTAAAGTGAATGTGCCAATAACAGCTTTTGGTGAATACTTAACAGCAATACAACAGAGTGTCCTGTATTGGACTAGTTATGTTCACCTACAGAGAAAAGTTTTCCCAGAAAATCTACGAGTTGAAGGAAAAGAATATATGTGAGAACACTTACTCTGCTGTCATCTTCAAAGAGAAGACTGAACTCTCCATTCTTATATCACAGTACATTTTTAATTGTCCTCCTTTGTACCTTATGCTCATGCTTTCCTTCATATTCTCCTTCTCAAACATCAGTCAACAGATAGATACAAGGTAGATTGCAAGCTTTCTCAAATTGAAACGGGCAAAGAGCATTCAAGAAGATTAGTGACCTTAGTACTTTCTCTTTGTCAAAAGCACTATGCATTACATCTACCCTCAGATGTGTTTAGGCAGAACTCCCATTTTTTTTTTTAACAGAATAAGTTGCAGAACCATAGCTTCAAAATTACTTTTGTTACCTGCATGTAATACTATATATCCACTTAAAAAGTTAATCAGATTAGCCAGGTTATCAAGACACAAATGTAATTTCGATTCATTAGATAAATTGTTTTCTTCTCTTACAATATTACATTGCCACCTAGTGGTTCTTACAATATTATTTGCACAAAATGTACACTTTATTAGTTGTCTTTCAATCTAAATTTGGAACTAATATTTTATTTTTATTGAATGAGAAAGTTAAAACACACACACACACACATACACATACATACATACATGCATACATATATATATATATACATACATACATACATTATATTATATATTCTAGAGAATCTTCACTTTAATTGTGTGAACATTTAATTCAATTATCCAATCATATGCAGATGATAGAAGTAATCAGTTTTATTTTATTGTGGTTGGCTAGGTGAAGAAAATCTTTACACAGTGTATTGTGTGAAGTTCTCAAATGAGCCTCATTTTATAAGGTATGTCTATCTAAAGGGCATTAGGCAGCAGACAAGATGCTGCAAAATAGAATATACGTTGATTTCATGTTTTCTCCCAATTATAAATCAAGTTATTTTAAATGTACTTTATATGGTAGCTGCAGAATTTTGTTTTGCAAAAACATGAGACGTTGAAATACTGTAAAGTAGCTAACAAATATCTGTTTTAATTCTGTTGAATTAAAATGCCATCCTAAATATTCCAAAATAAATGCAAATGATTACTTGTAACTGATTTGTGATATGGTTTAACAGTGTGTGATTCACACACTGCCACTATAAAACCCTGATATTTGCTTGACAGCTTTGTGTGCTACCCGAGTTTTCAGAAGGTGTGGCAGTGACATAGGAAGTTGCAACGCTAAACCAGGTAATTTAAGTGTTTTATTCTGTCTGTTCTATGTATAAAAAGTTTATTAAAAAAAAATACTGAATAGAAATGCAAATCTGCTACAGTTTACAAATAGTTTTCTTATTTATATCTTTAGAACCTGTATTGGAAATACAAGCATTTTATTAAATTCTTTATACCAGGTGATAAAATAATTCTGTAAATGATATGATACTTGGTCATCAGATCAAGCATTGCAAATATGTTCATTGAATTCCAGAATAAATAACGTCAGCCAATTTGATCCAAGTTTTTTGGGCTTTAAGTGGACTTTGTAAAAAGTCAACAAGCATTCACATGGCATGACAGAGAAGACATATTTAAAACCTGTCTTAAAAAAAAAATTGTACTCCACATAGCAGTCAATCACATTTTCATGGTTATATTTACAGCGTTAGTTAAAAAATGCAAAAAGTGTATTAGTATATGTCATTAGAAATGAATGGAATAATTATGACAAAATCAATTTTTTTGTGAAGTTGGCTCCTGTCTAAATTGGCCCTAATATGTGTTGTGAATCTAAGATAGGGACCTTAGATTGTAAGCTAGCTGAGGCCAGGGACTGATGTGGATGTACAATATATATGTATAGCACTTTTTAAATTGTTGGCGTAAAATTAAATAATATTTTTTTTTTTTATATAAATTTTCATCAAAACGTATACTTTGTTTCACTCATCGAGTTGCTTTTGCTTTTAAAATCTCATTTAACCTGCCTAGCGGTATTCCCGAGTGTGGCTCGGGGTGAGATTTCTGTGCTATTATAGGTAACCCAGAGCCACACTCTGGATTGTCTCCCTGGATGCTGGAAGAGGTGACTTACCTTGTCCCCGGTATCCAAAGATGTATTTCCACAGTGCACGGCGGCCAGATCTTCCGCTGGATGCACTGTGTGTTGCCCCAAATCCCTTCCCTGCGAGTGTCGCGACGCAGGGGGGCAGAACGGCGGCAAATTCAAACAATATAAAGTAAAAAGACACTGATACAATGTAATCCTATTGGATTACAATAGAAAATTAAATAAAGTGACCTTAGATTCCCCCCCCCCCCCCAGTGCTTTCTCCAATTCTCTTGTCTGCAGATTTACTGTACTTTGTGACTGTAAACTGCACAGCGACCATGGCATCAAAAAAGTGCGCCTCCACCTCAAAATCGCTAGAATTTTCCAGAACCTGACAGCGATACAGAATCTCTTGCAGGGGAGTTGAGGGACAGCAACTCGTGGGGAAGTTCGTCAGATGCAGAAAGTGATTTCAGCGATGATCCTGTGACTGTGCCCAGCGATGTGCATACTTGGTGCTCAATTGATTGCGGTACGGTTACTTGTTGCTATAATAAATAGCCCAATTATTTAAAAAAAGAAAAAAAAAGTTCTCAGTTTAGGCAGATACGTATTATTCTACATATTTTTGGTAAAAAAAAATCGCAATAAGCGACTTGTTAGCGCAAAAGTTTTAGTGCTTACAAAATAGGGGACAGAATTATTATTTTTTATTATTATTTTTTTTTTACTAGTAATGATGGAAATCTGCGATTTTTATTGGGACTGCAACATTATGGCGGACACATCGGACACTTTTGACACATTTGTGGGCGCCATTCACATTTATACAGCGATCAGTGCTATAAATATGCACTAATTACTGTATAAATGTGACTGGCATTGAAGGGGTTAACACTAGGGGGGTGAGGAAGGGGTTAAATGTGTACCTGCACCTTCTAACTGTGGGGGGAGGGGGGTGACTGGGGGAGGTGACCGATCTATGTCCCTATGTACAAGGGACACAGATCGGTCTCCTCTCTCCCCTGACAGGACGTGGATCTCTGTGTTTACACACAGAGATCCACGTCCTTGTCCTGTAACTGCTGATCGCGAGTGCCTGGCGGACATTGCGGCCGCCAGGCATGCGCATCGGCATCTCAGCGATGCGGCGGGCACACGCATATGCCGCCGGCGGCACGCACCCCCTAGTGGCCTGGAGGAGCGGAGGCCGTATATAGACGGCCTCCCGGAGATTTAGAACCACCCTGCGGCCGTACAAAGTCGTACGGCCGTCGGGAAGTGGTTAAATCATGTGTTATTATATCATAATTTTGTCTTTCAAACTTAATCATACCTGAGACGTCTACTAGACTCTGGTTTGGACAGATTTAGGTGAGTTATTTTTCAGAATTACAGCCCTGCAATCTAAAACACCAAATTTCCATGCAAAATAATGGTACTCCTTTCAGCGCCTAAGATCTGAAAGAATCATACAGCCAGGGAGGTTAAAGGGTGTTGATGGAACATTCTTTATATTTGTTTTTTTATTTTATTGTAAATATTTGTGTATTGAAGCTTTGAATGTCTTATTTTCCTTTTTATAGCCTCTGTTCTTTTCTGTGAAAAACATAATAGAAATGGGGCTAATGAGGGAGTTTTTCAACAGAACAGGTCCTGGATAGTTGAAATTAGTTCATCGAAGAGTTACAGTTACCAATGCACATTTAAAACTGCACAAATCACTAATTTTGCTTTTCCCATAGATTCCAAAAGCAACATATTGCCAAAAATCACCAGATTTTTGCCAAAATTTCAGGTGAACGAAAATTCTCAATCTGCAAAACATCGTGGCACAAAAAAAAAAAAAATGGTAAATAACTTTTAGGTCTTCTCGTTATATACTGCTAATGGCAATTCCATATTTTTATTCTTCAATGCAACAGATTTTCTAGAGAACACTAAGAATGCATAGCACATTTTTATAAACACAGAAAGTGTTTAAAGGTCATTGATTACATTTCCAAAAATAAAAGCCTAACAATGCCAACAGGAGGTAACCTTTATACCCATTGAATGCAGTAACAAAAGCAATTGTATAAGCAGCAAATACTATATACTTGCTGAAGTGAACATGTACAGTATAGTTTTCTCTATTCCTTTTTTTTTTAACATTAGAAGTTTATTAAGAGAGATATTACAGTACATCGCAGGGTAATCAAGCACATAAAAACGGGTGCAGTAACAGAACTACATAACGGATGGATATGCTTCCAATCTTCAGTTAACCTAGAAGAAAGCTTGTACAGCACATGTAAAGAAAAGGATATGGGGTAAACCCCAACGACTTATTACTTGCAAACATACATAAGTGTAACCACAACTAGTCCAAACTAACGCTATGTAAAGATTCTCAGAGCTGATTCCCTGTTATGTCCCGAACAAGAGTAAGATATGTCAGGGAAATAAAGGAAAATGGGATGGAAAAGAATGAAAGGCAGAAAAAGGAAGAAATTTGGAAAGGAGGAAAATATTCAAGTGTGGATTGATCTTGACTCGTGTAAAGGAAGCTCAAAGGCAGAGGACCGTACGACCATATGGTCTTAAAGTGACAGGAATTTACGTGTGATTTTCATTTTCCCTGGTCTGTAGCCCTAGGGCAATGGAGTAACCCTCTGAATATCTGAAAATCAACCAAGGGCGCAATGTTTCATGGAAACCCTCAACTGATTCCCTGGACTGGGCCTGTGTATCCTCCATTTCATAGACCTCAGAAATTTTGTGGAGCCACTCTGACACGGAGGGAGGTCGAGTTGTGTTCCAAAGATTTGGAATAAGGGATTTGGCCGCATTCACCATGTGAATTGTGAGCGAACTCTTGTATCTGTGCAAGGGCCAATTGGAGATATGCAGGAGACAGCATTTAGCATCAAGTGGCAGAGTTGTCTCAGTATTCTCAATGATCAAATCTTTAACTTTTGCCCAAAACAGCTGTAATAGGGGGCAACTCCACCAAATATGGATCAAAGTGGCCTTTTCGTTGTTGCACCTCCAGCACTTATCACTTTTTAAAGGATTCCAGACATGTAATTTAGTAGGTGTTAAGTACCAGTGTGTCAGCAGTTTGTATGCCGTCTCCTGCATTCTCGTGCTAATCAAGCACTTGTGTGTCAGGATACAGGCATTCTTCCATTGTTTGTCAGATATGGTTACCTGTAAATCTGCCTCCCAAGATCTCCTGAGTCTATCATCCGGCGCATCTCCAGGCTTCTGCAACCAGGCGTAAACACACGATGTTGCTCTAGGGAGACGCTCACCTTTGTAGCACACCGACTCAAACTCTGTCAAGGACCTGCCAAATGTAACCGATTTGCCTTTGCTTTGGAGGAAGCTACGAAGATGTAAGCCCAGAAAGGGAAGTTAGTTAGGCCAGTACTTGTTTTCAGTGTGGACCACTCCCTAATAGTGGACTGGTGACAACAGTCCTTAGCAAGCAGGGGGCCCCCACCTGAGGTTGGTTGGAACTGTATGTTGTTTACCCCAGGGGCAAAATCTGGGTTATCGGTCACTGGGGTGAGTGGGCCTTCCGGAGTCGTGAGGTCCGATCCCTGAACAACCTCACGTAATACTTTCAAAGTGGAGCCAGTGATGGGGTGGCATTTCATGCCCTTCGGGATCCTGGACCAGGCTATCCAGGGAGAGAATTTAAGGGGAGTAGGATTCAAATCACCTTCTAGGCCCACCCAATCCTTGAGGTCTTGATGGCAATGCCAGTCAATGATGCTTGTCAGATGAGCCGCCCAGTAATAGCTTCTGAAATTGGGCAATCCCAAACCACCCTGTTCCTTTAGTCTAAGTAGCACGGGGTATTTTATCCTAGGCCTTCTGTGAGCCCACAGGAATTTGCGGAGGACTTTGGTAAGGGTCATGAAAAAGCTGGGTGGAATGTGTATCGGTAGGGCGCGAATTAAGTATAGATATCTTGGGAGTATAGCCATTTTAATAATTGCTGCACGCCCGAACCACGAGAAAAAGCCTTTGTGCCACCTCTCGAGGTCCTCTGTAACAGAACCACAAAGCGGAGTGAAGTTTTCGCTAAAGATCGAGGACAAACGTGGTGTCAATTTAATGCCTAAGTATTTCATGCTCTTGAAAGTCCACCAAAAAGTGGAAATCTTTTTGGCTGCCGTACAGGTATGTTCTGTTAGGCTGATGTTCATGGCCTCCGATTTTGTGTAATTTATTTTAAAATTTGAAATATAACCAAATTGTGCAAATTTACCTATCAAATTAGGGACAGTGATATGTGGGTTAACAAGGAAGAACAACAGGTCGTCCGCAAATGCGGCGACCTTTTATTCTCTGCCTTTAACTTGAAAGCCGTTAATTGCATTCTCCGCATTGATAGTTCTGATGAACGGCTCCAATGAGAGGATGAACAAGAGTGGCGAAAGCGGGCAGCCCTGCCTCATACCATTTGAAATGTGGACCTTTTCTGAAAGCGTTCCATTGATTTTTAACCTAGCTGACGGGTGTTGGTATAGAGAAGTTATCCAAGCAAGCATCTTAGGACCCAGCCCAACATGCGCACAAGTGGCCAACATGTAGTCCCATGCCACGCGATCAAAGGCCTTCTCCGCATCTGTGGACAGGAGAAGGCCCTTGATATCTAATGGGGCGGCAGCATGGCTTTAAAAATGTTGTCCCTTTCCTCTCTTCCCGGCATGAAGCCTACCTGCTCGGGACCAATGAGCATCTGAAGTAACGGTGTCAATCTATTAGCAACTATTTTGGAGAAAATCTTCACGTCCAGATTAAGCAGTGAAATTGGCCTGTAACTAGTACAGTCTGAGGGGTCCTTGTCTGGCTTCGGGATTACTGTAATATAGGCTGAGAGCCAGTCAGGGGTCACCTCTCTAGGGCTGGACAGGGAGTTTAACGCTTTCGCCAATGGTTCCGCCAAAAGATCTGCCAGGGACCTATAGTAAATGGCTGTGAAACCATTGGGACCCGGAATTTTGCCTAGTTTTTAGATGCTTAATGGCAGTTTGAATTGCTAAAGGGGTGATCTGGCCTTCAAGTGCATCTGTCGCGAGACTGTCCAGAGTAGGAAGACCACTCTGGATGAGGAAATCTTTGATAATACCGGACCTGCTTCCCGACATTCCCGGGGGTCTATGTTGTTGCGGCAGGTTATATAGGCCAGAGTAGTATGAGTGAAAATGTCTCGCAATCTCCTCGGTAGACACATCCAGGCCACCCCCTGTGCCCTTGATCCCAAGTATAGTGTTACTATGGATTTGGTCCCTCAATGCTTTCGCTAGATATTTGCCCGGTTTGTTGCCCGACTCATAATAGATCTTCTTTTTGAAGAACAAAAAGCGTTTGGCCCTATTGTCTAGAATCTGTTGCAGGGTTTTTCTGGCGTCCAATAACTCTGAGGCTGTGTCCACGGAAAGGGATTGTTTATGGAGTGTTTCTAGCTCGTGTATGCGGTCAGAAATCTTTTTAATTTCCCTCTCTCTATCTCTTTTACGTTTTGCGCCTACCTTCATCAGTTCACCTCTGATGGTGCACTTGTGAGCCTCCCATATGGCCAGGGGGTCCATATCGGGTGTGTTATTGCGCTCAAAAAAGGATTTTAGTGACGTTTTTATGTCTTCTAACAACAGTGGGTCAGAGATCAGAGAGGAGTTCAACCTCCAAGTCTGTGCTTTCGGCTGTTTCCTAAGAAGGTCTAGAGTCAGGGCAACTGGCGCATGATCTGATACCGAGCCTATTTTGGCGTCTGACAATAACGGTAAGTCTTTTTGGGTAACGAAAAGGTAATCTATGCGCGTGTATTTCTCATGAGGGTACGAAAAAAAAAGGAAAATCGCACCCGTCTGGGTGCAGGAATCTCCACGCATCCACCAGTTGTAGAGAATGTAGGAGGGATTTAATCTGTTTGAGGGTCCTATACTTCACACTAGACTTGCCAGTGGACGTGTCTACCAGAGGGTTCAGCAGAACGTTGAAATCCCCTCCCAGCACTATACAACCTGACGCAAAACATTGTAATTGTTGCATTAAATGTCTGCAGAAAGATAGATGGGCCTTATTAGGAAAGTAAACATTCGCCAAAGTCAAGGGCGTGCCACCATAATTGCCCTTAATGAATACAAACCTACTCTCAGGGTCCTTTTGCTGGTCCACAAGCTCAAAGGGTGCATCTTTATGCACCAGAGTTGTGACTCCCTTGGACTTGGCGAGATCATTGGTGGCATGGAATGCTCTAGAGAAGTTTGAGTCGGTGAGCTTAGGCACTTGGTGTGTTTTAAAATGCGTCTCCTGCAGAAATACAAAGTGAGGTTTACCTTTTTTAAGTTCCCTGAGCAGAGCCGAGCGCTTTTCCGGTGTGTTCAGCCCTCTGACATTGTGAGAAACCACCACCGGGGTGCGACCTAGCGAGGAGTACGCCATGAGACAGACCCAGGAGTAGATGCCAGCTTCAGGGTGCCTGAAATGAGATCTGGGTTAGTGAAAGATTTGAGCAAAAACAGACCACTGTGTTAAATAGAGTACAATATGACGATCCAATCCACACAAGAAAATGGGAGAATAGGAAAGATCAAAATAAGTGAGCAAGGAGAAGGATTGGAGAGTATGAACAACCTTAGGATAGAGCCCCATCTTCTGAGGTCAAGAAATATTAGTGCCCGTGACCCTGTAGGGCCATGCACTCTGTGGGGGAGTGAGCACCTCAACTACTCCAAACAATTGGGAGGCAACTTGAGTGACAAATAACTTTTTTTTAAAAAAGGAGCAGAACCTGAAAAAAGTAAAAAAAACAAAAAAACAATCACTGTACCTCCTAATTACACACAGCCTGAACAAAAAAAAAATTTAGCTTGTAGTTAAACAAACCTAGGGTGATAGTTAATCAACCCGACCATTCGGTAACGTGCTGCGGTCCCCAACACAGGGATCTGCGCACCCCATCACCGAATCTGCCCCTAAACATCAAACAAAACAGTGCATGAAATGTAAAAAGAGAAAAAAAAAGCAAAAAAAAAAATGTTTTTCTCGTATCACCTCAATAACACGGGGTGACAGCAGGGCATAGTGAAGCAAAACGGTAAAGCATCTTCCCATGTGGAGTAACAGCTTCCCCTCAAAAGGATGCCCCCCCTCTACAATACGTCAGCCGGAAATGAGACCCCCCCTTGCATGGTGAGGGGGTAAAGGAATTAAGTAGTAGTCACATCCGCAGGGTGACATGTCCCCGTCCCATACCTCTCCCCATGTCATTCGGCTGCGGGCATCAAAAACAAAACAAACAGGGAAGGGAGAAAAAAAAAGGGAAAAAGGGTAAGGGAGGGGGTTGTGATCACTCATGGAGGCATCCTGAGGTCTCTTGTATTAGGCGGCGTACACACGACCGAGGTTCTCGCTGGTAACCAGCGAGAACCTCGCTGGAAGCTGCATTCCAGCGAGGACCTCGGCCGTGTGTACGCTCTCGGCGAGCATCCCGTCTGGAATCCCGTCGAGCAGAAATAGAGAGCACGCTCTCTATTTGCTCGACGGCCCGTCTGGATGAATGGCTGGTTGCCATTCCCGACGGGCGGGTCTCCGATTTCGACGGCCGGCAGAGAACCTCGACGGGCGGAACGATGTGTTCTGCCCGTCGAGGTTCTCTGCCGTGTGTGCACGGCCTCAGAGTCAGTCAGGGGGCTGTTTACGCCAGAAATATGTTCGTGGGATTCAAGGCAATGCTATCCGAAGTGATAATATCTGGGCCAAGTCCTCAAACATCCGCTGCTTGATTCTGGTTTGGGGCACGTCCCCGAGCCAGTGTCATGTTCCTGGCGCCCCCGCCCTTAGCGTGTTTCATCTTCTTCGACAGCCTCTTCTCTGGGGAAGAGAGTGGTGAGCGGGTGGGACTCCTTTCACGAGGTGGCAAGGCAAAATCTGCATACCAGTCGGGGAGAGCAATTAAGTCAAAGCCCAGGCCCTCGCAGAAATCTGGCAAATCTGCCGGTACTCTCAGGACATGTTGGTGACCATTTGCGGAGACAATGAGCGCAAAGGGGAAGCGCCAGGTGTACTTAATCTCCTTCTCCCTCAATGTGTCCAGCAATGGACGCAGAGCCCTGCGGTTCTTCAATGTGATTTGAGAGAGATCCTGGAATAACATGATGGACTGCCCATTAAAGACAACATGATCACTCCTAGCCTTTCTCATAATGTCCTCTTTCAGCTGAAAATTCTGCAGGCAGCAAATAATATCTCGTGGAGGTGCTGCGTCGGAGCCTCTAGGCCTGAGAGCTGGGCACGCACAAATTCAATTTCCAGGTCTTCCTGTCTTTCAAGCAGGGTATTGAACAACCTCTGGAGGGCAGGGATGATATGGTCAGGTTCCACCGATTCTGGTATGCCCCTTACTCTAATGTTTGACCTCCGACCTCTGTTGTCGAGGTCCTCCAAATGTCTGTTCATATCTATAAGGTGTTCAGCATGGGAGACCATAATCCCCTCAATCCTGTGTATAGCCATGTCTCTCTGCCTGCCAGCTTGTTCAGACGCAGCTAGCTTCTCAGTGAGGACCACCAGGTTCGTTTTTAGATCCGTTATGGTGGCAGAAAAAGGTGGATTTAATGTCCGCTGTGAAGCCTGACATGTCCTCATAAGTTAGGAGCTTGTTAGAGCAAAATGTGCCCCTACCTGGGTCTTCAGTCGCGGAGTTGTATTCTCCACTCAAGTCCTCCTCGTGGTGCGACAGCGCCATCTTAGCTGCGGCTACCCCTCGCTGAACGGCCCGATTGTGGGAGAAGTGATCCGTTATGCTCCTTGTCGCGGGGGTCGACTTTCCTCGTCGGGATCGTGCCTGGGGAGTACCGAAGAGCTTTTAGCCTGGCATCGGGGCTACGATGGTCGGGTATCAGGCAAACAGGCTGTGTGATAGCCGGAGCTCCTCTAGTGTGCTGCCATCCAAGCTGCACACCCTTCTCTATTCCTTATACAAACTTATAACACTGCATTTTCATACAATACAAATATGTCACAACTGCCACATACAACTGATATACACTGCTCAAAAAAAATTAAAGGAACACTTTTGAATCAGAACTCCTGGGATATTGATCTGGTCAGTTAAGTAGCAGAGGGGGAGGGGTGTATACAGAGGGGGTTGTTCAATTAACAGCAAAGCAGCTGAAACTGATTACCAGGTTGTCAGGGAAATAAACAGCTTTAATTGGTCCAGGGTGTCATAATCTGAGCAAATCTCCAAGCAAATTTCTGTTTCGTCTTCAGCTTCTTGTGATTCAGAGTTCCTGTTTCCTGCCCGATTTACTGCTGTGCCCCGAATTGCCTTTGGACTACTCTGATCTCTCCTCACCTAACCCTTAGCCTATTGGACTTCACTGCTATGTTCTGTATTTGACTTCCTGCTTGTGACCTGGACTTTGCCGTCAGTATCCTGCACCTGACCTTCTTGCCTGTGATCCAGATTACCTCCAGTACTTGACTACCTTGCCTTTGGACTTTCCTCCTTTTGTGTGTTTGACCCTGGGCCTGCTCTGGACTTTCTGCACAACTACACCAGCTGAGTTCTGATTACTATCAGTTCCTTTACCTGCCTTCTGTGACCTTCACACAAGTCCTGCTCAGCCTACTGGTAGCTTGTGCCTCTTTGTGCCATCCACCCTCTGTCCCATCTCCAGGAGTTGGAGTGAGCGTAGTCGCAAGAGTGAGCTGCTCTCTGCATCTCGGCCTTTGTGAGTACCCTTTTCTGACACCAGTGCACTAGATGGGCAACGATGAGACTACCTCTAAAACAGGAATGTTTTTTCATGTGGAGGTGTCTGACATTTTTTTTCCCCTACTCATGTTTTCTGACTGTTTTCACTCGTTTTGCATTTGGCTAGGGTCAGTGTCACTACTGGTAGCACGAGGAGATACTTAGACCCTATAAAAGGTTGCACAGGCAGTCCAACTCCTCCAGGATGGCACATCAATACGTGTCATTGCCAGGATTGCCTTGTCTCCCAGCACAGTCTTAAGAGCATGGAGGAGATTTCAGTAGACAGGCAGGTACTCTAGGAGAGTTGGACAGAGCCCTAGAAGGTCCTTAATCCATCAGCAGGTCCGATATCTGCTCCTTTGTGCAAGGAGGAACAGGATGAGCACTGCCAGAGCCCTACAAAATGACCTCCAGCAGGCCACTGGTGTGAATGTCTCTGACCAATCAGAAACAGACTTCATGAGAGTGGCCTGAGGGCCCGACATCCTCTAGTGTGCTCTGTGCTCACTGCCAGACACTGTCAAGCGTGATTGGCATTTTGCATTGACGACCAGAATTGGCAGGTCCGCCACTGTTGCCAAATGCTTTTCACAGATGATAGCAGGTTCACCCTGAGCATATGTGACAGACGTGAATGGGTCTGGAGAAGTCGCAGAGAACTTTGTGCTGCCTTTAACATCAATCAGTTAGACCGGTTTGGTGGTGGGTCAGTGATGGCCTGGGGAGGCATATCAATGGAGGGATGCACAGACCTCTACAGGCTACACAATGGCACCCTGACTGCCATTAGGTATCGGGATGAAATCCTTGGACCCAGTGTCAGACCCTACACTGGTGCAGTGGGTCCTGGGTTCCTCCTGGTGCACGACACTGCCCGGCCTCATGTGGCGAGAGCATGCAGCCAGTTCCTGGAGGATGAAGAAATTGATACCATTGAATGGCCCGCATGCTCACCTGACCTAAATACAAAAGAACACCTCTGGGACATTGTTTTGGCCTATACGGTGCCGCCAGGTTGCCCCTCAATCTGTTCAGGAGCTCAGTGATGCTCTGGTTCATATCTGGCAGGAAATACCCCAGGACACCATCCGTTGTCTCATTAGGAGCATACCTTGATTTTGTCAGGCATGCATACAAGCACTTGGAGGCCATACAAACTACTGAGGACTATTTTGAGTTGTTGCAATGAAATTTCAGCAAAACCGACTAGCTTCCTGCATAATTTTTTCACTTTGATTTTCAGGGTCTCTTTGAATTCAGCCCTCTGTAGGTGGATCATTTTCATTTCCATCAAATGATGTGCCATTCTTTCATTCCTAACACATTACCCAGTCCATATCAGTATAGATATCCAGCATGAGATTTTTGCCTGTTGAGATCTGATATGTTTTCAAAGTGTTTTTTTTTTTTTTTTAAGTGTATATGGGTTGCATACAATATTAGTGTTATTTTATTACTGTATTGAACCATTTTACTTCAAAATGATTCCAACTCTGGGGTCTTCTCTCCCTTATCTCCAAATAAGATAAATACATTCTCCTGGGCCTGACCACATCTAGTACATTTAGAATTGGCTCAAATGCACACTAGGGGCCAGATTCAGGTAGAGTTAGGCTGGAGTATCAGTGATACTCCAGCCTAACTGTCACTTTAAGCCGGCGTTTCTGTTTTCTGTAACCAGAAAACAAGAAACGCCGGGTTGGAGTTCCGATGCGATCGGCGTAATTGAATTTCGCCATCGCATCGCAACTTTAATTTAAAAATGGCGCCGGGGGGCGTTCCCGCTGATTTACACTGAAAAAATATGTTAATCAGCGGGAATCGGCAATTCACGATCGTATTCGGCTGCGACGCAGTGACTTTCCGACGTTTCCGTAAGCGATACGCGGCGTAAAGATAAAGCAGCCCCCTAGTGGAGTATCCTATGTTAAGTATAGCCGTCGTCATCGCGTCGAAAAAGAAAAAAATTGCGTCGCTTGCGTAAAACGTCCATGAATGGGGATTTGACGTCATTGACGTTCACTGACAGAATTTGGAGCATGCGCACTGGGATGCATTGACAGTCGACGCATGTGCAGTACGTTCGCCGCGGGATTGCGCTTAGTTTAAATAATACACGCCCCGTACCCGCCCAATTTGAATTCCGCCGGCTCATTTGCGATACGCTGCCGCAACTTTAGGAGCAAGTGCATGAATAACAGCACTTGCTCCTAAAATTTCGCCAGCGTAACGTAAATGAGAAACATTACTCCAGAGCAAAGATGCTCCAATCTACCTGAAGCCCTATATATTCAATCAGAAGGTTTATGCATTCCATGTATAGCTGGCAAACCTAATAATCTGGTGTATTGGTGTTTTTATTTATTTAAATACTACTGTATATATGCTGTATATTTCCCTATGGGTCCCCGATTCTAGACACTAATTTTTTTTCTTCCTACTTTTTTTCCCCCCCAGGTAGACATAATATATTTGCTGTATAGTAAGGCATTCCATTTGTTGATGTTCATGAACACTATTTTTACCAAGTACAACATTCTGCCACTTTTCTCCCATGGGTTGTACTTTTTGCACATGTCACGTTGTCCAAGTTTAGAGTGGCGATCGGTCCCCGGAGCTGAAGAACGAGGAGAGTCGTGTGTAAACACAGCTTCCCCGTTCTTCACTGTGGCACTGTCATTGATCGGTTGTTCTCTGATATAGGGAAACGCAACCAATGACGTCACACATCCAGCCCCGCCCCCCTACAGTTAGAAACATACGAGGTTAAACTTAACCCCTTCAGTGTCCCCTAGTGGTTAACTACCAAACTGCAATTGTAATTTTCACAGTAAACAATGCATTTATATAGCATTGTTTGCTGTGAAAATGACAAAATTGTCCGATGTGTCCGCCATAATGTCGTGGTCACGGAAAAAAAAAAAAAACGCTGATCGCCGCCATTATTAGTAAAAAAAAAAATAATAATAAAAATGCAATTAAACTGTTCCCGTATTTTGTACATTTTGTGCAAACCAATCGATAAACGCTTATTGCAATATTTTTTTTACCAACAATAGATAGAAGAATACGTATCGGCCTAAACTGAGGAAAAAAATAGTTTTTTTTTATATATTTTTGGGGGATATTTATTATAGCAAAAAGGAAAAATATTGAATTTTTCTCAAAATTGTCGCTTTTTATAGCGCAACAAATAAAAACCGCAGAGGTGATCAAATACCACCAAAAGAAAGCTCTATTTGTGGGAAAAAAGGATGGCAATTTTGTTTGGGAGCCACGTTGCACGACCGCGCAATTGTCACTTAAAGCGACGCAGTATCGAATCGCAAAAACTGGCCAGGTCCTTTACCTGCATAAAGGTCCGGGTCTTAAGTGGTTAATAGGCTTCTTCACCTGTTCTTGTTAGGCTTTATAATCCTATGCATATATTTATAGGTACTGCTCCTTGATTTTTCCCATTGGGGTGCAATGTCTTGCTCCCACAACTCCTGGGCCAAACACCTGGCGATGGTTTCCATTTGGATGTGTCATGTTAGATTATATAGCTTTTTTGTAAGTATTGTTCTAATAATGGACATCTACTGTAGATGTATAGATATTACATCATCTCCACTCTCCCCCTGTTTTAAGGGCATTTCCAAACACACTTAGACAAACTTTTTTTGGCTTATAGATTTTACTATGGGCATCTGCTCCTAAAGTAGTGTGATTATTGTCATGAAATGCATTGAGATTTTTTGATAAAAACGTGGAAGAGTAACTTGCATATGCATCATTACTGTATATGAATATTAAGTAGATTGTATGCTGTTTCACGGTAATGTTTACAAATCAGTGTGCCGTTTTAAAAATGTTCCTATTCATGTAAAAGATTTTCATCTATTGCTAAATAAGTTTTTATGTTAATGTCGTACCTCATTTAAAGTCCCATGGAAAATGTTTTTAGTTCTTTGTATAAAGCCGATAATGTGATGAGAAGACTCATCCCTAAAACCTCCAACTATGTACACACAACATATTTTCTCTAGGTCTTTTGACCATACCACCCCAAAGGACAGTATTTAACCACTTAACCCCCGGACCATATTGCTGCCCAATGACCAGAGCACTTTTTGTGATTCGGCACTGCGTCGCTTTAACTGAAAATTGCGCAGTCGTGCGACGTAGCTCCCAAACAAAATTGGCGTCCTTTTTTTCGCACAAATAGAGCTTTCTTTTGGTGGTCTTTAATTATCTCTGTGTTTTTTTTTTATTTGAGAGAAAAAAACAGTGATTATACCTGTCAGTGGTAAGCCTGCACCCCAGAGGGGGGAATAATCTTTTGGTGAATCTTTTTGGTGTAGGGTGCACTAATACCTTTTAGGATCACCTATCACATCACCACATCTTTTACATATTTTTAGAGCTGGAATTCACCAGTTCTTAGTGCTGTTTTCATTTTCATTTGAACTACAATTCACATATTGTTTGATACTTTGTTGATGCTTTTAAATGGGTCCTTGCCAATTTTTATTTAATGGTATTTCTT
This sequence comes from Rana kukunoris, assembly GCA_029574335.1. Classification (NCBI taxonomy): domain Eukaryota; kingdom Metazoa; phylum Chordata; class Amphibia; order Anura; family Ranidae; genus Rana; species Rana kukunoris. The sequence continues at coordinate 267,617,754 of CM056050.1, read as the reverse complement.
TCATATATTTTTATGATTAGTATACATCATTTTGCCTACACTTGGGAATAGTTCATACATTGTTCCCTGGCGCCGGAAGTGCATTATAGGCCTTTTTTATGCACCTTTCTTTAAGTTCGAATTACTAGTAGGCAATAACACACGCTTGTTTAATTGACAATTAGAAACCCTAAGACAGTCAAAAAAGTAGAAATTATATTCATTGCCTTTCTAAAGAACAACCAGTGTCTCCTAAAGAAAAAGAAAATATCATATGCATATATAGTGTCTTGAAAAAGTATTCATACACCTTGACATTTTATGCATTTGTAAATGCATTTTGTTGGGATTTTATGTGATAGACCAACACAAAGTGACACATAATTGTGAAGTGGATGGAAAAAAGATAAATGATTTTCAATATGTTTTTAAATGTGAAACGTGTAGCGTGCATTTGTATTCAGCCCCCCTGGGTCAATACTTTGTAGAACCACTTTTCATTGCAATTACAGCTGCAAGTGTGTTGGAGGATGTCTCTACCAGCTTTGCACATCTAGGAGTGACTGTTTTGCCCATTCTTCTTTTCAAAATAGCTTAATCTTTGTCAGATTGGATGGAGAATGTCTGAACAGTAATTTTCATATCTTATTGATTTGACTTCTACATCATTGCACTATTCTATGGTTAATGCACCCATACCAATGAATTAGTGTATAGTCATTTTTTTTTAATACAGCAAAGTATGAGTATATTTTATCAGGTAATATATATTACATAAGTGGTTATCTGCTGTGAGTGAGGGTGTATTTATTTGTAGTCGCATTGGGAATGCTATAGACGTATTTTTTAGTTTAAATATATATGCATGTGCAGATATGTATATATTCTCTCTGCCAATCATCCAGGTTAGTGAGATCAAATATATATTGTTTTACATATTTGCATTTTCTCAGTATCCGTTATTTAGGAATTAATCTCATAACGCTCGGTGCAAATTTTAATTAATATTTATTTTAATATTGTTTATCATTCGCACTTATGAACTATACAATTATGGTACACTTGCAGAGTAATTGTGGGAGTGTTTTGATGACAGATATACTGGGGCAGATTCACAGACATTTTGCGTAGCGTAGCGTATCAGAAATACACTACGCCGCCGTTTTTTACCTTGCTCTACGTGGAATTCAGGTAGATTTTCTCCGGTAAACGACGGCGGCGTAGTGTATTTCTCCCGTCGCAATCCATTTGCGCGAGTAGGGGGCGTGAAACATTTAAATTAGGCGCGTTCCCGCGGCGATCGATCTGCGCATGCTCCGTTCGCAAATTTCCCGCCGTGCATTGCGCGAAATCACGTTGTGACGTCATTCGTTGTTTATGTAGCGTACTTTACGGCCGATCCACGTCCCGACGAGTTACGTTAACAAAATAAAAATTTAAATAAATTCGAAGCGGGAACGACGGCCATACTTAACATGGGCTACGTAAAGTTAGAGCAGCAAAAAGCTGCTCTAACATTACGTAGTAAAAAATAGACGAAAACGATTGCGACGCCCGCTCGTATGTTCGTGAATCCCCGTAAAAAACACATTTGCATATCCCGACGCACCAAAACGACGCGAACTCCTCCCAGCGGCCGCAAATAGATGGCAGCGTAGATCCGAAGGCTTACGAAGACGTAAGCCTCTCGGATCGAAGCCCGAAGCCGGCGTATCATGGTTTGAGGATTCAAACTAGTGATACGCCGCGCGAAATTTGAAATTACTCCTGTCTAACCCCAGTTAGACAGGCGTAATTGTTCTGTGAATCTGCCCCACTGTATCTAATTGAAATATTGCAACCAGAAGCGAGTGTCTTAAGGTCACGGGGACACCCGTTGAGCCTATGGAGAGGCGATAGTGGTGATCATTCTTCCGCCCATAGTCGGAGGAGGTTTTTTTTTTCCTCTCACCCCAAGTTCACATGGGGGGGGGGATAAAAGGAGGGGTTGCTGCTCTGCACAGCCAATCCCATGACTAAGTCTTTTATGACAAAACATGTCGGGGCGTGGCTGTGCTGCAACCATCTGAAGTGAATTGTGACGTATCAAGGCCGATCAAGGAAGCAGAAATCCAGGAAGGAACAAAGGGGAGGTGGTGAGCGATCAGTTGGCACCTTGGGCCTGCTGTGAACAGTATACTTGGTTTTCGATTCATGTCTGAACGAGTGTTTGCTGTGCAGTGTATTGCTCTATTTTTTGAGATTCATGCAAGTGCTAGATTTGAAGATTTAAGTGTGGTATTAAACTGATTTTACGGTATCGCGCCATTTTGAGCACTTATATTTAAATGCGGAGCTTTCTGGCAGTGAATTGGTTGGAACTGGGATTATCTGCTACACCTACCAGTGAGGTCTATTTGTACACGTTTACATGGCAAACACGAGAGTGTAAGGCAATTTGAGTTGGTGAGTTTTGCATCTGAAGGGAGAGGATTCACTGACACCGGGTGTGGTGGAAGATTGGAAGCTATTTTTTCACAAACCTACTTGATGTGTTATATGGACTTCTATTTAATATTTAAAGACATTTATATATTTTTTTTTTAAATTTGTGCACATATTCACTTTTGTCACATGGTGATGTTCATGGACATTAGCATGATTTTTGAATACCTGTGAAAACTGATATTTCATCTTACATTGTTTACAGCGCTGCTTATATTTTATTACACCATTTTTTGGGGTTTTAGAATATGTTTTTCACAATTTTCATATCTTGCCACAGATTCTCATTTGGATTTAGGTCTGGACTTTGACTGGCTCATTCCACCACATGAATATGCTTTGATCTAAACTGTTCCATTGTAGCTCTGGTTGTATGTTTAACCACTTAAGACCCGGACCAATACGCTGGTAAATGACCCAAGGTGTTTTTGCGATTCGGCACTGCGTCGCTTTAACAGACAATTGCGCGGTTGTGCGACGTGGCTCCCAAAAAAAATTTGCGTCCTTTTCTTCCCACAAATAGAGCTTTCTTTTGGTGGTATTTGATCACCTCTGCGATTTTTATTTTTTGCGCTATATACAAAAATAGAGCGACATTTTTGAAAAAAAAACACTATTTTTTACTTTTTGTTAAAAAAAAATCAAATAAACTAAATTTTAGTCAAACATTTAGGCCAACATTTATTTAGCCACATGTCTTTAGTAAAAAAAAAAAATCGCAATAAAAAAAAATAGCTACCTAGCGGGAACAGCGACACTAATACAGCGATCAGAAAAATGATCGCTTAGTGACGCTGGCAATAGGGAGTGAAAGGGTTAACTAGGGCGGTGATCAGGGGGTTAAAACTTTATTAGGGGGGGTGGGGGGGCTATCCTTAACCTAACACTAACTGATTTTACACTGCCTGTCACACTGACACTAAATGCAGTGATTAGATCACTGCATTCAGTGACACTGTGACAGGGGGGGGGTGGGGGGGCAGATCGCAAGGGGTTAATGTGCCTATGTGTGTGTATGTCAGTGTAGTGTTGGTGCAGGACTTACTGTGAGGTGTTTCTCCCATCGCAGCGGTTGGAAATACTGCTGCGATGGGAGATTACATCACTTCCCCCTTCCTGTGTTTACACAGGAGGAGGAAGTGACAGAAGGGGGAGCGTGCGCATTGGCTGGGAGCGATCGCGGGGGGGCGGGTAAACACCGACATCCGCCCACTCGTCCCGGATCGCTCCCGGAGCCAGGGGGACCCCCGCACGCCGCGGAGGGGGTCCCGATGGGACCCCCGAACCGCACGAAGGCGGGGACGTAAATTTACGCCCTTGTGCCTGTACGAGCCATTCTGTGGCCGTATATGTGCGTGCGGGGGTCCTTAAGTGGTTAAGGTCATTGTCCTGCTGGAAGGTGAACCTCCAACCTTAAGTCTTTTGTAGGCTTGAATAGGTTTTCTTCTAGGAGTGCCCTGCATTTGTCTCCTTCCATGTTTCAATTAACTCTGATCAGCTTTCTGAAAAGCATTACCACAACATGATGCTGCCACCATCATGTTTCACGGTGGAGAGGGTGGTGTGTTCAAGGTGATGTGAAGAGTTCGTTCTTCGCCACAAAAGCATTTTGCTTTTAGGCCAAATAGTTAAAATTTGGTCACATCTGACCAGAGCACCTTCTGCCACATGTTTACTGTGTCCCCCACATGGCAAACCGAAACTGGGACTTATGGCTTTATTCTTGCCACTGTTCCATAAATGCCAGATTTGTGGTTTCCACAACTAATAGTTATCCTGTGAACAGCATGTTCCATCTGAGCTGTGGATCTCTGCAGCACCTAAGAGTTACCATGGGTTGTTTTTTGGTTTTAACATGACAAAATGTGGAACATTTCTAGGGGTATGAAGGTATGAATACTTCTTCAAAGCAGTGTGTGTTTGTGTGTGTGTGTATTCTGTAGGGCCCTACTAAAAACCTTTACTATTGAAGAAACATCTAATCTGTTGCAAGTGGTTCAATGGCATATGAGAGAGGAGATAAAGGGCATCATTGGCATGTACCACACTAATTTAAAACTGAGGAGATGAACAGTTATTAGCTCTTAAATGGGGATCATGATGTAATATTTGGGCCCACTAAATAAACCTAAGATCAAAAATAAACTTTTCCACCACTGCCCATAAGCATCCAGTACATAGTAATAACAAAAGCAATAGAAGTAAAAAAAGGTACTGTAGCTCTAGTCACCATGTTTTTTTTTTTTTTTTTAAGTGTTTGTAAATTTTAAATAAAAAGTCCTATATTAAGGGCCCTAGACTTATTAGGCAGAAAATCTGCCTGTTCAGGAGTTTAAATGTTTGTTATCATGTAACTAGATAGATTGACAACTTTTTGGCTATTCATTTTGTTGTCCGTCAAGAATATCAGTTTAAAAAACTAGGTACAACACATCTTTACTTTCAATATAGCCACTAATATTTATACATACTGTATATAGATGCTGCCAATAAATTACGCTCAAAACATGTTAATATTATCCAGTTAAAATGGCAGAAGCATATATGTATACATTGTATAAACCTGCACTGAGAGCCCATCCCTCAAGGACATTATTAGACATTGTTGCCAACACTTTTTCCAACTCCTCTAAAGTATAAGGAGAGTCCAAGGAATCTAGACCCCCAAACTCTGGGCTTAGCAGTATATCTATTGCAAGTAGGGATGAGCTCCACATTCGATTCGAACGTATGTTCGACTCAAACATTGTCTGTTCGTACGTTCGACAAAATTTGTGCCAAATTCGAGTGACGCGCAATGGCCCATAATTCACTGCGGCATTGCGCGCTTATTGGCCAAACATGCACTATGACCCTGCATGCTTGGCCAATCACAGCGCGCAAAAAACAGAGAGCCATAATTGGCCAAAGCCAGGGTGGCTTTGGCCAATTATGGCTCAGGGCTTTAGCACACGCCCCACACTATATAACGGCGCCTGCTGGGCAGCCTCATGTAGTGTGTTCCAGCGCTGAACAGAGATCAGTCAGAGACAGAGAGATACTCTTTTTATATAGCTAGATAGAGCAGGCAGGCTAGTCAGTTTAGCTTAATTTACAGTGTGTAGAGGATATATATACACATCCCTAGGAGTTGTACATATATTTATACACTGTATAGCTTAGCTAGATCAGTTCTTCCTAATTTACTGGCAGGCAGGTGATTGTGCTATTTAAAGACGTTATCACAGGTATAGACACCCAGCAGGTACAATATTTGCACGTATTCATATAGAACAGTGGTTCTCAACCTTCTAGTGCCGTGACCCCTTGATAACATTTTCCAAGCTGTGGGGACCCTAACAGTAAAATTATTTTTGCAGCGTAGGTTGTCAGCACCCAAGGCTAGACAAGTAATTTGCATCCCTAACCCACGGACATTTAGCAACCCCCGAGTCCCTTCCACTCGTACAGTATTAAAACCTCATATGGTACATTTTAGGTTGTACCACTCACTCTTTGTTCTTTCCCTTTTATTTCTCGCTATCCTAATTTCTCCCCCCCCCATCCCTCTCTCTAGCCATCTTGTTTTTTCTCTAAGGCCGTGTACACACGACCAAATCTGTCTGCTGGACACGGTCTGCCAGACTGTCCCAGCAGACAGATTTGATTTTGATCGTGTGTACGGGCGAGCAGACGGATTTGGCCAGCCGACAGAATTGAAAGCATGCTTTCAAATCTGTCGGCTGGGAACCCCTCCGCCCGACATGTCTGCTGGTTAGTACGCTAACCAGCAGACATGTCTTCTCGCACACGCGTCGAATGGATTCGACGCATGCGCAGAAGTGATTTACTTCCTGGTGCGGTGACGTGGCGGCCAACTTGATCAGCCAACTTGGGTGCACTTGATCAAGGTCATCTGCTGATCTGAAAACTGTAATGGCAACTATAATCACAAGTACTGTTACCCACTGTGTCTCCGACTTTGTGGTGTCTCGTAGCAGTGACACCTATGCTGAAATCAGGAGATAAGGTCTCCTCCAACCTCACAATCCTCAGCAGTCAGCTGACCTTTAGTCTCTTTCCCCCCCAGACATGTTGTGAACTGAATGGGTGGCTGCGAAAAGGCTGAGTGGGCGCCGTGGGCTTTAGGAACAGCCCAGCTGGGTGGCCACAGGCATCAAACAGCCCTGCTGGGTAGCCGCAATAAGACTGGGAGAATGATATGGGCTTCAGGAACAGCCCAGGATTTGGTGACCCCTGGCAAAATCATTTGACCCCCGAGGGAACCAGATATAGAGGTTACTTGCATTAACACAACTTTCTGTGATTAATACTTTCACCAAATGTGAATGTGCAATCCTATCATCAATTAACATAATGTGCAGTAAATGTGCTAAAAATAATGTCCATAATTGAAAGCAACCACAAAAACGTGATGTTTCATCCCCAAAAGTGAAAGTAGTGCTTCTTATTCACCGACATACAGATGTACAGCACACTCAACCGAACCTATTGACCCCTATCACAGAGTCAAAACCAGCATTGTAAAATCCTTAGGTTTGCAAGCTGTTGATCAAGCTCCAGTCCCACAAATGGGACTATATACTCATCCAGCCAGGGATCAGGATATGTGGGAGGGCCTCCTTTTTGTCTGAAGGGGCTTGGCCATGAACTTGTTCTGCATACAAAAAATGGCAAAACTTTTTTCAGCCAGCATACACAAAACTACATTTCTAAACTTTTTAGCGCCACCCGTTGGGTAACTTCTGCTATTGTCTGATGGTTAGAATTGGTTCAGAGCATGCATGTTTCTACTTTGGATTTTAGATCGGACTTGTGTACACACAATCGGATAGTCCGACGGAACACATTTGTCGGACAATTTGAGAGCACGGCTATCCAAAATTTGTTGTTGGAAATTCTGACAGTTGTCCGATGGAGCATACAGACCGTCGGATTATGCAACAAAACAAGTCCATCACACAATTATTGTCGGGATATCCGATCGTGTGTATGGACCTTGAGAACTTTTTTTCTATTCTACACACCCCATACTTCCAAGTCTACCAGAAAATAAAAATAAACAGCATCTTCTTAAGAATAGAGCTTCAGCAGGTCAATTTTAACCACTTCAGCCCCAGAAGGATTTGCCCCCTTAATGACAGCATTTTTTGTGATAAAGCACTGGGTCGGTTTAACTGACAATTGCGTGGTCGTGCCAAGCTGTACCCAAACAAGATCAACAATCTATTTTTCCCCCCACAAATACAGCTTTCTTTTGGTGGTATTTGATCACATCTGCGGTTTTTATTTTTGCTTTATAAACAAAAAAGACCAACAATTTAGTCCCCTTTTACCACTTGTCCCCACGATTTTCAACTGCAAAATCGTATGACAAGTCATTCTCCATGATTTTCAAAGACTACCATTCATACTGGCACGACTAAGTTGTGCCTACTTCAAAGTAGTTCCTGCACTACTTTGGTCTGATTTTGATGCCACCCACTTACACAGGCATTCATTGAAATCGCGGCCCCGATTCGCAGCAATATTGTGCAACTTTGAAGTGGCACTAGTGTGAAAGGGGTATTAAGAAAAAAAAATTGTGTTTACTTTCTGCTATAATACACATCCAAACAAAAATATATATGTAGCGCCCATGTACTTCAAAGTACGGGTGCTATTGAAATTTAGTGGGATTGATCAGAGTGTAAGTGACTGATCTCAATTATGATTATTGTAGGGCTCTGTTTCAGCTTGGCTGTGCTGTGGGCTCATTCTGCTGTGCTTGGGGTGTAGTTCCACCCCGAGACAGCAGGTGGCAGCAGTGGAGGCTGAGGTTCGGGTGCTCTCTTCTAGCGACCAATCAGGAGGCCTGGGCCTTGCTGGGCATGCTGGGAGAGGGTACTTATGAGGCAGACGTCATTTTAGAGGGGTCTTCTTTCCTGGTTGCAGTGTGTCACCCACCTTCAGGATGACCACATTACCGTGCCCCGAGCGTTATAGCCTACCTGGCCGGGTGTGGGTGCTATGCAGAGTTCCTGGTTCCAGAGCCAACTTAGTCTGGAACAATTCAAGCAGAACGGGGGCCCAGTGACTGACTAGGTTCCCATCTTGGAAGATCCCAGGCAAGTTTAGCCTTTCGGTGGGGAGTCCAGTTGAGGAGCACCAAAGAGAGGCTGGTGGTCCAACAGCACTGGAGCGAACCATCAGGGATTGAGGTACTGGACACTGAGGGATTGATACCTCTCAGTCAGTATTCTGGCGACATTAAAGGAAGGTTCAGGCCAAATGCTACTCTGGAGGAGTTCCTCCGTATTATACTCAGGGAAGGCCTGTGGCAGAGGCGCTTTCCTGACGGTCATTCATTTAGAATTGTCTGTGGCAGAGACATCCTTCTCAAGTTCAAGTGATATTCTGGCTGCCAGGTCTGTGAGAGAGACCTGTCCAGGTACGCTATACCCACTCAAGTTGGAATGGCGCAGAAAGACTGATCGTTGTCGGAAGCAGGACTGTTTCCATATCCAAGGCCTGAGTCTGCTATTCTCCTTCAAAACCTTTCTTCTGTCCTTCCCTCACCTGTTGACTGTTTTTACCCGACTGGGTAATAAAGAGCACCTATAAAAAGAGACTTCCTATTTGCGGACATTCCTTTATTGCTACTCTATTCATCGTTCACCCTAGACACTTCACCGGAGCCATGAGGTAACATGCCATCCCTATTCTATCCAGCAGCTCCTGCGGGGGTGAGCGCTACATATAAAATAAACACATTTATTCATCAGTTTAGATCGATATATATTCTACATATTGGTAACAAAATAAAAGCAATAGGCGTATTTAGATTGTAGATGCAATAACTTTTGCGCAAACCAAACTACGGGATAGATTTAGGGACTTATGTTTTATTGTTTTTTCTGGTAATGGCAGCGATCTACGATTTTTAGAGGGACTGCAACTTTACAGCGGAAACTTTATGGGGACCAGTGACATTAAATTGATCAGTGCTATAAAAATGCACCGATTATTGTTAAAATGCCACTGGCAGGGATGGGGCTAACACTAGGGGACGATCAAGGGGTCACGTGTGTTTCCTCAGCGTGTTTTAACTGTAGGGGGACAGACTTATTAAAACATGACACATCATTGCTCCTGATCACTGGGAGCAGTAGACCCCTGTCATGTAATTAGGCAGAACAGGGAAATGCCTTGCTTACATAGGCAGTACCCCGTTCTGCCTCTCTATGCCGTGATTGCGGGGCACCGGACATAAAGTCTGCAGCACCCACTATCCTGCTTTTATGGACTGACGTACAGGTACGTCAGTTGACGCAGGAGAACCCAACTGCCACAGTATACCCTAAGAAAAAATGGATCCTGTACCCTTAATGCATGTTATACAGCACAGTGTTGTGCTGTGTAATTTGGCCCCCTGTATCAACTGAAATACCCAGCTGACCCTTCCTGGCTATGTCCGCCCCTGTAAACTGGTCAATGTATATCATTGTTGCTGAGCCGACACTGCCTCTGTCAGCAGCTGCTATCTGCAGCTCTCTGCCATCTTTCTCTGTCCTCCTTCCCACCCTCCCAGACTGTGTATGCTGTGTAAACTAAAAGTTGCTCAACACGAGCAGGTAAGGTGATGGGGGTCTATGAGCCAGGACTCTATAATATCCATATTAGGCCTGGAAGTGAGTTATTAGTTCTTTTTGTTCTTATTAAAAAGTATATTAGATGCTCTGTAAATCTTTCCTTTGAAAGGAATTCAATTGCCAAGTTTCTGCAGTAGATAATAAGAAATAAACCCAGAACAGCTGTGAACTATTGGTCGATAAATAGACTTTTGCAAGTGTACTTCAAGAAGGAAAACATTTATTTTGCAATTCTTTTTTCCTCAGCTTGCAGTAGGAATACATGTACTGTAACCACATAATCATTTACCGCCTGCTTAACATGGCTGTGTAAGACAAATATTGGAAGTTCTGCTCTCATATTTATTGCAATTACAATAATGTTTTATTAGCATAAAGCTTTGTAATGCCTCTTTATTAGCACTAAACGCAGTAATTACATTTCACTGGATTACTTTTTCTTCGTAAAACCAAAAAAAGAATGTAATACTTTTGTAGATTTACCAAAAAACTGAAAATGTGTTTCTTTGGAAACCCTAGTTAGGTAATCAGAGTGCTTTTTGACATTATTATGAACGACAAACCCACAACACCTACTTGTCCAAATGGTAGTTAAATGTATGGATTTTTTAATGTTGCATCATGAGGCAAATAACCAAAAAAGTAACCCTTTAGTATCAGACCAGGCAAACTAAAAAGAGTAGGAATATTACGTTATTCTGTAGGGTTTCTTCTTTTAGGCATTGACCAGTGCCACTCGTTTTTTTTCAGACTATTTCAATTGCTTTAAATACATAAAATTGTGCTTTAACTTTGTTTCAAAGAATATTGATTTGCATTGAAGAAACTAGTACAGTGACACAACACCCTGCACTTTGTTATCATGCATGTATGTCAATAAATAACACCCCAATGTATTCAATATTATTACACATAGATATGATAAACACATCTGCTTTCTTTGATTTTTTTCAAATTAATATGACTCATACATTAGCGGAATGATCTCACTTAAATCGGGCCAAGTAGTAGGAAATTGGGTATAGCAATTACCACATTTAAATCATTCAATAACCAAATAGTTTGTTCCCCAACCTCTCTGGATTCTTCCGGTCTACGTTCCTGTTCTCCGCGCGGTTCAACGACAGATTTAGACCAAATATCCTCTTGACCTGGTCTCATAGACAAGACATGATGGCATCTCATCAAGGTACGCCACAGGACTTGACTCTGAACGTACCGAATACTCAATCTGGTATGTCGGCTGTAGGAGCGGAGAACCGTACATTTATAGGAATACAGCAACCCAGTTCACTTGACCTCCGCTCTGTAGCAAGTGACATTAAAGACACACTATCTGCAGCCATAGCCGAACTGCGCACGGATATACGCGACATTGCTAACCGGGTACAAGCTGTGAAAAAAACTACTGTGCAACACGACACGATCCTGCGTAGGATAAACTACAAAATGGATGTACAACTGCTACAATTGAGACCTCCAATGCCATACAGAAGACTTGGAGAACAGAAGCAGACGTCATAACCTTCGTATATGGGATTTACCTGAAGATGTTGACACAGAACAACTTTCAGTCATCATTGATAATCTGAACTTTTAGAAAGACCATTACAAAGATAAAGATGGAACGCATACATCGCGCACTTAGACCTAAATCCTCCTAGGGATGTAATTTGTTGCCTCTTGAAAGCAAGAAACAAAGCCAAGTTAACATATAAAGGTTAGATTATTCAAATTTTCCAAGACCTTTCTGGCATTACCTTGCAAAATAGGAGAGATCTGAAACCTCTACTCGAGGCACTATGCCATGGGTCTTCAAACTATGGCCCTCCAGTTGTTCAGGAACTACAATTCCCATGATGCCTAGTCATGTCTGTGAATGTCAGAGTTTTACAATGCCTCATGGGATGTGTAGTTTCGCAACAGCTGGAGGGCCATAGTTTGAGGATCCCTGCACTACGCAGTAAAAAATATAATATACACATGGAAATTTCCCTTTGGACTTTTGGCTACTCATCAGTGTCGTACCATTTTATTAAGAGTACCTGAACCACGATACCTGGCGAACCTTGTTTCCGAATGACAACGACTATACATTCTCCCCCCCCCCCATCAGAAATACTCGAGAATCGACTATTTCTTTGTCTCTCAACCCGACCTATCGTTCCTGTCCCAGGCCACTATTGAACCAATGTTCCTATCCGACCACCACCCTATAACTGTAACACTAGTCTTCCCTGAAGTGAACAACTCTTCTAAGTCATGGCGCCAGAATCCCTCCCTGTTGAAAGACTCAGCAGCAACAGATAAGATTAGATCCCTTCTCCAACTCTACTTTAAGGAAAACTCCAACCTGTTGATCACGCCAGTCACACTCTGGGAGCCGCATAAATGCGTTCTCCGCGGAAAACTTATTGCCTTAGCATCAGCCGCTAAGAGACAAGTCAGGAACTTATCGGGTCTCTTGTTAAAACTATTAATACCTTGGAAGCATCGCACAGACAGTCAACCTCGCATGCTGTGTTCCAGGACTTGCTACATGCTAGATGTACACCCTTAGATGAGTTAGGGAAACGCACAAGAAGACGTTATGTCTTGCAGCAAGAGGGGTTCTATGAACACGGCAACAAAAGCGGCAGAATGCTGGCACGCACGATACAAAATGCCAAACTCGCTTCCAGGATCCACCAAATCAGAGACAAACATGGTGTTCTCTCTAAAAATGGGGAAATAGCGGGACACTTCGAAGAGTTTTACTCGGCCCTCTACAATTTACCTCGTACTGACTCGGAAGGCGCGGGGGCATCTGGACGGACAGCCCGAATACGTGAATTCCTAGCCGAGTACTGTCCCAAACCCATTTCCTCTCAACAAGCTGAGGCTTTGGAAAGCCCCTTGTACAAATAAGAACTGCATCTAGCCATAAAACAATTGCAAGTAGGCAAGAGCCCGGGCGGCCTCCCTTTAGTTTATTACAAGTCCTTCCAGGATACTCTGACTCCTGAGATGCTTAACATGTTTAACTCACTATCAGACCCGGACGCCCTTCCAGGTAGGCTCTTAGAAGCCCATGTGACCAGGGCCGGATTTGCTCTCCCTGCCGCCCCAAGGCCAGGTTCCACAATGCACCCCCTCCCCACCAACCGAACCCCGCCCCCCCCCCCAAATCAACGGAGAATGGCAACAGGAGGGGACAGTGGCGGCACGGTTAGTTCAAATATTTTTTGGCTTCTTTTTTAACACTTTTATTTTTATTCATTTTTAGCTTTTAGTTTACTTGTTTTTATTTTTGTGTAATGTTCCTATTTTGAATATTATTTTTCTTATTCTTTACTTTTTTAAATGTATTATTATTTTTTATCAATTTTTTTCACTTAACTTTATTGCTATCACACAGGAGAAAACAATTCATTGTGCGATAGCAATTGGAGGTGAAAGGTTCTCTTTATTGACCCTCTCACCTCCAAAACAGAAATCCTATCACAGCTGAAATAGGAAGAGCACAGCTCACCCCTCTCATTGTGTACATCGGCGGCAGGGACAGGAGACAAACTCGGCGGCTGGGGGGAGGACGGAGGAGTCCCGAAGGCAGAGCAAGCCGAGAAAGGTATTTGGGGGTAGGGGAGAATGGACAGCAGCACACATTTGACAAGTGATTTTGACGACATTGCTGTAATCACTTAACGAGTGAGTGAATTCCCCCACTCAATTCTCCCACACAGCAACTTACCGCCCTTAACTGTATGTTACGGTCGTCGGGGGGACTCCATGCCACTGCCGCCCCTTGGCACCCTGCCGCCCCGAGGCCTGGCCTTGGTGGCCTTGTGGAAAATCCGGGCCTGCATGTGACAGTTATCGCTAAAGAGGGAAAGGATCCCCTACTAGCCTCCAGCTATAGGCCCATGTCTCTACTCAACGTAGACATCAAGTTATATGCCAAAATTCTGGCCAATGAGGCTACTCACGCCTCACTCTCCCCAAAGCTCTGGGCGGAATTAGCCTGCCAGATATCCACAAATACTACCTTTCATGTCACCTGACCAGAATTGTGGACTAGAAGAAGCACTATTTAGAGAAGGCTTGGGTCACTTTGGAAAGGCACTTTGTCCATACGCCCACACACAAACTCCCTTGGCTGCCAACCCATCACTGCCCCAATCACTTAAAGCACATCCGCTGATATACCCCTCTCTGGCAGCCTTCAATAAGGCAGTTTCTCAGCATAAGATCGCCTCACACCTGGGTCCGTTGATGTCTTTGAGAGGGAATCCGGACTTTTCCCCGGGAGATTCTGAATTCCTTCAGGAGGATTGGCCACACGCGGAAGTTCTAGCAAAACACTTCTTCCGTGGAGGTACCATTCGGTCCTACGAGGACTTGGTAGCCGATTTGCGTACTCAGTCTTTTCCCTTCTGGTCTTACAGACAATTGAGACACTACCTCACATCTAAAACCCTATCCATGACGTGGTCTAGGCAGCCTACCCCGTTCGAAGCCTTGTGCTCGCGCCTCCCGCCACAAAGACATCTCATATCTCTCCTCTACACTCTCCTTCAGGATTCCCTTCCCCCGACGACTAGGCAGTTGCGCGCGTCCTGGGAGAGAGACCTGAATATCTCTCTTGATGAAGAAGATTGGAGAAATATTTATACACTTGCACATAAAGGGTCAATGAATATTGCGATTCAAGAAAATGGATAAAAATCATAACCAAATGGTACAGGACCCCTTCACGTTTGCATAAATTCTCGCCTACCATCCCAAACATCTGTTGGAGATGCAATGACGCTGTGGGATCGATGATTCACATCTGGTGGGAGTGTAGGTCCGTCCAGCCTTTCTGGGCCGAGGTACACTCCACTATTAAAAACGTTACTACATACGAACTGGACTACAACCCCGCACAGTTCCTCCTCCATCACACAACCCTTTCTAAACACGAATATCACAAATCATTAGCCATGCACATGGTTAACGTGGCTAGGCTCTGCATACCAACACACTGGCGCTAATCGGCCACACCCACCGTTAGAGAATGGCTGTCTAGAGTGGCAAAGATAGCGGAATTGGAGGAGTTCATCTCTATCTCACATGAACGGTTACAACTTTACACACAAACCTGGGCCCGCTGGACCCATTTTACCACCTTGGACAGCTACAAATCCCATTTCCCAACCTAAGGCATGATTCGCCTGGTGGCTTTGTGGATTCACCTGACACTGTATACCTTTACCCCAAGCTGATGCGTTCAGGAATGATGCAACGGAGGAGTGCCCCCCCACTCCGTTCCTGCCTTCTTTCTCCTCCCCCTCTCCTTTCCCCCCTCTTGATCACACCCCTCCTCTTTTCTCACCCCCTCCTTCTTCCCTCTCCCTGTCCCTTTCTTTTCTAGTTCACACTCCCATCCCTGGAACCTGTTCCCACATTGACAGTGGACCCATGTCCAACTAGATGTCCCACTCTGACCACCTGCTCTCTCTGGACGTCCACATATGTCTACCACTATTTACTCCGGTTACAACTCAATGCCAGATATGAGTAGACTAAGCTATTTACACTATAATGGGACAACTTTTGCAACTCCCGGGATGACCTTGCCCTGAAAAATTGATATGCCGGATGTAGGCTTCTGCCTGTATTCCATGTTCTGATTTCCAAGTTTCTTTTAGTTTATTACTGTTTTTCTGATTGATTCATGCACCAATATTTAGTCAATTGCGTGTACTGTTTTGGGTTTGTCAATGAAGCCCTCTGTATGTTTGTACTGGAAATATGCAACCTGACAAATGTTTGTACTGCAACCTTGAGTTTGCTTTAATAAAAACCTTTTGTGGAAAAAAAAGGGTACCTGAAAACCTTAAATCCTTCTGTGACACCATGAACATCCCATTGATTGACGTTCGGGACTGGTACCCCAAATTCTGTCCTACTTGCAAAAAGAAGGATCATGGCACAACAGAACCTATGGAAGCGCAAGCAACCAGATTACACAAGAGGCGATCCCCATCTAGTGACAGGTCTTCACTGACACACGGAGCACAGAACGACTCGACTGACTCTCCGCATTTAAGAAGATTCCGCCGTAATTACTGAGCGGAGACTCATCCCCTTCAGCGTTTGTGTTTACATGTATTAACACACAAAATGCATGGTCTTAGTCCCAGGAAACGGTGATCAATACATTTTATATTTCTTATATTCATTTTTCTGTAATTCATTGTTCCCCCTTAATGATTTGTTCGCAGGTTTATGCTTCACCATTTGCATAATAGTTTTGTTATATGCTTAAATATGCTACTTGTTTTAAATCAAATCCCATTTGATTCTACTTGAGATTTAATCTCTATATTGTTTACTCTTGTTACTTATTCAGGCAACATTTTAATTCTTCCTGAGCTGAATGGTATTTCTTTAGGTTTACAGTAGAATAGCAACTTACTTTCGAATCCAGAGAGCTCCTTTTTTTAGTATGCATCCTGGAATTCAATGTTGGAAGACACCCTGTGCCTTTATTACATTAAATATATGTTTTCTTGCAAGATTTTTATGGCACGCCATATATAGAACCTGATTTTCTTTTACTAACTTTGAATACCATCGATGAATTTTCACTTGATCTTTCTTACTGTTCCCGAAATTCATCGTTGATAATTCACATCCCCATTCTGTGGGCCCATATATCCAAATACACTCTCCTTTACTATTCCTATTGCATGTTTAATGTACTGTAGCGGCGGGAAGTTGTGTTGTACTTTTACTTCTTCCCGGCTTGGACTTTCCAATCCCCACACAGCAGTGGAGTTTTGGGTGTTGATTCCAGCGGGTCAGTACCCAACTACTTTACTCTGTACCGTACCACCTTAGATAGTTACTGAAGGGAAAACAGTTCAGTTTTCTCAGTGGTTCTTTAGTTGAGAATAGATATTTCTCTGTTCTCCCCGCCCCTTTTTGTTATTTTTCCACACCTTCACTTTCCTCAGTCTCAATTTTCCTTGATATTGTTTGCTATTTACACCTTTAACCACTTAACCCCCGGACCATATTGCTGCCCAAAGACCAGAGCACTTTTTGCGATTCGGCACTGCGCCAACTGACTATTGCGCGGTCGTGCGACATAGCTCCCAAACAAAATTGGCGTCCTTTTTTTCCCCACAAATAGAGCTTTCTTTTGGTGGTATTTGATCACCTCTGCGGTTTTTATTTTTTGCGCTATAAACAAAAATAGAGCGACAATTTTGAAAAAAAATTATATTTTTTACTTTTTGCTGTAATAAATGTCCCCCAGCGTTTACAAAAGAGGGGGTATTTTTATGGCCTTTAAAAAAAAAAAATACTAGTAATGACGGTGATCAGCGATTTTTTCGTGCCTGCGACATTATGGCGGACACTTTTGACACATTTTTGGGACCATTGGCATTTTTATAGCAATCAATGCTATAAAAGTGCATTGGATTACTATAAAAATGCCACTGGCAGTGAAGGGGTTAACAACAGATCCAGGACACCCTAATTGACGCCGACGGTAGATACATAATTTTAAAGGGCTCTCTCTATAAGGGGTTAACACTAGGGGCAGGGAAGGGGTTAAGTATGTTCCTGTGTTCTAACTGTATGGGGGGGTGGACTGACATGGGGAAATCACTGATCTTCTGTTCATACATTGTATGAACAGAAGATCACCATTTCTCTCCCTGACAGGATCGGGAGCTGTGTGTATACACACACAGCACCCAGTCCCCGCTCTAACGAGCAATCGCGGGTGCCCAGCGGCGATCACGCCCGCCAAGCATGGGACTCAGGGGCAAGCGGCGTGTGCGCGCCCCCTAGTGGCCTGCGAGAGAGCCGACGTAGAGCTGCGGGCTCTCGCACAGGGGAGCCAACTTGTCCCATCTAAAAAAAAAATTTGTCCCCTCCCCCTTGATTAAATTGTATTCCTTAAACATCAAGGGATTAAAAATCCCTGAGAAAAGAGACTCATTTCAAAACGAACAATATTCCGAACATAAATAGCAATTTGTACCCTACTGTTTACCACGCTACCAACTCCGATTCTAAATCAAAAGGGGTCTCTATTTTTATTTTAAAAAATTGTCCCATACAGATCCAGGACACCCTAATCGACGCCGAGGGTAGATGCATCTTTTTAAAGGGCTCTCTCTATAACAAAATTGTTACTTTAGCTAATATTTACATTCCTAACCACCAACAAGTTCCCTTCATTAGAGATACTGTCAATCTACTTACTTAATTTCAATCGTGATTGCTTCTTATGGGAGGAGACCTTAATTTGGCTATTGACCTTTTGGTTGACACATCCTCGGGTTCCTCCGCCTTACCATACTCTGCTCTTCGGTCTGTTAAAAAACTACTTAAAAGTCTAACTCTACACGATACTTGGCGCACTTTACACCCAAATACCAAGGATTTCACTTTTTTTTTCTCCACCTCATGATAAATATTCTAGAATAGACATTTTTTTTTGACCCAGACAGATCTTGATTCTTTAATCTCAGCAACCATTGAACCCATGGTTATTTCGGATTATCACCCAATTTCAATTTCCCTTAAGTTTTCTTCAAATCCCAGTAAATCTCCAAACTGGAGACTTGACAATTCCCTTCTCAATGACCCCGAAAATGTTAAATCTCTGAACTCACTCTTAACTCAGTTCTTTGAGGAGAACAAATCCTCCGATATGCACCCTTTGACACTCTGGTTGGCACATAAGTGTGTTATAAAAGGTAAACTTATTTCTATTGTTTCCAAAGGAAAACACAACAAGCCCATATAAAGGCCTTGTCGGATCGGATTCATGCTCTTGAAAGCAAACACAAACTATCCTTAGCGAAAGAAACTTTCACTGAACTTCTTCAAACCAGGGAACTCCTGCTTGAAGAATTAGAATGAATTTTCGTTCAGTTGTTTTATCTAACACATAAACTTTTCTATGAGTTTGGTAACAAATCAGGGAAATTACTTGCCAGGGCTCTACAAGCAAAAAAAGCAGCATCAACCGTTCACTCCATTTCTGATCCCACCGGGCAAAAAACAGGCCAAACAATTCAAACATTTTTATTCTAAACTGTATAATATTTCATCAAACCACATATAAATCACGTTGCACACAGAAAATAATTGATCACCAACTTTTTATCACTTCATGGCCCTAAACCCATCACCAAAGCAGAAGCCGAAAATCTAGAACGACCAATTGAATGGGAAGAATCTTTAAAAGCACTTAGACAACTTAAAACAGGCAAATGCCCCGGTCCCGATGGTCTTATCTGTTAGCTACTATAATTTGTTTACTGATACTATTCTTAAATATTTTTTAAAAGCTTTTAATTCTATTCCTTGTCAACCTCTGCTTAATAACAGGGACCTTCTAGAGGCCCATATCACCATGATCCCAAAGCCAGGTAAAGATAATTTGTTAGTTTCTAATTATAGACCCATTTCTCTCCTTAATGTAGATCTGAAACAATATGCGAAAATCATTGTGAACCGTGTACTGCCATTACTCCCTAATTTGGTTTCCTTGGACCAGGTTGGTTTTGTTCCCCGGAAGAGAGGCCAGGGACAATACTCAAAAGGCCATTAATATCCATCATTGGTTGACCAACACTTTGGAACCTGGCTTTTTCCTCTCTCTCGATGCGGAGATAAGGTGTTTGACAGGGTAGCCTGGGATTACATGATCGAAACTCTGAAAACCATGGGATTTGGAGAGCGTATGTTGCGATTTATCCTTGCTCTATATTCCTCACCCACTGCAAGAATCAAGATAAATGGCTGCCTTCAGACACCTTTTCCGTGTCGAACGGGACACGCCAGGGCTGTCCCTTATCCCCCATTATATTCATATTAACTTTGGAACCAACCCAATGCAAAATTCGAGATAATCTCAATTCCTTTAATATCGGGATTAACAACAAACATTACAAACTAACTGCATATGCAGATGACATTCTACTTTTTCTGTCTGAACTACAATACCTAATTTCTTAAATGATTTTTCCTTCTTTAAATTATTCTCAAATTTACAAATTAATTTTAATAAATCCAGAGCCCTGAAAGTATCGCTACAGACAAATATAGTTTCCCTTTGTCAACAAAACTTCCCCTTTAAAATGGGAAGACCAAGCCCTTACCTATTTAGGTATACAGATACCATTGAAATTGAAAGACTAAGGCCTCGTACACACGAGGGGATATGTCCGCTGAAAACGGTCCGATGGACTGTTTCAGCAGACATCTCCGCTCGTGTGTATGGGCTAGCGGACAGATTTGTCCACCCGACAGATTTCAAAGCAAGCTTTGAAATCTATCCAGTGGGAATCTGTCCGCCCGACATGTCTGCTGGTTAGTACACTTACCAGCAGACACGTCGTCCCGCACCGCCGCCGCGCCGCCGCCGAATGTATTCGGCGCATGCGCGGAAGTGTTTTACTTCCTGGTGCGGTGACGTAGCGGTGACGTGGCGGCGTCAACGTCACCGCCACGTCACCACGCCGTCCGGCGGCGGGGAATTTGATCCGATGGTGTGTACACGCCATCGGATCAAACTCCCGATCGGACATATCCGATGGAAATGGTCCGCGGACCGTTTTCATCGGATAAGTCCGATGGTGTGTACGAGGCCTTATAAATAAAGACTAATAAAAATGAATGTCCTTCCTAGGATCCTTTATCTCCTTCAGACCATCCCGATTAGATTACCTGCTTTTTTCTTTAAATCGTATAAAAAATGATGCTTAAAATTCATCTGGTTTACTAAACAACCTAGAATAAAATGAGACAAACTAATCAATGTTAAGATATTGGGAGGAATAGGATTACCGGACATTCAAAAATATTATTGGTCTTGCCACTTAGCCCGAATTTTTGATTGGCACGTTCACACAAAAACAAAAGCTTGGATTGACATACCTCAAGACATTAGCTCCCACCCTCTTACTGGTCCTACGTTACAAATCTTTAACCTCCCTGGCAGTATGATTCTTTCAGATTTTAGGTGCTGAAAGCGGTATCATTATTTGCAAGGAAATTTGGCGTTTTATACTGTAGGCCTGTAATTCTTAGGAATAACTCACTTAAATCTGACCAAACAAGAGTCTAATAAACATCTCGGGTATGACATTTTTTTTAAAACAAAATTATAAATTATAATATAATAATTATAAATAATTATAACAAATAATATAATTATAATAAAAATTATTCAATAATGTAATCAACTCAAAATCACTAAAATTTGCTCAGTTGCAGAATTGTCACTGTCTTTTTTTTTTATGATTAATTCCCCCACAAATCGCTATCGTTCAATTCTGCAAGTGATTATAATTTATGATCGCTGTTTTCTAGCTGATCTAAAACCATTTTTGACATAAAGGGACACTTTTGGTTGCTATGGACAATCTACAGTTTGCAGGGAGAAAGAACCGTTTTAATATATAAAAGTACATGTAGGACACTGGGCAGACCACAAGGGACAAGGGGGGTGTGTATTTTTTATATACAGTACTGTAATCCATAAGATTACAGTATACAGTATGTAATGTGTTCGTTTACTTTTTTGAATATGGCGCCGTTCTCCGCCCCCGTGCGCCGTAACGTAGCTCGGCGGCACACGGGTACACTGTGAATCGAGCGAGCACCCGCTTGCTCACACAGCGCGGATGCATCGCTGGATCCACGGACAAGGTAAGTAGACCTCGTCTGTGAAAGCTGCGAGGTGAGCCAGAGTCGGACTCCGATCTCAGCATAAAAAAATCTAACTCTGAGTCAGACTCGGGAATACCGCCAGGGAGGTTAAATCACTCTGTGCTAAATTAAATATCTTTTCTTTTCCTGGACCAATGACTCCAGTCATTCTCAAACCAGATTCCCCCTCTAGCAATTCTGATTCTACTTCTAATTCTCCCTCGAATTTTTCAGTAAGGACAGAATCCTTTTTCGACAAAGGAAATTTTCTCCCTTTTGATACATTTTGTCTTAAATACACCAACATTTTGTCTTAAATACACCAACTTTAATCTCCGAATCACCTTTAATGTGGCACAGAAATAAAACCCCCTTTGAAAAGTTGTGTGCCAATACCGACCCTCAGAAACCCTTGATTTCAAAAATGTATTCTCTTATATTTATGAATGTTAACCCTAAAGATGATATTGCTACCCAACATTGGAAAAGGGAACTTGACTTGGATCTCTCTCCCAAGGAATGGGAACATGTTTTTACCTACATTCACAAGGGCTCACTAAATGTATTTTTTTTATTGTTTATTTATGAAAGAAAAAAAAAAATACAGCGTCTAATATTAAGACAAATAAATTCAACAGTTTTACATAGCTATTCATATCTAGCAAGGAAATGGTGATACATATAGTGGATTGAGGTGCTGCACACCCCAAAATGGATTTTTGAGAAAAGAGAATGTACCCTTGGGGGCTTTGAGTTGCAGCTAGTAGTAATTGAATAAAAATAATATGTTGGAATAATTGTGTAATTTATTAAAAAACCAACTTGATTCCAACATGGAACAACCATATAGTACATTGTGGAGCATAAATACAAAAAGTAAAGTATAAACATTAAAAAACAATCATTAGGTGTGGGTAGAGCAAGGTATATATATTGATTGGTAAGCTTATGCGCAGAGACCCCGACGTGTTTCGACCCTTTTGCTGACATGGGTCATCTTCAGGGAGAAGCGAGTTTGCAGACATAAGCTCTGAGGCCCCATACACACGATCGGACATAACCGATGAAAACGGTCCGCGGACCATTTCCATCGGATATGTCCGATCGGGAGTTTGATCCGATGGCGTGTACACACCATCGGATCAAATTCCCCGCCGCCGGACGGCGCGGTGACGCGGCGGTAAAGTTGACGCCGCCGCGTCACCGCCACGTCACCGCACCAGGAAGTAAAACACTTCCGCGCATGCGCCGAATCCATTCGGCGGCGGCGGTGGGGGACGACATGTCTGCTGGTAAGTGTACTAACCAGCAGACATGTCGGGCGGACAGATTCCACCGGATGGATTTCAAAGCATGCTTTGAAATCTGTCGGGTGGAGAAATCTGTCCGCTAGCCCATACACACGAGCGGAGATGTCTGCTGAAACGGTCCATCGGACAGTTTTCAGCGGACATATCCCCTCGTGTGTACGAGGCCTAAGTGGAAAACAAGAGTTTGTAAATACATAATGGTAAGATTTGTTAAAAAACAAACAAACATATGTGTACAATACTGGTCTCAAATACAATCATAATGGCAAACATTTATAAAAAGAGTGTGTATAGTTACCAGGGTGAATGTCAGGAATCAGAACCGATAGCTGGACACAAGGGGGAAAGGTCAGAATGGATTTTGGTAAAGTTTTGGAAACCGTTCTTTCCCTTTAACACTGTTTTTTTGACACTCCCCTCGCTGCTGCTTGTCCTTTACTAGTTTAACCACACCAGTACATTTATACCTTGATAGCATGATACTGTATTTTGGGCATTCTATTTTACCATTTACTATTGTCATTCATTTATTGATTGTAGCTGGTGTTGTTGTCCAGGTGTCTGTCTTATATACAGGGCCCTGTTCCATCAGCGGCCACACCCATGCCTGTGGGACTCCTCGGGTTCACCCTGGGCAGGGGGTCATCCCTGCCAGTGGTATGGTTCCACCCCACGGCAGGCCCAGGGGGTGTTACCTCCGAGACCTTTCTCGGTTTTCCTCCCTCCCTTTGATGCTCCATGGTGGTCTTTTTCCATCTGACCACCAGATGGAGCCCTTATCCTGCCGGCGGCGTCCCGCCAACCCACCTGACGCTCGCGGCTCTGCCACGCATGCGCGTGCGTCATGCGCGGCACGCTGTGACGTCATGGCCCTGATCCACGGGGATAGGTATGGCAATTGCCGGGGACTTATGTCCTTGCGGAACGCCGGGGGGGCCGCACCATGGCCACGGTCCTCTCACCGCCGCCTCGGTCCCCGCTTCGTGCTCGAGGAGGTTTTCGTGCTGGGGGGAGGGGGCGGGCGGGGCATGGCATTATGGATGGAGGATTGGGGGGTGTGGCGACCTTTAGGCACGCCCTCTGTAGGATCATCACCCACATTTATAGAACTGGCCATGAGCAGCTCACACCATAGAGCTTCCATGGCAGGACCTACAGTTTATATTGCATTACGTCTAACAAGTGAGTACTGGCCAATAATCTCTTTGTATGGCCCCTTGTTACAGACCTGCTGTTTGTTCCTCTTTACCCAGATGAACATTTAATATTTATGTCCTATATCTATCTATCCTTATACCCTGCTGCAGATCCCTGATACAATAGGTTCCATCTACCCCATATTTACCCAGGAAACCTCCGCAGCATCTCTTAATAGACACACATTATGTTCGCCCAGTGGCTTACCACATTCATCCAGACAGTACAGGTAAATTCCCCCCCCCTCCTCCCCCTCTTTTTCTTTCACTTGCATCTCACTTTACTTCACTACCACACACTCCACAACACCCTGTGTCCTCCCTCACCTTTCACTACATATCTATTTTGTCTTCGGTTTTATTTACATGTCCATGCATCTTTAACACATAACCTCCCTTCCTTCCCTCTCCTCTTTTATGCACTCATTCCTGTCTTGATGCAGAATCATATAACATCTCATTTTTCCCTCACTTTGTTCATCTCACCTCATACACTTTTCCACTCACAATTTTCTCTTACTTCACCTATCTTACTTCCCCATTTCCACTCTTGTCCCACCTCTTGTTCACTCACCCTCATGTCCTCCCAACCCCCCCCCCTCCCTGTTGACTATCTGTTTGCTTAGCCACCTAGGTTGCTTTTATCATAATGATGGGGTATCCTTTCTTTCCCTTAGGTTTGTCTGGTCCTGCGTGGTCGATTCATCCCTAAATTGGTCGGGCACGGCCCTCCTCCCGTCCCGTCATGTCTTGCTCGGTCCCTCTCCCTCCTCCCCCTCTCCCCTCCGGCAGTAGAGCGGGGTCCTTATTTGCGACCCCTCGTGGGCCTGGGGGTTTGTTCTTACCATTTCCACGGCCTGGTCTCTATTTCCATTCTGACCTTTCCCCTTCCCTCGGGTACCCCTTGGAAGTTTCCCACTCTTGACGGCATGGTTTGTGTCCAGCTATCGGTTCTGATTCCTGACATTCACCCTGGTAACTATACACACTCTTTTTATCAATGTTTGCCATTATGATTGTATTTCAGACCAGTATTATACACATATGTTTGTTTGTTTAACAAATCTTACCATTATGCATTTACAAACTCTTGTTTTTCCACTTAGAGATTATGTCTGCAAACTCGCTTCCCCCTGAAAATGACCCATGTCAGCAAAAGGGTCGAAACGCGTCGGGGTCTCTGCGCATAAGCTTACCAATCAATATATATACCTTGCTCTACCCACACCTAATGATTGTTTTTTAATGTTTATACTGTACTTTTTGTATTTATGCTCCACAATGTACTATATGGTTGTTCCATGTTGGAATCAAGTTGGTTTTTTAATAAATTACACAATTATTCCAACATATTTTTATTCAATTACTACTAGCTGCAACTCAAAGCCCCCAGGGGTACATTCTCTTTACTCAGCTATTCATATCCAAGACAAATCAGCGAATACAGGCAGGATTCAACTAAATCATGTTAGACCGGCAAACATCAAAGCTTCATAAACTAACCATAGTCTAGTACAAACATAACCTGTAAAGATTAGCCAATTCCGCATATGGAGTAGTAAATTAAAGGCATGGATAGGATAAAAACAGAAACAAATAAGCAAATGAACAAATGAACAGAAAAGGAAATAAAAGCACCATGGGGATCAAGTATTGTGAAGAGGTTCAGAGAGAGAGTCTGATGAGAATTAAGAATCATCCCATAAGTTCCATATTTTAACAAAAAGAGGTAAAGTGTCTTCAATCTTAGCAGTTAGGTGTTCCATCCTACGTGTGTCAGCTAAAATCGAGAGGAAGTGCATATGCGACAAGAGCATAGAGTGAGATAGTAATTTCTGTAAAAGCCCCTGTATCTGTATCCAAAAAGGGCTAATGAGGGGGCATTCCCAAAAAATATGAAAAAGGGAACCTACAGACTCCCGACATCTCCAGCAAAGATTAAAAAGGGTGGGGTCACGAGCATGTAATAAGTCTGGGGTCCTATACCAAAACATCAAAATTTTAAAGGCAGTCTCTCTCTATCACACAACGTGAGATTTTCATGCATTAGCCCAAATTTTCCCCCGATCTAGCAACGAGATCGGACGCTGTAAGATAGAGGACCATTTGTTCATATATTTATGCATAGCATCTGTCAGAGGGGTTAATTCATGTAAAATCTTGTATATGGATGAGATCTGTTTCGGCTCATAGGGACCAGCTACACACAGGAGCTCGAAATCTGTGGGTCTCTCTAGCAAAAGTGAGGGGAAGGAGAAAAGGAAGAAATGCTTAAATTGTAGATGTGAGTATTGAAGGGAGGGTGGGAGATCATGTTTTGTTTTTAGCTCAGAGAATGGCAAAAAACGTGTGTAACTGGATGGACCAAATGTCGCAGCTGAAAGACCCCAGCTTGGGTCCAAGGGTACATCCTCTCAAGTGACAGACTGTCAGGGATATCTGGATTAAAAAGGACATTCATTGGGGGGGAGCATCTGGAGGAGAGGGAGAACTGCTCCACACATCTCCAGATAGTCAGGGTAAATAGCATTGGAGCGAGACATAAAGATCTCAGTTGGGGCATATATTTAGCTGAAGGCAATAGCATATAACAGGGATGCACCGGGGCAGTAACCCCCATCTATACCTCCGCCCACCTGGAAGGGGCTTTTATAGACACCCAAGAGGTTAATACACGGAGGTGGGATGCATAATAATATTTTATAACATCTGGTACTGCCAAGCCTCCTCTGTGTTTAAGGGCATAGACTACGGATTGTGCAATCCTATGGGAAGCATTATTCCAAATGAATTTGAGGCATCGCCTCTGGAGAAGTTTCAACTGCGACATCGGGACCGACACAGGAAGAGTCTCGAAAAGATATAACAGTTTAGGGAGTATTGACATCTTAAGAACATTGATCCTGCCTAAGAGAAATTGGGACAGAGGTCCACAAAATCAAAAGGCGTGTTATCTCTGCAAAAATGGGGGGGAATTAGCTTGATACAGGGTGGAATATGAGGGAGTAATATGCACACCCAGATATTTCAGTGAAGAGGAGCACCAATGGTAGTTAAACTGAACTAAAATGGATTGAAGCACAGCAGGTGGTATGTTAATCGGTAAAGCCTCAGTTTTTGACTGATTGATCTTAAAACCCGAAAAATTTCCAAACAGAGAGAATATCATGTAAAGCAGGCAAAGTGGTAGAAGGGTGAGTGAGGGTCAATAAAATGTCGTCAGCAAAAAGTGAAAGCTTATAATCGTTCCGTCTCAGCGTAACCCCTCATATATCCGGATGCTGTCGGATAGCCGCAGCCAGGGGTTCCAGACTTAAAATAAACAGCAGAGGTGACAGAGTGCACCCCTGCCTGGTACCATTACTGAAGGAGAACCGCTGAGACAGGAGGACAGCTGAACCTGGGATGTGGGAGTGGAATAAATAGCACGCAGGGCTTTAATAAAAGGGCCCGAGAACCCATACCTGTCCAGGACCAAAACATAAAAAGGCCAACTAAGGTCAAAAGCCTTCTGTGCATCTAGGCTGAGGACAATTGCTGGCTGTTTAGTTCTGGTCAGTAAATCTATCAGGTCCACAGTCCTAATATTGTCACCAGTGTGTCTCGTAGGGACAAAGCCTACCTGGTCTCTATGTATCAAGGTCGTCAGAAGTGGGGAAAGTCGATTAGCTAATAATTTAGTAAAAATCTTATAATCCAAATTCAATAGTGCAATGGGGCGATAATTATCTGGCAATGAGGGGTCCTTACCTGGTTTTGGGGTGACCGTCAAAAAAGCGTGTAAAAAATGTGCATGAGGGGTGGTGCCCTTAAGCAACAAAGAAAACAAAGATCGTAGGTGAGGGTTCAAAATGTCCGAGAATGTTTTGTAGTAAACATAGGAAAGCCTGTCTGGGCCAGGGGACTTATGAGCCGGAAGAGCCTTCACTACCTTCGCTATCTCCTCTAGAGAGACAGGGGCGTTAAGTGTCACGTTTTGTTCACTAGATAACTTGGGCAAAAGCTAGGGAGGACATGAAGGCATCAAAATTAACCTGGGAAAATTGAGCAGACATTTCCTCACTCAGGCAGTTATACAGTTTCTTATAAAACTCTCCAAAGACTTGTGTCATAGCCTTGGGACAGTATGTGGGGGTGCCGTCCGACTGTTAGATGATCAGGGATCAAGAGAAAGGGGTGCAGTTTTAATCTATTAACTAACATTCTATGCGGTTTGTTAGCAAATTCATAAAACTTCTGTCTAGCCCATAGCATAGATTTAGATATGTTATTGAAATTAAAAGATTTAATACGATTCCGCAGGGACGTCACTACCCTCAACCGCTCCACCATGGGGGAATCAAGAAGACGAGCTTCCGCAACTTTAAGCTGAGCCAGGAGCTCGTCCTTTTGTTTCAAAGAGTCTCGTTCCAAACGAGAGCTGGCGGATATACACTCTCCTCTGAAAAAAGCCTTATGGGCTTCCCACAGGGTGGAAATCTCTGCCACCGATCCCTGTGTTGTGGTCAAAAAATTCTGATAGTTTTTGTTGCAACTGGGTTTGCATCAGTGGGTCCTTAATCAGGGACTCATTGAGACGCCAGTGGCAAGTCCTGTGGGCAGGGGCAGACAGAACAATATCAAGCTCAATGGGGGCATGATCTGACCATGTGATCGGGCTAATCTCAGAAGAGACTACGTATGGAAGCAAGGGGGCTGTCACAAGGAAATGGTCTAGTCTGGAGTAAAAGGTGAACCCTCTCTGAGTTGAGTGTTTCACCCTCCAAGTATCAAAAAGATTGGTCAGTTTGCGGAATGAGGTGGATAACTTCTGGACAGCACTACTAGGAGCGTCC
This sequence comes from Rana kukunoris, assembly GCA_029574335.1. Taxonomy (NCBI): domain Eukaryota; kingdom Metazoa; phylum Chordata; class Amphibia; order Anura; family Ranidae; genus Rana; species Rana kukunoris. Next base: position 267,588,616 of record CM056050.1, on the reverse strand, counting down.
CGAAATAAGGCCAGTCTGTCTCTAATTGGGGACGTGCATACATTAAAATCTCCCCCCAGAATCATGAAGGGATGGAAGATTGTTTGAAGCTTCTGAAGAACCCCTGAAAGGAATCCAATTTGGCCCACATTAGGGGCATATATGTTTACCAAAGTAAACTGGGTGTCCAGGTGACTACAGTCCAGGAGTACATATCAGCCATTAGGATCTAAATGTGAGGAGAGGACACGAATCGGGCACGAGCGTTTAATGAGAATTGCTACTCCCGCCCTACCAGAGGGATCGGAAGCCACATATGCCATGGGAAATTGTTTGAATGCAAATTTAAAGGAACCCCCAGGTTTAAAATGATTTTCCTGTACCATAATCACCTCCGCACCGGAGGATCTAAACTCCTTTAGAGCCTGCCACCGTTTATCAATGAAATTTAGACCCTTAACATTACATGAGTAAACCTTTAGAGCCATTGCATATCATTCAATAGTACAGCCATTTTCATACAGTATATCTAAACCAAAAAATAACCATGGTGCAAAAAACTTAGGGCCAGATTCAGAAAGCATTTACGCCAGTGTATCTCGAGATACGCTGCGTACATCATAAGAATAGCAGGCGTATCTTTTTTTCCTATTCAGAAAAGAAGATACGCCAGCTTTCTTCTAAGATACGACGGCTTACACCGTTGTATCTTAAGTTGCATATTTACGCTGGCCACTAGGTGGCGCTTCGTGTAAATTATGCAAATGAGCAACTTACGCAGATTCACGAGCGTACTTGCGACGGCGCGTCGTAGTTTATGTCGTTTGCATTAGCGTTATAGCGGCGTAAGGTTACCCCTGCTATAGCAGGCGCAGCCAATGTGAAGTATGGACGTCGGGACCGCGTCGAATTGAACGTCGGTTACGTCGTTTGCGTAAATCGTTCGGGAATGGGGCTCGATGTTAATCACGTTCACGTCGTTTACATTGAGAAAAAAGCGACGTGATTTTGCGCATGCGCACTGGGAACGTCCACGGACGGCTCATGCGCCGTCCAAAAAAAACTTTACGTGGGTCATGATTCATTTGCATGAATCACGCCCCCATCTTCCAAATTTGAATTGTGCGGCATTCCGTCGCCACAGATACACTACGCCGCCATAACTTTCGGCGTAAATAGTTTTTGAATAAGGAACCTGCCACTGAAAGTTACGGCGGCGTAGTTTATCTGAGATACGCTACGCCTGCCTATAGATAGGCAGAGCTTTCTGAATCTGACCCTTAGAATTTAACATGCACACAGTTCAGATAAGTGCAACAAAAAAAGCACTGGGTAGCAATGGAGGGTCAATAAAAGGACCCGAAAAAGAAAGAACAAACAAGAAAAAAAAATCAAGAAAAAACACAGGAAACAGTTCAAAACACATTTTTCCAGAGAGCCCTGAATATAAAAAAAACTTCAGGGAACCCAGGCAACAGCCTGGAAGAGTAGTCTGCACCAAGTCGTGTCAGAAAAGCAGATGGAACATCTGAAGGGCATTCCATCCTGAAAGGACACTGTCAAATAACAGAAAGAGACGTAGAGGACGTAGAGTACTAGGGGTGATCAGCAATAGGGTCAGATAATAACAGTGAGATGGGCAACATGGGATCAAAGATCCTGACAAGTCAGGGTAAGCCTCAACCTACCATAAAGGGGCCACAGGGAGTAACACAGAAGAGGAAGACTTCAGGTTTGGAATCTGGAGTGGTCGGCCCTCTGGGGTGTGGAGAACGCCTTCCTCAATTTGCGTTGTACAGGGGTCCAGATCTTGGCCGGTGTCATTAGAGGCTTAGGATTCAGTACAGGGAGCTGAAGGTCCTCTTCAGGAACGGGGGGAGGCCCAGGATGCGTGTGAAGGCATCACTTTCATAGAGGTCTCTCAGAGAGTGTTGGACCCCATCTTTCAGAACAGGCGGAAAGGGAACCCCCAACAATAGGGGATCTGGTGGTTCTGCAGATGAGTGGTAATAGGACGAAAGCTGCGTCTCTTTGCTAGAGTAATAGGGGATAGGTAATTGAAAATCTGTATTTTGGCTTGCTTAAATTCAATACAAGACTTGTTGCGGTTCGCTTTCATAAAAATGAAATCGCACGACAACATCCCTGGGGTTGGATCATGCAGGGGGTTTAGGGGCCAAGGACCTGTGCGCCCGATCGAGACGCCAGTCAATATCTGGTATATGGGGTGCGAGAGTAACGAATAGACCCAGAAGATATGGGCGCAGCTCCTTATCAGTAACCGTCTCAGGCACCCCCCTTATCCTAAGGTTCTGGCGCCTTTCTCTGTTCCCAAAATCCTCCTGTTGCAATTGGAGTTGGGACAGGGTATGTTTCATGGCTGCATTATGCTCCTCTAACACATGCACATATTGGGTTAGTTCATCAAACTTAGTTTCAAGCGTGTCCGTGCGCTCTCTTAGCTGATCAATTTCCCTCCTGAGCTCCTGAGCAATTTTACCCACCTCTTTGGTGATGTTATGGGTCAGATCCTATAGATGTGCCTGCAGCTTGTGATCCAAAACGTCCACCGTAACCACGTCCGTGCTTACTGCTGATAGGGCACGCTGGGATCCATTACTACTCCGCTACTCGAGGCCGGGGATTGCGGTCTATACAGGAAGCGCTCCATGTCGCGATCTGACCTCGTGGGCGGCGGCGGGGCGAATCCTCTATACACAGCTTTTTGAAAGCCAATCTTGCCCACAAGATGTCTAAGGGAGTTCAGGCAGGTGCTGAGAGTACTCCCGGAGCTTTGGTGGCTACAGATGCTGTGCAGGAGCGGCGGGTGGCGAGACAGGGGACCGGAGCTCTTCCTCTACACGTTCGCTATCCTCAGAAGCCGCACATGCGCCTCCACTAAATGTCTTAACACAAGAAAAATGACTATAAACTGTACTCTAGGTGGTATAGGACACCCTACTTAATTCATAAATTTAACCCTAGCACTCCACCTTTATGTTGGCGATGCAAGGCCTCAATAGGGACTCTTCTACACACATACAAACATTTTGGAAGGATGTACACCGCATCATCCCTATCATAACTACTTTTACTCCAGATTTTACCGCTGCACAATATCTATTACATCACACCTCATTGTCTCATTCTGTCTATAAAAATTCAAATTGTAATACATCTAATTAACGCAGCTAAACTATGTATTTTCCGACCCACTGGAAAGATGCATCTTCCCCTTCCATTTCAGAATGGTTTCAGAGGATTAAAATAATTGCTGAAATGAAAGACTTGATCCAACAAGCAAGGGACTCTCCGAAAAAATTCCATGAAAAATGGGCTTGTTGGATCCATTTTACTAATTTCCGATGAGTTTCGAACACTGACACAAAATACTCCAACAACCTCACTTGGGATTAAATCTTTAACTCCTACATATACTTAATCTATTGAGATGTATACTCCTTCATAACCATCTATTATCTTGACCCTCTTCCCTCCCTCTCCATTGTTTGATATTTAAAACTTTATTCCGAAAGTTTTTGGAAAATATAATTTTCCTTTTATATTTTACAATATAATGGTTGATGATTTGTTTTTCCATCACAATTTAGGACTCAATACACTTATTCTAATTGTAATCTATATTCTTTATGCAATGTTATCAATCATCTACCAATGGTTATCTTGATGTGACGATATGTTATTGCATACTTATGTTATTTATTCTAAAAATACCAATAAAAACTTTGAACACGAATAGTTTGTTCCAGGCCATCACAAAAGACTGTTCCAAGTCTGCAAATGTGCATGATCTCTGTCTTATTTATTTCAGCCAATATGCGGTATAGGTGTCCAAAGAAAAATACCTCATTCTTGACACATCCCTTAATTTGAACTATCTTTGTACACCCCTAGGGGTGTATGTTTCCTCAGTGGGACTTTAATTTGGAAGGCTGGGTTACATAGTTACATAGTTAGTCAGGTTGAAAAAAGACACAAGTCCATCCAGTTCAACCATAAAAAAAACAAACAAAAAAAAACAAAGTAAAACACAGTACATCCTCCCATACACCCAACTCCATACCCACAGTTGATCCAGAGGAAGGCAAAAAACCCCAGCAGAGCGATGATCCAATTTGCTACCGGAGGGGAAAAAATTCCTTCCTGATCCCCCGAAAGGCAATCGGATTTACCCCGGATCAACTTTTTTTTTTTTTTTTAAACAATTTTATTGAGTTTATAAAATAAGAGTTACATACAGTAATGCACAATTGGGGTAGCATGACATCAATAAACAGTAAACGATTTTCAGAGAAACATCTGTAACATCTTTTCAAACATATACGAAAAGCCATGGGAAGCACAACAGACCTCACAGAATATAAAAAGAAGTACATGAAATCCCATCCATTGAGTGGTGCTTGGAGTAGGGGACCGTGTAAACCTCCAACGTGAGTGGGAATGGGGGGGAGGCAAGAGAGTGAGAAGGTCTTGTCTTTCGTCTTTTAACTTCCATGGCAGCAACCGGGGTGGGCTCGTGCACTACATGAGGAAGCTAATAGAGAGCCTCCCCCAGCCCATCCACCCCTATCGGGTACACTCTGTGGACGGAGGAGGGGGGGGCGGGTCTCTTGTCATGGGCCGCAACCCCGGAGGCTCACCACGGGCGGGAAACATTTTTGAGCTTTGAGCGTAATTCGCATATGTGTCAAAGCCCTCCCCCCATTGTCTGGTAGGGGGCATGCGTGTAGTGTTATACAGGTCTCTCCTCGTGTCAAACCCTGTGCGGGAGATTGAGTTCATCTTGCGCGTTTCAGGGGTGAGAGGATAGTTGTGGTCCACCGGAGCGGAACGCAGGGGAGGTGTGGTCGGTCGGGGTCAGGGTGAGGATAGGGGGAGGGGGTAGTTGACTTTGTGGCAGAGCCCCAAGTTAAACGGGGTCCACGGAGGGTACCTGTGGGGGTCAAGAGGGTATGGCAGTGGGATGTGTGTCCAGTGATTCTCGATAATGTGACCAACAAGCCCACGTGAATCTAAATTTTTCATGAGTATCTCTGGTTTGGTGGATCAACCGTTCCATGTCTTCAATTTTATTGACTCGGAAGTGCCAATCTTGTAATGTAGGTGGTGTTGTCGATCTCCAGCGGAGAGGGACACATTGAGTGGCAGCGTTTATTAAATGGAGTGTCAGGGACTTGCGATATTGCGATCTAGGGAGGACTGAGTGATGTAGTAGGTATTGCGCAGGGGTGAATTCAATGTGATTGGTGGTGATGTCTATAATACGTTCGTGTACCACCCCGGATCAACTTTACCTACAAAACGTAGTACTCAGTTATATTATGTGCATTTAGGAAAGAATCCAGGCCTCTCTTAAAGCAATCTACTGAGCTGGCCAGAACCACCTCTGGAGGGAGTCTGTTCCACATTTTCACAGCTCTTACTGTGAAGAAACCTTTCCGTATTTGGAGGTGAAATCTCTTTTCCTCCAGACGTAAAGAGTGCCCCCTTGTCCTCAGTGTTGACCTTAAAGTGAATAACTCAACACCAAGTTCACTATATGGACCTCTTATGTATTTGTACATGTTGATCATATCCCCCCTTATTCTCCTCTTCTCAAGAGTGAATAAATTCAGTTCCTCTAAACTTTCCTCATAGCTGAGCTCCTCCATGCCTCTTATCAGTTTGGTTGCCCTTCTCTGCACTTTCTCCAGTTCTCCGATATCCTTTTTGAGAACTGGTGCCCAAAACTGGACTGCACATTCCAGATGAGGTCTTACTAATGATTTGTACAGGGGCAAAATGATATCTCTATCTCTGGAGTCCATACCTCTCTTACAAGAAAGGACTTTGCTCGCTTTGGAAACTGCAGCTTGGCATTGCATGCCATTATTGAGCTTATGATCAACTAAAACACCCAGATCCTTCTCCACTACAGATCCCCCCAGTTGTACTCCCCCTAGCATGTGTGATGCATGAATATTCTTAGCCCCCAAGTGCATAACTTTACATTTATCAACATTAAACCTCATCTGCCACTTAGTCGCCCAATTAGACAGAGCATTGAGGTCGGCTTGTAAATTGGAGACATCCTGCAAGGACATTATTCCACTGCATAGCTTGGTGTCATCTGCAAAAACAGAAATGTTACTTTTGATCTCAGACCCAATATCATTTATAAATATATTGAAAAGTAAGGGACCCAACACTGAACCTTGGGGTACACCGCTGATAACCTTGGAACATTCAGAGTAAGAATCATTAACCACAACTCTCTGAATTCTGTCTTTCAGCCAGTTTTCTATCCATTTACAACTGATATATCTAATCCTGTAGACCTTACCTTACACATGAGCCGTGTGTGGGGAACTGTATCGAACGCTTTTGCAAAATCCAAGTATACCACGTCCACTGCTACGCCTCTGTCCAGGGTTTTACTTACCTCTTCATAAAAAGAAATCAGGTTTGTCTGACAACTTCTGTCTTTCATGAATCCATGCTGTCTGCTGCTTAAATAGTTTGTTTCCAGCAAGAACTCATCCACGTGGTCTTTTATTAAACGTTCCAGTATCTTCCCAACTATAGAAGTTAAACTAACAGGTTTGATTGAGTAACAACAGGTGATTGTGTATTTTATCAAAAATGTAGAAACATATTAAGAAAGAAGATTAGAAAATCACTCAGATAACGGTCAAACACTTAATATATGAGTGGCATCCAGGTGACCATGGGGAAACAGCACAGGAAATACAATCTCTTGGCGGCAAAATTGTTAAATTACAAATGATAACAAACCACATACAACAAAATAATTTTTGAATTGCAAAAAAAACAAAAGGAGCTGTCTGTAGGGTCAAGACAGATATTCCAACGTTTCGAGGCTTCTTTATTTTGTGTGGCCTCTTCTTCAGGGTTGGGGTAATGCAACTTGTATTGGCCGCATAATCAGTTTGTGTGCCTGTGGTTGTTCTCGGAAGGAGAAAGAAAGGTAATTTTCCTATTATAAAAAGGGGGTATCCAGATTGAAACATCCTCTATTGGATCATGCAGTCTCTGTAAGTGTAAAGATGAATTAGCACGAGAGGTGGACTGTGTATATTATTGCATGATCCCCAATACAGGTAGCACCTATAGTTGTTTGAAGGCAAGAAGGAGAAGTGGGGAGGTCCATCGTCTAAGACCAAAATCTACTGCCCAGCGACTGGGACAAGGTACCCGGCTTATTCATAGGTTTTGAATCCCCTTTGTGCCTATGAGGTGAATACCTGTTGAAACCCCCCCCCCGGAGCTGCAGGTATTTTTGATCCTTTATCTTAAACAGAATACTGACTGTGCCTGATAGGGATTGTTACAAGTAGGCAGCAGATCAGAAAGGATAAGGTCACTCCTGCAGCGTCGGGTGATCCCAATATTTATTTTAGCCCATACACTCTTACAAAACTTAAAGGGTGATTGTAGAGCCTCTCTCCTGGTAGCTGTATAGTGATAGGCCTACAGGAGGTGTAGAAATGTGTGGTGGTATGCAAAAGATCACCTAAGGACAGTTTCATTGATAGCCTTGTGTTTGGGTGAAACAGATTTACAGCAAACCCAATCCATTCACGGACGCTGCATTGCTGTTCATTGCCATAACAACCATCAATAATATACATTTGGGCCTCTAAACTTAAGTCTGGCGGTTTAGACTTACCAATAATGGGGGCGTTGTTATATTCTCAGATACTTACTATAAAAATTACATGGTTCTCAGCAGCCAAATTGACAATGTACTTAGCTGGGAAAAAAAGCATAATGACTCAATACTGCTGCTATTGTGCTGATATTTTTGTAAATTATGGTGGGGGAGGGAAAGATTTAACTAATGCTGCCTCTCTAAAGCCTCCCCATATGCACTTTCTACAGTCATAACAGGCCGTTTATGTGTTTTTGAAAGGGCATATTTTATGTTTTTGCTCACTGCAATTAATTTTTGTCACAGCCTGTCCATGTGACTATATGCATTTCATTGCTAAGCCACTGCACTTGTATTGTCAAATGGCACATTACCTAATTGTTGCTGGATGCATTTATTCTTTGAAATGCCTTTTTTTTTCTTTTTACACACAATGAAAATAATTATATTCCAGAACAATGTGTATCGGCACATAAGCTTTTTTTTTTTTTCTTTGGGAAGGCCAGGGTGATTTTTAAACAAGGGATCGTGGTAGACAGGGAAAGAGTGTTGTAGCCCTATAACATAAAGTACCTATATAAGGACTGTAATGGTCACCACCGCTTACGATCTTCCATCCAACCACGACAAGCTTATCTGACACACTGCGACAATCTTGCATACACGATCCATATCCATTCCCATAAACAAGACGAGACTCAAGCTCTGCACTTGCTTCAAAGATATCACAATTTATTGGTATTTTCTCAGCTTCTTATACAGTCTCAAGCATAATGCAGTTAGTCACAGGACAATGTAGTCTCCACCCCCCTTCACACCATGGGGGGCTTCAATCACACTCTAAAAGGCATTCAGGTAAGCTAACCATGTAGACTTGTCGGCACCGTATCTTCAATAGTGTTCAATTAACCTTGAATAGTAACACAGACATCTAGTTGAATAAGACAGCTTTATCACACAATGGCAGAGTCTTGTGAGAGTGGGTGCAATCAACACCTTCAACGGAATGTCTTTACAGTGAATAGCCAACACCTTAAGATATTTCAGTAGCATATTATACAAAGGTATGACTCACTTTGGTCTTCTAGACCTGAATTAACACCTTTCAAAAGCATGTGTGCCCAGATTGAATAGCTAACAGCTTTTGATATTTGAAGACATCCTGCAAACATGAATTATTATTAATGTCCCTTATTAATGTCTTCTGTAATATATGAATTATGATTCTTTTTCACCCTATGGCCCTAGTGGACATAAGGTGACCCTAGACATAGGAATATCTCAGTCTGTCACGGGCCATTCCGTTACAAGGACCATTAGAAGAGCATCCCCAGTTAATTACTTGCCCACTGGGCACTTAAACCCCCTTCCTAACAAGACCAATTTTCAGCTTTCTGTGCTCTCACATTTTGAACAAACGATTACTAGGTCATGCAACACTGTACCCATATCACAAGTTTGTCTTTTTCACACAAAATCGAGCTTTTGGTAGTATTTAATCACTTGGGTTTTTATTTTTTGCACGATTAATGAAATAGACAAAAACAAGGTTGTAAAAAAAATGCATTTTTATTCATTATAAAATTTAGCAAAATAGTAATTTTTCTTCATAAATGTATACCGTTACATAGCTTTGGTAAAAAATAACCCAAATCAGTGTATATTATTTGGTCTATAGTAAAGTTAGAGAAAGCGAAAGTGCACATCACTGAAAATTAATTACACCCGATCTACTGACGGCCCATCTCATTTTTTTGAGACACCAACAAGCCAGGAAATAGACATATGCATTGTGTTCCGAATTAGAATAGTACCAAATTTAACCACTTAAGGACCGGCTCACGTACATATTCGTCGGCATTTTAAAGATGAATCTCTCGGTAATGGCAGCAGCTGCTGCCACAACCGAGATATCCATCTGTTCCGTGGCCGGGCCTGTAAATTATTATTGGTGGTCTCCGTGGCGGATTCGCCGCATGTTCACCATTATCAGCTGCAGGAGAAAGGGCACCCCCTCCCACACCCTCAGCCGCTTACCGGAGCCGTCGGTAGTGGCGGAGGCGATCGTGTGCTTCTTCCTGCTTGCCATTGATATGAGTGAGGGCAAGATGGCCCCCACCTGTCTCCATAGCATAGCAGGACAGAAGCGGCGTCAAAAAGTCACTTCCGCCCATGTGTCATAAAAGGCACTTTTTTTGTTATTTTTTCAAATGACAATTTTTTTATTGCATTTTAGTTTAAATATGGGATCCGTGGTCTTTTTGACCCCAGATCTCATATTTAAGAGGACCTGTCATGCTTTTTTCTATTACAAGGAAAAAAAGTGACCCTTTAAAAAAAGTAATAAAAAAAAAGTGTAAAAATAACTAAAATCAGAAGCAAACACATACGCGAGTAGCACCCGCATATGGAAACTGTTCAAACCACACAAGAGAGGTATCAGGTATCACTGCAATCATTAGAGCGAGAGCAATAATTCTGGTCCTAGACCTCCTCTAATGCCGCGTACACACGATAATTTTTTGTGATGAAAAAAAAACGATCAATTTAAATGACGTTTTAAAAAACTACGTTTTTTTTCATCGCAAAAAACGACCGTGTGTATGCAGCATAACTCAAAAGATGCAACCTATAGAATTTTTTAATCGTCACTCCATGAGCGAGTGCAATTTTGAAGCGTGACATGTTGGGTATAATTTTACTCGGTGTAACATTATCTTTCACAATATAACTTTACTGTTGTCTTATTTTTTAATTCCAAAAAGTGATTTTTTTTCAAAAAAAGTGCACTTTTAAGACCACTGCGCAAATACGGTGTGACAAAAAGTACTGCAATTGTATTCTCTAGGTGTTAGAATAGTTTCCCCAATAGAAAAAAAATATATAATTTTTTTTTTTATTCCTAATTTGGAAATTCGAAAACAATTTGAATGCAAAAACTATTCAAAACAATTTGAAAACGAATAAACTTAACGAATCCGAAAACAAAATAAGCAAATAAAACAAATTTAACCACTTACCGACCCGAATGACAGCTTAAGTATGGCTTGACAACTCTGAGGATGTACATGTTCTCCAAGAATTGGGCGCTTACACAGGAGTATCCGTGACTGCTGGGTCCAGAGGTCCCGGCGCATCATGGTTTATGGCCATTGACAGCAATGTTTGTGGTGAAAACGCTGGTACCGAACCCCAGCGTCTCTGTGCTGGACCGGAACCAGTAATATGCTGCGCTTTCTGGCAGAAATGATGCCCTGTGCCTGCTCATATGGTGCCATCCCTTTCCGATTACCTCACTTCCAGTGGAAGCAGTACCTCCAACTGCCCTTCCTAAGATGGCGTCAGCATATGGAAAACATGTTCGGACCAAACGTCTGCATATGCCACCGCCTAGGAGCAGCATCCCGGAGCAGTCCTGCTCTCCCCGAACACTGACGAGGGAGAAGGAGCCCATCCACTAGGCACTCACCTGCCCATGGAGGTGGGAGGAACCGACTCACTGAGGCAAGTAACAAAAAAAGGTGTAGTAGGGAGATCTGGCTCAGGACAATACCTCGAGACACCAGTTTTTGTGTTTTCTCCAGTGGGCCCACATATGGGGGTTAAGTGGGAAGGAGCCTCCTTTTAAAGAAGTTTGGTGGTGTCAAGTGGGTGGAGCCACGCTCTCAAGGTGCTGTCTGAAATTAGTTTAGGGAATTTTTTTTTTTACAGTATTTATAGCACAAAAGAAAAAAAAACAGCGGTGTGAAATAAAGGGACAAAAATGTCATATGGGTACAGTGTTAGATGAATAATTGTCAAATTGTGAAAGCACTGAAAGCTGAAAATTGGTCTGGTTAGGAAGAGGGTTTAAGTGCCCAGTGGTCAAGATGTTAACTAAACAAAATTTATATAAAACAAATCGAAATAAACATTTTTTCCTTCTGCATATGTTTACCAGGAAAGTACAAATACCCCTCAAAGACCCCGTTTTTGGAAAGCATACATTCCAAGGTATTTAGTACGAGGCATTGTTAGTTTTTTGAAGTTATAATTTTTTTCCACATTTCTTAGCAAAATTACGATTTCTTTTCACAAAACATTTTTATATTAACAGGTATTTCTCACACACAGCATATACATAATTGCAACAAAACCCCAAATACACATTCTGCTACTTCTTTCAAGTATGGCAATACCACATGTGTGATGAACCCAGGACAATCGCCGTGAATACTTTCTCTGTCCAGAACCAGCACTATTTAAGACTCTTTAGCCCACCCAGTCACCAGACCAAACCAGTCTTGGAGTACATCAGGAAAAGTGTTTTAAGATCTCACACCAATATATACACAAGGATGACAATACAAATTGTAACCAGAAACCTAATTAACCACTTGCTTAGTGGGCACATAAACCCCCTTCGTGCCCAGGCGAAATTTCAGCTTCCGGCACTGCGTCGCTTTAACTGACAATTGCGCGGTCGTGCGACGTGGCACCCAAACAAAATTGGCGTCCTTTTTTTCCCCACAAATAGAGCTTTCTTTTGGTGGTATTTGATCGCCCGTGCGGTTTTTATTTTTTGCGTTATAATGAAAAAAAGAGCGACAATTTAAAAATATATATATATTTTTTACTTGTTGCTATAATAAATATCCCATTTTTTTTTTTATATTTTTTTTTCTCAGTTAAGGTCGATACGTATTCTTCTACGTATTTTTGCAAAAAAAAATCACAATAAGTGACTGCTTTGCGCAAAAGTTATAGCACCTACAAAATAGGGGACATAATTATGATTTTTTTTTCTATATTTTTTTTTTACTAGTAATGGCGGCGATCTGCGATTTTTATTGGGACTGCGATATTGCGACGGACACATCGGACACTTTTGACACATTTTTGGCGCCATTCACATTTATACAGCGACCAGTGCTATAAAAATGCACTAATTACTGTATAAATGTGACTGGCATTGAAGGGGTTAACACTAGGGGGTGAGGAAGGGGTTAAATGTATTGCCTGGGTGTGTTCTAACTGTGTGGGGGGAGGGGGGTGACTGGGGGAGGTGACCGATGCTGTCTCCCTATGTACAAGAGAAACAGCATCTGTCACCTCACTGACAGGACGTGAAGCTCTGTGTTTACACTCAGAGCTTCACGTCCCTGCTCTCTCACCGACGATCGCGTGTACCTGACGGACATCGCGGCCGCTGGGTACACGCATCAGATCCTGGGTGATGCGTCGGGACTGTTTTTCCCCGCCGCGCGCCACCCTGTGGCGCGCGCGGGGAATTACAAGCAAATCACGTCCAAAGACGTGACCCCGGCGCCCCAGGTCCGCGCTGTTCACGTATTCTGTTAATAGCGCGGACCTGAAGAGGTTAACATGAGCCAATTATCTTATTTTTAGACAGCCTAGGTGACTCAGATGCATGAACTTTGAGTTCCTAGCCCGACTGTCTGCTAGCTTCCCAACTACAATACAGATTATCATAAAACACAGAACTACTTCACACAATAGCAGAGTTAATTAACACAAACAATGGGTGAAAGTCTTGGAGCCCACACTAGCCTTATTTACAATTAACACATTATAGCAGACAACAGACAGCTGGCTGGAGTAGATGCCATCAGCCTCTTCTATGAGCCCCAACATTATGAAGCCATCACTATAATATGGCATATACAGGGTTCCCAGAGTTGTGTTTTGGGGAAACATGGACTGGAATCTAAAGTAAAATTACTTCAAGGTCCCCAGGCATACACCTCGCAAAGAGTATTGTTACTTTAAAATCCAGGGCCCATAATCAGAAGGCAAGAGGCTAGCATTCAGTCCTCTCCAAAAGCCTCTGTCCCAGCTAGGTCTCAACATGTATGAGACTTTTACACAGCCTGGCCACATACAGAGGCCCAACATGCAGGGAGCACCATCAGATGCTCTAAGGGCAGAAATTACACATACAATATCATCAGGGACTAGGATAGACCTTTTAATGATTTCAGAAAAGTATTGTTTATCTGCAAAAAAACAAAGTAAATGTTTTCTGATAGTGGCAATAATGGGAAAAATCCCTTACCTGCACAAATGATTGCAATCCAATTACTGTAATTGTAGAAGCTGCCATTGTAAGGCTGTAGAACATTATGTGTGAAAAACTTGTTAATACCAAATACTTTTCTAATACAGTAGTCCACATAAAAGTGCAAGTTAGTACAATTCCATAACCAACCACTAGATGTCACTAGTGTATACAAAATGAAATGCTGTGAAATATGTGTGCAATACTCAAATAGAAAAGTGCAAATACGACATACAAATGGTTGCCACTAGCTATGTCCAGTGGATAGACGCACTGGTTAACCACTTAAGGACCGCCTACTGCACATATACGTCGACAGAATGGCACGGCTGGGCACATCAACGTATATATACGTTGGTTTTAGTACCCAGCCATGGGTCACGGGCGCGCCCGGGGCGCGCTCCCGTGACCCGGTCTGAAGCTCCAGGACCGGGACCGCGGGACTCGCGGACCCGATCGCCGCTGCAGTGCGGCGATCCGTCCCTGGAGCTGAAGAACAGGGAGAGCCGTGTGTAACACCGCTTCCCCGTGCTTCTCTGTGGCCGCAGCATCGATCGCGTCATCCCTGTTATAGGGGGACGCGATCGATGACGTCACACCTACAGCCACACCCCCCTACAGTTGTAAACACACAGGGAACACTCAAAGTCACAGCGCCCCCTGTGGTTAACTCCCAAACTGCAACTGTCATTTCCACAGTAAACAATGCAATTTAAATGCATTTTTTGCTGTGAAAATAACAATTGTCCCAAAAATGTGTCAAAATTGTCCGAAGTGTCCGCCATAATGTGGCAGTCATGAAAAAAATCGCTGATCGCCGCTATTAGTAGTAAAAAAAATTTTTTATATAAAAATGCAATAAAACTATATTTTGTAAACGCTATAAATTTTGCGAAAACCAACCGATAAACGCTTATTGCGATTTTTTTTACCAAAAATATGTAGAATAATACGTATCGGCCTAAACTGAGGAAAAAAAAAGGTTTTTTATATATTTTTGGGGGATATTTATTATAGCAAAAAGTAAAAAATATTGAATTTTTTTTAAAATTGTCGCTCTATTTTTGTTTATAGCGCAAAAAATAAAAAACGCAGAGGTGATCTAATACCACCAAAAGAAAGCTCTATTTGTGGGGAAAAAAGGACGCCAATTTTGTTTGGGAGCCACGTCGCACGACCGCGCAATTGTCAGTTAAAACGACACAGTGGCGAATCGCAAAAAGGGGCAAGGTCCTTTACCTGCATTTTGGTCCGGGTCTTAAGTGGTTAATTTCCACTAAAAAGTACTTAACGTGCAAATGTTCATTAAACTGCAAAAAATCTCCAATGGTGCAAATAAGTGAAGCTATGTTGTTCCAGCAGTAAAAAAAGTGACTGAATCTTCTTCTGCCAATACCAATCACACATCTCACTTAGTGGATTTATATGAGCCCCATTACAGGTAGTCATATACAGCAAAAAAAATGGAGGAGGTGTCACTCCTGATGGACGTCTTAGCTATTCATCAGGAATCCCCCAATAGGTTAGCCTACCCACTGGATCTCCGGACATCGGTGGGATAGTAAAAAGAAAGTAATACCTCCCATGGTGAAGTACGTTTACTTTATCAAAATAACACAATAAAATTCCACTTACAAGTAATGGTTAAAACTCAAATAATTTACAGCAGGAATGACGATTTGCGATCCACCTGCATACCACTATGGCGGAAGTGACATCATGCTCTATCCCCCATAACCGCATTTCATCAGCATGTCTGACATCAGGGGGGTCACATGATTGGATCATCTCTTAACATATATACTGCCGCCATTCTAGGATATCCAATCTGATTTAATCCTTCAAATAAATCGGAGACTCCACCGGGAGTTCTCACCATGTTTAACCAATTACCCAACTTTATTCTATATTAGCTTTACTTTTGGCATTATTTTAAAATACATTTGTTAAAACCAATGCATCACATCCATATATAAACTCTCTGCCTCTAATAGAGGCATGAGGTAATTTTTTGAACAAAGCCTTCTCCCTCTACTTATACTACATCAGCTTTTGGCGATTTATGATATTGACCAAATGATAAAATGTATCCAAGGTATGTGGATAAAATCCAATTGGATCACCCCAATTAAATACATAAAAAAATAGCATAGCATCCTAGTAATTGGATAGAAGCCAGTCCGATCCAAAAAAGTGACTTTGGGAGGGTCATATAAATTGGAGGGCTAATCTGTTCCATAAATTGGACGCTCCGCGGTATATGATTTTGATGGCTAGGAATTATATTGGATGAAGTTTCATCTCTTAATAGTATTGGCCAATGCTTAACAATAAATTCAAATAATTTGTAGTCTCAATTATAATTACTCAGAAAAGCTAGGTACTTCTGGGCCCTTTTTTTTCTTTTTCAAACTTACTGGTAGTTAGGATCTGTATGAATTCAGCTTTGAGTTTTGATGAAATGTAATAGACAAATAGAAAAGTTATAGAAATGGATAGAAGGAAATTACTGGAGGAAAAAAAAGGGCCCAAGAGCACCTTGCTTTGCTAACAAATTATAATCAAGATTACAAATTTGAAAGTACTGTCAACAAACATTGGCCAATACTATTAACCACTTAGCAACCACCTGCCGAAAAATAACGGCGGCAAGGTGGTTGCTTAACTCTGGGATCACGTTATATAACGTGATTCCAGAGTCACGCTCCCGCGCGCCCCCTGGGGCGCGCACACTGGAATGTCCGTGACGGATCATGCTAAATCGCCGCTGATAGAGGCGGTTTACCACGTAATCGCGCCGTCCAATGACGGCGCGATCAGATGTAAACAGACCGGCGTCATTTGATGACGCCGGTTCCTCCCTCCTCTCTCTGTACCGATCGGTACAGTGTGAGAGGAGAGGGGAGGGAGCGGATGGCAGCGCCAGTGCTGCGGGCTGGATCTGTGACAAATGCAGTCACAGATCCATCCATCCATCCCTCCCTCCTCAGCCATCCCTGCTGCAATACTCTGCAATGGGGGGCAATACTCGGGGGGGCAACACTCTGGGGGGCAACACTCTGGGGGGCAACACTCTGGGGGGCAACACTCTGGGGGGCAACACTCCGCAATACTCTGGGCATACTCTGGGCATACTCTGCAATACTCTGCAATACTCTGCAATACTCCGCAATACTCTGGGCATACAGCGCCCCTGTCCCTGTGAGCTCGCATGCAGAAGCGAACGCATACGCAAGTCCCGCCCACATATGAAAACGGTGTTCAAACCACACATGTGAGGTATTGCTGCGAACGTTAGAGCGAGAGCAATAATTTTGGCCCTAGACCTCACCTATCTCCAACTAAAATGATGTAACCAGTAAAAATATTTAAAGCGTCACCTATGGGGATTTTTAAGTCGCAAAGTTTGGCGCCATTCCACGAGCGTGTGCAATATTGAAGGGTGACATGTTGGGTATCTATTTACTCGGCGTAACTTCATCTTTCATATTATGCAAAAACATTGGGATAAATTTAATGTTTTTTTTTTTTTTTTAAAGCACAAAACTGTTTTATTTCCAAAAAAAATGTGTTCGAAAAATTGCTGTGCAAATACCATGCGCGATAAAAAGTTGCAACAACCGCCATTGTATTCTCTAGGGTCTTTGCTAAAAAAGCATATATAATGTTTTGGGGTTCTATGTAATTTTCTAGCAAATAAGTGTTGATTTTTACATGTAGGAGCGAAATGTCAGAATTGGTCTGGGTGTTCCAGAACGCCTGATGGCGTTCCCTGCATGTTGGGCCTCTGTATGTGGCCACGCTGTGTAAAAGTCCCACACATGTGGTATCGCCATACTCGGGATGAATAGCAGAATGTGTTTTGGGGTGTAATTTGTGGTATGCATATGCTGTGTGTGAGAAATAACCCGCTAATATTCAGTTTTCGTTCTTTTTTCATTTATAGTGAAAAAAATTAAAACCGCAGAGGTGATAAAATACCACCAAAAGAAAGCTCTATTTGTGGGAAAAAAAAGGACAAAAATTTCATTTGGTTACATTGTTGTATGACTGAGTTATTGTCATTCAAAATGTGAGAGCACCGAAAACTGAAAATTGGTCTGGTTATTAAGTGGGTTTAAATGCCCAGTAGTCAAGTGGTTAAGGGATAAAACTTTAAGATAGACTAGTTTAAATAATTTAGTACAGGAAGAGAATACAATACCAAGAAGTTCACCACATTTAACCTACCCGATAACTTACCCTTATGGGTTACAGCACCTTGGTCGTACTACAATAAATTTAGTCATCAGAAAAAGTGAACGACTTCATGTCTTTTGAACCACTTTAGGGTGCATTGTAATAAGGACCCTAGCCACCTTGTGTGGGATTCATGGAGAGGGTGGGAATATGACCCAGAGACACTATGGATAGAGATAAATGGTTTCCCATTACTAGGATGCTATACTCGTTTTTTTATATTTAATTGAAGTGTTTCAATTGGATTTAATCCACATAACTGTATCCAAGGTTTCATTTGGTCAAAATCACCACAAGATGGTGTAGTACAAGTCGAGGAAGAAGGCTTTTTTCAATAATTAACTCAACCATGGGAGGTATTCCTTTCTTTTTAATATCCCACTGATGTCTGGAGATCCAGTGTGTGGTCTAATCTATTGGGGGGGGGGGGGATTCCTGCCAAATGGCTAAGACAACCACTAGGAGTGACACCTCCAATTTCTTTGCTGTATATGACTACCTGTAATGGGGGTCGTAAAAATTCGGCAAATGGGCTGTGCGATTGGTGTTGGTGGAACAAGATTGTTTCTTTTTTATTGCTGGATCAAAATAAACTTTATTTGCACTACTGAAGATATTTTATGGCAATTTTATGAACCTTGCACTTTTTTTTAAAAAATATTCTTTATTTATTTTAAATATCATACAAATTTTCAATTGTTCATTAAAAAAAAAAAAAAAAAAAAAAAACTATTCCTTATAAATTTATCCATTTTAAGCATTGATATACAATATAATATAATAAATCTTAATTTACTACACTGGGAGGTAGATACTTTTTTAATTATGGAGACACCCGGACTGTTACTTCTAACTAATATTACCATATTTGCTCTTTGGCCACTCTCCGTTTAGTTATTCTCAGCTATCGTTCTTATCCTGAACCTTGCACTTTAAGTACTTTATTGGAAATAAACCAGTATGCCTATCCACTGGAGATATTTGGTGGCAACTATATGGATGTTATTGTATTTGTACTTTAATCACTTTTCTATTTTAGTATTGCACGTACAGTACATTTCATTGTATTTAATTTTGTATCCACTAGTGTCATCTAGTGGTTATTTATGGAATTGTAACAACTTGCAATTTTATGTGGACAATTGTATTGGAAAAGTATTTGGTATTCACAAGTTTGTAGTAAAGAGTGCGGTTTATTTTTCTATATTAATTTTCTGATAGTGTTTCCCCCGCTCCAATTGGCCAGGGGGGCCAATCAGCGGGTCTTCATTCTGTCAGGGGATGACACAGATCTGTGTTCCTGAATAAATGGTGGTACAAATCCATATAATTAAAACATATACAAAAGGAAGGTAAAATCAATAAGAAGTCAGTATGAATACACACATTAGTAGGCCGCATAAAGGCAACATATAGTTATACACAATCTCTGAAAAATTGAAAATGTCTCAAAAGGGAATCAAACTATATCAGCAAAAATATTACATACAAGGGGGAACTAAATAGATTAAAGAACAGGGGGGAATGCTCAAACCAAGGAGACCATTTGTTGGTATAAATATGATTGGTATTATGTAAGGTGTGAAAGATTTTTTACATTAAGCTTATGTTGTTGATTCTCGATTTAAGTGGAGCTATGGGAATAGTGGGTGATTTCCAGTGGAAAGCTATTAATCAGTGTATAGCAACGCATATTGTGTGAATCAATCTTATGACTCGTGGATAGACCGGTGATTGGGGAAAAAAGAAGGCAATATGCTCCCATCATTTCTGCATATTTCGATGTCTGCTTGAATTCTATCCAATGGGCCAGATTCTCAAATATTTTCGGCGGTGTAGCGTAAGCCAGTTACACTACGCCGCCGCTGCGTACTGGAGCAAGTGCTTTATTCTCTAAGCACTTGCTCCGTAGGTTTCGCCTGCGTCGCGTAAATCGCGCAGCGTAAACCCGCGCAATTCAAATGGGGCGGCTTGTATTTAAATTAAGCGCGCCCCCGCGTCGAACGAACTGCGCATGCGCCGGCCGGGGAAAAAGCCCAGTGCGCATGCTCCAGCTCACGTCGGAAAGCGTCGTTGAAACCGACGTCAAAACGACGTGAGCGTCATTAACGCAAGTCCCTATTCGCGAACGAGTTAGTAAAACGACGTAAGCGACGGAAAAAGCCGACGCTGACCCGACGCCATACTTAACATGGCGTCCGACGGGACACGACGGCATCCGACGGGACCTCGTAAGGTTACTCCACATAGAAGCTGGGGTAACCTTACGAGTTCGGAAACGACGTACGCGACGACAGGGCGGCGTAAAAGCGATCGAGAATCGGCGTACTACTTCATTTGCATATGCAAATGAAAAAACAACGTAAAGGCCACCTAGTGGCCGGAGTTGTCATTACATCTACGATCCGAAAGTGTAATTGTATTACACTTGTCGGATGTAGAAGCGTATCTATGCAAAAGTGATGCTCAGCATCACTCGCATAGATACGAGTCAAAAAAAAAGGCGATACGACGGGGTATCTGAGCCTTAAATACTCCAAGTTTTGAATATCGTTATTTTTATTGCACCATTCTCTCATAGAGAGACATTCCCTATCTTGCCAATGTCTGGCTATTAAGCACTTAGCTGCATTTAACAGATGGGGAAGTAATGCTTTCTTATATTGCTTTGATGTTAATCTACTCCCATTGTGTAAGCATCCCCATGGGTCATCTGTGACCTCTATATCAGTTATTTTTATTATTAATTGTCTGATCTTACTCCAGTATTGTTTTATTCTCGAGCATGCCCACCATATATGTGCCATATTTCCTACTTCTTTACATCCACACCAGCAAAGTTCTGATGTTTCTTTATTGTATTTATGTGCCTTATCTGGTGTTATATACCAGCAGGCCAAGCATTTATAGTTTAACTCTGTTTACTGACGTGGTATGAACTCTCTTCAGTATTTTTTTTTTAACTCTGGTTCCTTCAACTGTGACCCCAGTTCTTCCCCCCATTTTAAAATGTATGGCAGTATCTCTGAACCCTTTGCTTCCTTCAATATTTTATAAATCCTTAGTAAGAAATAGGGCTGTCCCAGTGACGTAGCACAGTGTACGTCAGAGGAGGACGGGGTCACGTGATGCGTGGCCCACCACCCCTATAAAAGAAACGTCAATTCCCCCCTGGACTGGATATCAAGGCCTTTAAGTGGTGGACAGACAGGGGCCTCTACAGAATAGGGCACTTTCTTACGCCGGCGGGTTCGCTCTCCCTTTCTCATTGTAAGAACAGACTAGACATGCCTGACACTGAACGGTTTAGATTCTCCCAAATTTCCCACTTTCTACATTCCATTCGGCAGGATAGATCAGTACCCCCAACTGTTACTCCTTATGAAATTTGGTGCTCTAACATGGTGGATCAGAGGGGCGGTATCTCCTTGATTTATTCAGTGCTGAAATCTAGGACGGATAAACCGTCATATGCTCGGGCCTGGGAGGAGGACTTGGATGACTCGTGGAACACGGCGGTTTGGTTTCGCTCAGCAGAGCGGGCATACAAAGGTATTCTAAACGTCTGTCTTATAGAAGCCAGTTTGAAAATTATGTTAAGGTGGTATTATGTCCCTTCCAGGCTGGCAAGAATGTTCCCAGGGACCTCCCCCCTTTGCTTTAGGGGATGCGAACTAGAGGGCTCCATCATTTTGGAAGAGGGTCTTCCGAATTATGGGCTCCTTGACAGGGAACGTAATGCCCCCACAGGCTAATTTAGCACTCCTGAACCACAGCATCCCTGACCTCCCCAAACATTTACAGAACCTTTCATTATTTATCCTCCTAGGGGCCAAAATGACTATAGCGAAGGCCTGGAAGAAGCCCTCTGTCTCCTTCTTGGCGTTTAAGAGGAAAGTTTCATGGATTATGTCTCAAGAGCAAATTGTAGCCAAATGGTCGGACCAACCTAGGGAAGATTCTACTGTCGCCACATTATGACTGCAAGCGCGCTTTTTTTATCCTGATCCATGTAAGTTCATTACTTATTAAATCTTTTAATACCGTGACGGTATCACACTATTGCTCCTTCTTTTCTCCCGCACACCATTCTCAACGTATACCTACTGAGCATCAAGCCCTGGAAAACTGAAGTCCCCCTCCCGGATTACTATACTGACGTACATCCCTGTCACCGGCAGTTCTACGAGGCTTCGATCCACGCTGGATGTTCCAAAGCTTATGTGACTCTCCAGTCTGTATAGCTGGTAGAGTCCACTTGATCTGGTAAGCCTCCATGCTTTATTGGGTGAAGGTCTTCTTCCTTTTTCTTATATCACCACACAAGAGTGCGCATAGAGGACATCACTTGTTTATATTGAACACTTATAGCTTTTGGATTTGGACATCGATTGCTATTTTTTTGTTCAGGACATTTCATTTCTTATACTAGTGACTACTTAATTTTGTTCACTGGTTATTGGTTATTTTTTTCCTTTTTATTGTATACAGTTGGTTATTTTTTCACAAAATATTCTTTCTATGATCATATTTTCTAAACACATACAATTTTTAGCACATAGATATATTTATTTATATTCTATTTACTTAGCGCTACACATTTTTTTATCCACATTATTTTTTGCTTATTGTTTTCTATTAGCTGTGTTTAGCGGCTCACTTTATTTACCTAAAGCAGCGCGATATTTCCCCAATCTATCTACAACTGGTCGGACCAACCTGACAAATTTATTGCCACATGGGAACCGTGGGCCACCCTCTGCAATATTTCTCTTATACCTGGGGTTCAGCCTGGAAGCGACATCGCCTCTCCCCACTCCTGATAGCATTTACCTACTATCCTTTTCTCTCCCCCTTCCCACGTTTCACTCTCTTTCTCTCTTCTGTCACCTCTCTTGGTGTTTTGTGATTCTTACATGCTGGTTGAGTTTGTTCATGCTCATTTCAAAGTTGGTTGCCTGCACAGCCGTGTACAACGAATGGTTCTCCTATGGGGTGGGATCTATAGGACACCTTTAGTGAGCACTCTGTGACTTTGGCTCCCGGGACGCAGTTTGATCCCTGTGGGGGCGTTCGGGAAGCCGAGAGTCGTGGGGTCTGAACTCCTGACATGTTTCTGTATAAGGTCAGGCTTGACGTCCACTAGGGTAGTTTAATATATGCTACCTCCATAGTTTGGTTATGTTAGCAGGCTTTGTTATCTTACTGATTGGACACATATTGCTCCAGTACTGTTATGGGGGTCTATCTTGGCCCCGTTCTATCGGATGTCATTGTCTATTTTTCTTATTGTTATTGTGAAAAATTTCAATAAAAATCTTTAAACGATAAAAGAAACGTCAAGCTCCGGCGCGTCATTCGCAGAGCTGTGCTCTGAATGGATGGATCTTCTCATCGCTGGACCAACCGATCGTCGCTAGAGAGATCACCCGTCGCTGGAGACATCACCCGGCGCTGGATAGAAGACAGCGTTGGAGCAGGGAGCAGCATCGATCGTCAATTTTCACCGCTGGATTTTTATTTGGTTTAATAAAATATTTGTTTCTACGGTGTGTGTGTTTTTTTCAGACAACTACTATTTACACTTCCTTCATGAAATGTTAGGGGTACAGTGTACCCCATTTCCATTTCACACAGGGGGGCCAGGATCTGGGGGTCCCCTTTGTTAAAGGGGTCTTCCAGATTCTGATAAGCCCCCTGCCCGCATACCCCCACAACCACCGGGCAAGGGTTGTGGGGATGAGACCCTTGTCCCCATCAACATGGGGACAAGGTGCTTTGGGGGGCACCCCAAAGCACCCTCCCAATGTTGAGGGCATGTGGCCTGGTGCGGTTCAGGAGAGGGGGGCGCACGCTGTCCCCCCTCTTTTCTGCGGATGGCCAGGTCAACGTCCTCGGATAAGGGGTCTGGTGTGGATTTTAGGGGGAACTCCACGCCATTTTTTTTTATTTGGGGTGGAGTTCCCCTTAACCACTTAAGACCCGGACCAAAATGCAGGTAAATGACCAGGCCCCTTTTTGCGATTCAGCACTGTGTCGCTTTAACAGACAATTGCGCGATTGTGCAACGTGGCTCCCAAACAAAATTTGCGTCCTTTTCTTCCCACAAATAGAGCTTTCTTTTGGTGGTATTTGATCGCTTCTGCGATTTTTATTTTTTGCGCTATATACAAAAAAAGAGCGACATTTTTGAAAAAAAAACAATATTTTTTACTTTTTGTTATAAGAAAAATCAATAAACTAAATTGTAGTCAAACATTTAGGCCACAATTTATTTAGCCACATGTCTTTAGTAAAAAATAAGTTGCAAAAAAAAAAATAGCTACCTAGCAGGAACAGCGACACTAATACAGCGATCAGAAAAATGATCGCTTAGTGATGCTGGCAATAGGGAGTGAAAGGGTTAACTAGGGCAGTGATCAGGGGGTTAAAACTTTATTAGGGGGGGGCTACCCTGGACCTAACACCAACTGTCTCACTGCCTGTCACACTGACACTAAATACAGTAATCATACATGTATGATTATTGCATTCAGTGACACTGTGACAGGGGGAGGGGGGGGGCGATCGCAGGGGTTAAATGTGTTTATGTGTCTGTGTGTTAGTGTAGTGTTAGTGTAGACTTACTTGTGTTGTGATCTCTCCTCAGCGGTGGTTAAAAAAAACGCAGAGGGAGAGATCACATCGCTTCCTCCTTCCTGTGTTTACACAGGAGGAGGAAGTGACAGGGCGGACGGGCACGCGCATTGGCTGGGAGCGATCCGGAGGGGGCGGACAAAAATGAATAGCCGCCCCCTCTTGTCGGATCGCTCCTACAGCCGCGCAGACCGCCGCATGTACGGGCGGGGTCCGATCGGACCCCCGATCCCCCCCAAGGCACCAACGTATACAGTATATACGTTGATGTGCCTGTCGGTGCCATTCTGCCGACGTAAATGTACATGCGGCGGTCCTTAAGTGGTTAAAATCCACACCAGACCTGAAGGGTCTGGTTATGGATATTTGGGGGAACCCCACGTCTTTTTTAAATTGACAGCGGGGGTTCCCCTTAATATCCATACCAGACCTAAAGGGTCATGTTATTGAATTTGGGGGGACCTCCGCGCATTTTTTTTTTCCCGGACTCCGAAACTCCGTAAAACCCAAAGTCCGTACCGAACCCGAACTTTACAGTTCGGGTTCGCTCAACTCTAGATACAATATTTTTGTTCAGTAGGTTTGATCTGGATTACAGAAGTTTAAGCAAATTTAAGCAGCGAGTTTAAGGAGCCCAAACAGTTATATATATAAAAAAAAGGTACTTTTCCATCATGATTAAATGGTTCCACAAGTTTAGCAGATTAACCAGGCAACTAAGTTCGCTGTAATATATGGCTTATGCACTTTAATGAACTTTAAGCACTTTTAGGCAAGACAAGAGAGATTTGTTATAGATTTGTTATAGTCCACCAAATAAACATTTGAACTTACAGACAAGATAATCAGGCTTACACGGGTTCAGCAGACGTGCACCTAATGACAACCACACAGTTCCGTGCAGGAGAACAATTTACTCCTTTCTGCTAGATTAACCACTTACCTACTGTGCACCTACACCCCCTTCCTGCCCAGACAAAATATAAGCTTCCGGCACTGCGTCGCTTTAACTGACAATTGCGCGGTCGTGCGACGTGGCTCCCAAACAAAATTGGCGTCCTTTTTTTCCCACAAATAGAGCTTTCTTTTGGTGGTATTTGATCACCTCTGCGGTTTTTATTTTTTGCGCTATAAACAAAAATAGAGCGACAATTTTTAAAAAAATGCAATATTTTTTCCTTTTTGCTATAATAAATAACCCAAAAAATATATAAAAAAAATATTTTTTCCCTCAGTTTAGGCTGATACGTATTCTTCTACATATTTTTGGTAAAAAAAAAATGCAATAAGCGTTTATCGATTGGTTTGCGCAAAATTTATAGCTTTTACAAAATAGGGGATAGTTTATGGCATTTTTTTTTTTTTTTTTTACTATTAATGGCGGCGATCTTAATTTTTTTATTGGGACTGCGACGTTATGGCGGACATTTCGGACACTTTTCTGACATTTTTGGGACCATTTACATTTATACAGTGAAAAATGCTATAAATATGCATTGATTACTGTATAAATGTGACTGGCAGTGAAGGGGTTAACCACTAGGGGGCGGGGAAGGGGTTAAATGTGTGTCCTATGAGTGTTCTAACTGTAGGGGGAGGGGGGGGTGACTGGGGGAGGTGACCGATTGTGTCCCTATGTACAAGGGACACAATCGATCTCCTCTCTCCCTGACAGGGACGTGCAGCTCTGTGTTTACACACAGAGCTGCACGTCCCAGCTCAGTTACTGAGCAATCGCGTGTGCCCGGCGGCGATCGTTGCCGCCGGGCACTCGCACGGGATCCCCGCAGAGCGGCGGGTGCGCGCGCCGCCGGCGTCGCGCGCACGCCCGCGGCTTTAAAGGGACATCACGTCATATGACGTGATGTCAGAACAATGGAGTCGTCTGCCCGCCGTCATTTGACGGTGGGCAGATGACAAGTGGTTAAACATATGTACCGATGCATACGGATTAGTGCAGATTAGAGCCACTTGGTGCCAATTAGTGCATAAATTAGGCAAGTTATCCAATTTAATGGATTCCACGTATTTAGTCAGGTAGAACATGTGTAACAGGAGTAACAGGAGTAACAGGTATGTGGTTTATGCGACTTAGAGGTTTAGGAAGGGAGGAGGACAAAAGGGTTTTACCCCTAGAGGTAACCTTTGGTAGTTTTCATGGAAAGAGAAAGCAGAGAAAAAAAGAAAAAAAAAAAGACAGTCCAGCAATCTTGTAATCCAGCAGTCTAGCAGGCAGCTTGCAAGCTACAGAACAATCTTACAGTTATAAGATTGTTATGTTTCTGTTCATAATCATCTTGTTAGTGATATAGAAATAAAATCCTACCATTACTTTTAATTTTTACTTTAAATGCTTTTCCATGATTCTCTGCTGCTGCCATTTTGCTCCATTTTTATGCTGTATACCTGTATAAGTGTTTTATATCGGGTCTTCTGGTATGTCTCCGCTCTAAAGTTATCTTGTTGACTTCAGGCACACACTGTACAGACGGTACATGCTGTGGGCTGCTCTCACCAGCCGCCACCGCTCTTCACAGCTCCACAGGTCTCATATAGATCACAGAGACCTCATCCAGGCTCACTACAGGCATCCCATCCATCCTGCGCATGAGAAGACCGCGTTAAGGACTCCATATAGATCACAGAGACCTCATCCAGGCTCACTACAGGCATCCCATCCATCCTGCGCATGAGAAGACTGTGTTAAGGACTCCACCACAGGCTGCAGGCTACGGAGATTACGTTTTAACTAAAAAAAATAGTGTTTAAGGGGGGCATGGCCTGGCACCGGAGCAAGATGGCGGCATAGTGGGAGAGCTCCGCTGTTCAGACCCTTAGACTTGTTAATAATTAGCTGAAACCCTTGGTTCTGAGCTGCCACAAAGGCAGGAAGGAACCAGACAATGGCCCGCTCGCAGATGGACCCCTCCACACAACTCAGCAAGACCACCCCGGCGATATTTCGCACGATCCCGTCGGACAAGCAGGCCACATCTCAAGCCGCAGACTTGAGTATGGAGCTACCCCCGTCCGACTCCTCCGCTTCCCCGGGACCTCCACAAAGGTACGGCTCCCTCACACGCACTGCGTCCTTCATGCATGGCTGACTTACAACAGGTAGCCCTGGACATTAAGACTGCCATGTTTGCTGCGATCGCCGATTTGAAAGGGGAGATTAGATCGATCGCAAACAGGGTGGAACACGTGGAGTCGGCCGCCATGACACACAGGGCAGCCATACAACAAGTGCAGAGGGCCTCTAACTCCCATGCACACCACCTTATGGACATGCACAGACACCTAGAGGACTTAGATAACAGGGGTCGCAGGCAGAACCTACGTGTCCGGGGGATCCCGGAATCCGTGGAGGGACCCCACCGCCTACAACAAGCAGTATGGGCAATCTTTAACTCTCTCCTGGGCAGACCACAGGATACCCCTGTAGAGATGGAGAGGTGTCACAGGGCGCTCCGACCCAAAGGCAGAGACAAAGATCCACCCAGGGATGTAGTTTGCTGCCTGGTGAATTTTGTCCAGAAAGAAGACATTTTGAGATTGGCCCGCAATCAAGCTAACTTGGAATATAAAGGGGCTCTCATACAACTGTTTTAGGACTTGTCAGCTATAACTTTGCAGCATAGAAGAGACCTGCGCCCTTTACTACAAGTGTTGCGGGACAGGCACATTGTTTATAAGTGGAAGTTTCCATTCTGCTTGCAAGCTACAGCTGGAAACAGAACGGCCTCACTTAGAACTCCTGCTGACTTGCAACAGTTCTGTGACACACTGGGCACCCCTGTGACTAACGTCCCCGACTGGTACAGCACATTCTTTCAGCCTGAACCCTGGATTCCCACCCGGATGGATGACACCCCGAGGTCTCAGAGGAGCAGACAGAGAAGACGCAGACCTTCTGATGTTTCCCCGTCTAGGGCTCGAGGAGACATGGAGACTGAGGAGAGCCCCGAGTGTTGCCGTCTTCAGTCTGGCGACGAACAGAGAACTAGGCACATTCTCCAGGCTGTGGTAAGCCGATTCCATCTTCGGACATGTACTCCCCCCCCCCCTACACTCACTCGGGTACTACTGGTCACCAACTTAAACACATGGCTACCCTATACCTGCTTCGTGCTGATCTGCCACTATTTTTTGTACTTCCTCGCGGGTGGTCACGGACATAAACAGCCGCGTGGGCTAGCAGGCAGGACTCTTCGAGAGAATGTGACGGACTCGCCCCGTGCTTTGGGGCAATGACTAACAAATTGAATTTGTCTATTCAGGGGCAGTTCTCCCCCTTTGTTGTTTTTTTTTCCCTTTTTTTTTTCATTTTTTTTTGTTTTTCTCTCTTTCTCCAGGTGACGGTACTCAGATGCGAGGAAGTGGACCATTACCTCCCATGCTTAGGACCCCTTCTCGCCTCAGGATGTTACTTTCTGTATACATTGGACGCTAGCCCTCTGGGGAAAGGGAATGTGATTATTTTCTCTTCTAGCGGTACCGTTCACTCACCTTGAGGATCTTTTGTAGCCCTAAGGCAATCATTGCTCCCTTCCCTCACAAGTGCATAAGCTTTGGAATATGTAAGTTTATGCTGTGTTTCACTATTTGTTGGATAATGTAAGTGTACTCTGGCCCCCCTTCTCCTTACCCTCCCCTCACCCCTTGCTGCACTTGCCTGCTGCTTCCCTCTCCCCCCCTTCCCTACCTACCCCCCTCCCTTTCTCCCCCTTCTATGGTGGCCATGTTCTGACTGTGTTCATGGGGCTTGTAAATTTATGTTGAGTGGGGGTGGAGGTAACTGAAATGGAGATTAGTTTTTGGTTGCTACACTGTATTCCAAGTGTTTTTATGGTTTTCGGGAGGGGATGCCTGTTGTGGCCTTTGGGGCTTCACCTCTGGTGTGGCCCGAGAGGCTCCAGGGTGTCCCTGGATTAAACTTCCAAATATTCTGGATGTGCTACTGGTCAGATCCTGACCCTGTCACAAGGGACTTGAGACTCAGAGTCCTCCAGGGTCAGCTGGCTATGAGCATATTAACAGTG
The DNA here is from genome assembly GCA_029574335.1 of Rana kukunoris. NCBI lineage: Eukaryota > Metazoa > Chordata > Amphibia > Anura > Ranidae > Rana > Rana kukunoris. The sequence goes on along the minus strand of CM056050.1, from coordinate 267,558,990 downwards.
GCCCACTTTTGTGGTGTTGCCTCTTTACAGCTTACTACAGACACCTGTACAAACCTAGGTTCCTTTCATTGTTATGTTGTTCTGTTTATTTGCAATGCACTAAGGTTTTGTGTGTTAAATGTTGTGTATGAGCTCCAGACACTCGTAAAGCCCCCCCTCATGGGAGGCGCCTTTGGGTGGGTTTAAGCCTAAAGGATCCCCGTGCGAGGGTCGCTCTCCCAAGGGGCATGTCTGAACACTATTTCATAAGAGATTTTATGTCTACAGGTGGGCAGGGTTTTTCCTGGAATTTGGGAAAGTTGGGAAAATGTGAGTCCAGTTATTAGTTCCCAGATGGGATTTGAGGGCTATGCCATCAGAGGGGGTGGGGCCGTGGGGAACCCATGGCTTTTTGATATGGGTGCTCTCATGGACTCACCCCTCCTTGTTGCTAACCAAAGGGTTTCTGAATTAAGGCACAGTTTTCTATTAGTCTGGGGGGTCTGGATGGTGTGATAGGTAGGAGAGTTTGGGTACAGGTTCACATCCCCACCTCAAGTGAGGCTGGGCCTCTCTTGTTCCCGCCGATATAGGATTGTGTTTTCTGGTTCTCGGATTACCCTTCCGTTCCTATAGGTAGTTTAGCGGGACTTAGATTACCTCCAGTTTGGTCCTTGGGCCCCGTCTTAGGGGTGGTCTTTTCGGGTTTGGGCAGACTTTACGGTTTCCTTCTTTTGACACTGCTAAAGTTGGATACAGGTCCCCTCTGTGTCCTCTGCTTGTAACGGGGGCAATCCTTCCTCTCTCTCTTTCTGACTTTTCTCTTTTCACCCACCCCCCCTATTTTTTATTTTTTATTTTACCTTCCCCCTACCCTCTCAGTCTATGGTAGTAAACAATAGGCTAGACCTCCCTACTTACTAATATCGCCAATGTAGCTGACCTCAAACAGGCGATCGGGGAATACTTCCGGCATAATGATACACCCGATGTATCTCCCATGACTCAATGGGAGGCACATAAATGCATCGTGCGGGGTCATCTGCTTTCCATGGCAGCGAAACGGAAAAAGGAATATGTAGCCCTTATCCAGGAGCTTACTGATAACATTTCTAGGCTAGAAACGCAGCAAAAAAACTCCAGGACCGTAGGGACATCGGCTGAACTAGCAGAGACAAGAACACTCTTACGTGAAGAACTGTACAAAAAAGCACGCAAACGTGTGATGTCACAGAAACTGTTCTATGAACATGGGAACAAGCCCGGTAGGCTCTTAGCGATATTCACACAAAAACGAGTCCTTTCCTCCACTATCCATCAGTTGAGAGACAAGCAAGGTGGAACCCATACTAAGATGGAAGAGATTGCTCGCCAATTTCAAGAGTATTACAGCACATTAGGGATGAGCCGAACATACCCGCGTTCGGTTCACACCAGAACATTCGAACAGACCGCGGGTTCACGCGAACATTTAGAACCCCATTGAAGTCTATGGGACTCGAACGTTCGAATTCAAAAACTATAATTTTAAAGACCAATATTCAATTTAATGTTGGAAAACGTCTTTCAGAACCCGGGTCTTGCCCCAGGGAACGAGTATCAATGGAAAAAAAGTTTTAAAAACAGTAGTTTTTCCGGAGCAGTCATTTTAATGATGCTTAAAGTGAAAAAAAAGAATCAAAAATTCCTTTAAATATCGTGCCTGCTGGGGGTCTATAGTAGTGGCACATGTTTAAAAATGTCCCTGCACAACATGAGATTACTCTCAGAAAAAAGTAATTAAATACTGCTTACGCCCGTGCTGTGTGGCAACAATATGTCGATTTTAGGGGTGGTGAGGGGCCATTACAATGCCAGATCTTGGCTCAATCAATTATTTTTTTGTGAAAGAAAAATTGTAGAAAAAAGGGAATCGCGTCAAAGATACTGTAATTGGAACGCAACAAACAGCCACGTGCAAAGTACTGCATCAAAATTTTTTATTAGGCGCCCCTGTTAAACTGGGGCTGAAAAATTGTGCCTTAGGCACAACACAACACTGCAACCCCTCCCAATAACTCTAATTGGAGTGCAATAAAGAGCAACGTGCAAAGTATTGCACCAACATTTTTTATTAGGCGCCCATGTTAAACAGGGGCACAAAAGATTGGCCTTAGGCACTGGTGGCGGAGCCCAGAAACAACATTTCTTACTAGCTATCAGCAAGAAAAGTGAGGAGAAGGATATTCCATCAGCAGCATAACAGGACAGTCACTCAGCATCAGCATACACAGTCTCAAAGGGATCCGACATTTCAACAAAAAAATATTATTCAGTAACATCAGCAGGTGCTTGGTAGCTGGTGTTGATCCAAGCCTGATTCATTTTGATGAAGGTCAGTCAATCAACAGAGTCGGTGGAGAGGCGCACCCTGTGATCGGTCACAAAGCCTTCATGTGCGTTCTGAAAGAACACTGGATGCAGGACAAGCCAGTAGCTCAATTGCGTACTGTGCAAGCTCTGGCCAGTGATCCATCCTCGAAACCCAGTAAGCCAGAGGTATTCCCGGACCATGTAAACCAGATACTGGCGATGGTTGCTGGAACTGGTCAGACCCTGGGGCTGCGGACTAAAAAATTGTCTGAACACATTGGTCAGCCGGCCACCTTCTCCACCGCTCCTTCTGTGACTCACCGAAGCCTCAGCAAGACGTTGTCCAGGGCCAGGTTTTGGTAACTACTACTACTAGGTTGTGTCTGGGTAAAGGGGGCCTTGAGAGGTAAGGAAGTCCTCCTCTTCCTCCCTATGTTCTGCCTCAAGGGCCCTGTCCATTATTCCACGTAGCGTGTGCTCCAACATGTGAATAAGAGGGACAGTCTCACTGATGCATGCATTGTCACTGCTCACCATCCTCGTGGCCTCCTCAAATGGTGACAGGACAGTGCATGCATCCCTGATCAAGGCCCACTGGCATGGGGAGAAAAAACCAAGCTCCCCTGACCCAGTTCTGGGTTGGGGGCTCCTTCACGAAATCGCCCACAGTACTTGAATCGCTTTGCTCCAGTATGTCACCTCAGAGGCACGTGATCTCAATGCTATATGCTTCCATGTTTCAGGCGCCCTTTACTCCTATGTAAACAGAACAGGCCTCCTGGGAAACCCGGCTGGGTAGACCAGTTGAGACAAGAGACTGGGAGAAGAACAACTGGTTTATTTTCAAGGGCTCATTGAGTGTGGGAATTCAGGAGAATGGCTACAAGATTAGAACACAGTGGTACTTCCGGTTCTGGCGCCGCATGGAGTAGCTGCTCCTCTCCTCGGCTCCCGCAGCACGACCTAAAAAAAAAAACGGCCTCAGGCTCCCAGCAGATCCCCCTCCACCCCCGGGCCACCCCTGCCACGCGATGGACCGGTTTGTAAAAAAATCGGGCGCTCGCACCCAAACGGCGCCGCCGGCTCTCCCGCAAATCAAGGCCCCGGTCTCGGCCTACTCGGATCCACATGCGGCGGCACCGCAAACGGCGATAGAGGTAAGCGGCATCTCACCTCCCCCTCACTCCTCGGGGACACCACCAATGGGAGATGATGCTACAGACCGCATAGCCCAGGCTGTAGCAGCCCTCCTGACCCCCATGATCGCTGCCTCCGTTGAGGAGGCAGTAAATGCTGGGATGGCACAGATTAAATCGCAGCTCAGTGAGCATGGCACCAGACTCAATGAGTTGGAGCATCACTTGTCAAATGCAGAGGATGAACTATACCAGGCTCCAGCCACCGAGCACGCACAAGACAAAACAAACCAATACATCTTACAAAAACTGGATGATTTGGAAAATAGATCCAGACGCAGTAATCTACGTTTTGTGGGGGTCCCGGAAACACTTCAATCGGCCGCACTCGCAGAATTCTGTGCCCAGCGCATTCCAGAGGCTTTGGGCCTCCCAGGCCCCTGCACAGTGGAAAGAGCGCACCGCATGGGGGCCTTTAACTCTGACCGCAAGACACTCCGGCCTATTATTGCTAAATACTTGAATTACTCCGATAAGTCCCTTATACTACAGAAATTCAGACAGGTTCGGCAGGTCCAGATTGACGGTCTAAGGATCTTGATATTCGCCGACTATTCGATTGAGGTATCTAAAGAGAGGAAAGCCTTCCAACAGATATGCACAGAACTTTTTAAGCAGCAAATCAAATTCACACTGGCCTTCCCGGCCATTCTCCACCTCAGGGCCCCGAATGGCGACCAGCTAGCCTTCCACGATCCCTCTGAAGCTGAGGCCTTCCTACGCTCCCACCAATCCGGACGTCAACATCAGACCCCCTCGAAAACCCCTCCGCTCAACCGCTCCCTGGATCAGAGAAGCCCTCGGAAAGACTCACCTAAACGCTTCAAGGGTACGGCCACGGATCCCTCCCGACCCAACCCGAACCACACCTGATCTGGCCTCCATGCCATGGACTCTGGCCTCCGCTCCGTTTTCCATCGGATCTCGTCTGAGGTTCTGCTCCGACCTTGCTACTGCTGTTCGCTGCCTTTCATGGCTCCCTTGCTCCCCCAGCGAGGACACATTGATTCCCCCTCCCTACCTGCAACAAAGCGCCCCTAGGCGTCTTCCCTGGGATGCCACCCTTGCCATTTTGTCTGCCTGACTTGTCACTCGCCCAGTCGCTAAGGTCACAGTTTATCCCTAGCTCTGCTTATCTACCGCGAGTAATATCTTGCTATACGGTGACTTCATTCTGTTTATTCATAAGTGTCATTGTAATGTCTCTTTTGTACTGGTGCCCCCCTGGACTCGCTGCTTTCAGCCATGACTCTAGTCCTCCCCTCTTACAACCCCCCCCACAGTCGAATGACAGCTTTTGCCCTATATCGGGTCCTCAGGTCTCATGCTGATGTGGTCGTGACATGGGAGCCGGCTCTCGCAGTGATCCCATGCGGAAAAAAGCGAAGTTCTCACATTTACTGTTATATTTGATGTTATTTTTGATGTTTTTGTTCCAGGCTCTTCCTTTGCCCCCTCCCCCTCCATCCCCTGTTATCTCCCATCTACCCGGCACTTACATTCGCTCATGCCCGCTGACTCCAACCCCCCGCGAGACACCACCGACGGTCCCCCCCCAGTCGCTTCAATCACCCCCCACGAACGGAACGGATACTCATATGTAATACCTTCTCAGACCCCCCCCCCTCCCGCTAATTTTATAACATGAAAATAGTCTCCTGGAACGTGAAGGGCCTTAGATCCCCTAATAAAAGGATGAAAGTCCTCCGTCACCTCAAACGACTCAAGGCTGACATAGCACTTTTGCAGGAAACCCATTTGGCCACTCCCGATTTTCACCGCATTCAGAAATTATGGGTAGACACATTTCTGGGCTCAGATGCCATTGGCCGCAAGGCCGGAGTCCTACTACTGATCCATAAAAATATCCCATGCACGGTCCTCGCGGTCCAATCCGATGCCCAAGGGCGTCTTCTCTCGGCTCACGTAAAACTAGTTACCAAGGAACTAGTAATATCTAATGTGTATGCCCCTAATAGCCCTGGCAGGACCTTCTACGGCGAACTATCCGCCTGGCTTCTACGAAACGCGCACCTTCCACATTTAGTCGGAGGCGACTTCAATGACATTATGCATCATTTGGACGACAGATCCTCCCCTAAACGCCACAAGTCAGGAACTGACCCCCCCACCCCAACACTTTTCGCATCAACTATGGACTCCCTCCGAGACCTCTGGCGCCTACAACACCCCACAGACAGGGAATTCACCTTTTACTCCAATCCCCACACCGTTTTCACTAGGATCGACTACTTCTTTGGCTCTGACGACTTAATCCCTATGCTATCTGCTACTGACATCTCTGACATTGCCATCTCAGATCACGCCCCAGTTCTAGTACACCTCCATAACCTTGACTTACCCCCCAATCCCCGGATATGGCGCTTCCCCTCTTATCTTTATAACCTGGCCGACTTCCAACAATTTATGGAAGGGGCTTGGTTGGAATACTCATCAGCTAACGCCTCTCACTCTGACAATCCCAACCTCTTCTGGGACGCCGGAAAGGCGTTCCTCAGGGGTCAGATTATCTCCTATGCCTCTTCCTTTAGACGAAACACCTTATCCAAATACAAATTAGCTAGTGCCCGACTACACCAGGCCCAAAGCGCTCTATATTTCTCTGACTCCCCAGATGACAGAAGGGAGTGGCTGGCGGCTAAGAGTTCTTTTGACACATGGGCTGACACTCTCCAACTGATTAAGAAGACGAACCTAGACGCTACTCTCCACAGGTTTGGTAACAAATCGGGCAAACTGCTTGCTAGGCTCTGTAAGGGCTCTTTCTGTCCCACCCATATTACGTCCCTAAGGGATTCCAAAGGTGCCATACATAGCGCACCTCACCGGATAAATGAGACGATGCTCAAATTCTACTCCTCTCTTTATGCCCCGGACCCTATTGATAAACAGGTGGCCGATACATTCCCAGAAAAATTGGTAATTCCCAGAGTCTCCCCTTCCCAGATAGAAGCCCTCAACGCTCCCATAACCTTACCTGAAATATCGGACGTTATTTGCAACCTTACCCCCTCCAAGGCACCTGGCCCTGACGGATTCACGGGTGAATTCTACAAGACCCTTCAAAAAATAGTGGAACCTACCCTCCACAAGGTTTATGTTGGCATGTGGTCCGGCGGTCCTTATCTACCATCGGGATCGCAGGCCATCATTAAACTACTAGCTAAAAAAGGCAAGGACCCCCTAGAACCAGGATCTTATAGACCCATCTCCCTACTAAACCTAGATGTCAAAATCCTCTCCAAAATCATAGCGAATCGTCTATCTGACATCATCCCCTCCCTGCATCCATCCAGCACAATCGGGCTTTGTGAAAGGCAGAACAGCCACTCTGAATATACGCAAAGTTATGCTAGCCCTAGAGCACGCAGCCCATCACCCAAAAGGAGACTTCGCCATTACAGTGCCTGCCGCCGAGAATGTGTTTTTAGCACGCCAGCATCGCGCTGAATCTCGGCGACAGGCTGCCGATATCTCGCACTCGCTGGAATAGTAAAAGCACATTCCAGCGAGTGCGTCATAGAAGCGACGGGGATCCGACGCGGATTCCCGCCAATTCTACACGTGGGCGGAGTTTGTTATGAATCCTGAAGGAGAAATCCCCGCCGGATTTTTAAAGAAAAATCCGGCATGGGTTCCCCCCTCAGGAGCATAACGGGCCCTTAGGTCTGTTATGGGTTGTAAGGAGACCCCCTACGCCGAAAAAACGGCGTGGGGGTCCCCCCACAATCTATAACAGACCCGTATCCAAAGCACGCCGGCCGGTCAGGAAGGGAGTGGGGGCGAGCGAGCGCAACCCCCCCCCCTCCTGAGCCGTACCGGGCAGCATGCCCTCAACATGGGGGGGTTAGGTGCTCTGGGGCAGGGGGCGCACTGCGGCCCCCCACCCCAGAGCACCCTGTCCCCATGTTGATGAGGACAGGGCCCCTTCCCGACAACCCTGGCCGTTGGTTGTCGGGGTATGCGGGCGGGAGGCTTATCGGAATCTGGAAGCCCCCTTTAATAAGGGGGCCCCCAGATACCGGCCCCCCACCCTAAGTGAATGAGTATGGGGTACATTGTACCCCTACCCATTCACCTGCAAGAAAAGTTTAAACACAAATAAACCACACAGTGTATTGAAATATTTTATTAGTTGGCCGCCGGGGGGGGGGTGTATGATCGCTTTTATAAAAGCGCCCCCCTCCGGCGGGCTTCTGCGGGGGGGGTGGGTGCCGCTGTTCTTCACCGCCGTCTGGTTCTCTTCTGCCGCCGGGGGGGGCGCTTTGATAAAAGCGCCCACCACCCGGCGGGCTTCCTTCGACATCTTCGGCGGCGGGGGGGTCTTCTCCCACTCTCCGGGGTCTTCTCCCGCTCTCACGTGCTACCTACCGGAGCATGATGGGACTGCGACGTCACAAGACAGGCCTATATAACTCGCTGCGAGCCGCGCGCCAGCCATAACAGCGGAAGGAAGCGTCGCGTCAACATCTGGAGAAGAAGAAGAGAAGATGACGTCACAGAAGAGGGGACTCGCCGCCGCCAGTAATTGAGCTAACACACGAAGATAGCGGCGGCGAGTCCTGAAGAAGAAGAAGACCCCCAGAGAGCGGAGAAGACCCCCGGAGAGCCGTAGAAGACCCCCGGAGAGCCGGAGAAGACCCCGGAGAGCGGGAGAAGACCCCGGAGAGTGGGAGAAGACCCCCCCGCCGCCGAAGATGTCGAAGGAAGCCCGCCGGGTGGTGGGCGCTTTTATCAAAGCGCCCCCCCCGGCGGCAGAAGAGAACCAGACGGCGGTGAAGAACAGCGCCACCCACCCCCCCGCAGAAGCCCGCCGGAGGGGGGCGCTTTTATAAAAGCGATCATACACACCCCCCCCCCCCGGCGGCCAACTAATAAAATATTTCAATACACTGTGTGGTTTATTTGTGTTTAAACTTTTCTTGCAGGTGAATGGGTAGGGGTACAATGTACCCCATACTCATTCACTTAGGGTGGGGGGCCGGTATCTGGGGGCCCCCTTATTAAAGGGGGCTTCCAGATTCCGATAAGCCTCCCGCCCGCATACCCCGACAACCAACGACCAGGGTTGTCGGGAAGGGGCCCTGTCCTCATCAACATGGGGACAGGGTGCTCTGGGGTGGGGGGCTGCAGTGCGCCCCCCTGCCCCAGAGCACCTAACCCCCCCATGTTGAGGGCATGCTGCCCGGTACGGCTCAGGAGGGGGGGGGGCGCTCGCTCGCCCCCACTCCCTTCCTGACCGGCCGGCCGGCTTGCTTTGGATACGGGTCTGTTATGGATTGTGGGGGGACCCCCACGCCGTTTTTTCGGCGTAGGGGGTCTCCTTACAACCCATAACAGACCTAAGGGCCCGTTATGCTCCTGAGGGTGGAACCCATGCCGGATTTTTCTTTAAAAATCCGGCGGGGATTTCTCCTTCAGGATTCATAACAAACTCCGCCCACGTGTAGAATTGGCGGGAATCCGCGTCGGATCCCCGTCGCTTCTATGACGCACTCGCTGGAATGTGCTTTTACTATTCCAGCGAGTGCGAGATATCGGCAGCCTGTCGCCGAGATTCAGCGCGATGCTGGCGTGCTAAAAACACATTCTCGGCGGCAGGCACTGTAGGTGGTCAATCTCGCCGAGAAAGGGAGCGAGATTGACACAATATCCCAGTCACCTACTGTATCAAGCTAGACGCCGAGAAAGCCTTCGACAACGTCAGCTTCAATTGGCTTGCTTTGACTATGTCGAAAATGGGCTTCTCGGGGCCGTTCTCCCACCTCATTGACACTATGTACTCGAACCCTTTAGCCAAACTAGTGGCCGCGGGCTTACTCTCTGGCAGCTTCCGTTTACATAAAGGCACCCGCCAGGGATGCCCTCTATCCCCACTCCTGTTTAATTTTGCCCTAGAACCCCTGTCCAGACACCTCTCCCAGATAGCACCCCTTCATGGTATTCAAATCGTAAACCACGATCTGCGCACCTCCCTGTTCGCGGACGACGTCCTTATTTTCTCAGCCGACCCCTCCTCCGACATGCCCACCATTAAAAAGGTATTCGATATATTCCGATCCTGCTCGGGCCTTCGAATTAATTACGCCAAAAGTGAAATCCTTCCTTTAGGAATCAAGCCCACCCCCTTCTGGTCCCTTAACTCCATCTTCACTGTGGCCAGGTCCCATATCACCTACCTCGGTATTAAAATCGGGAAGACGCCCTCCTCCCTATATTGTCTGAATTATCCCCCTCTGATAGCAAAAATATCTCAGGAACTGGTGAACTGGATGGATCTGCCCCTTTCGCTCCTAGGAAGATGTCACCTCGTTAAAATGGTTAGTTTTGCTAGGTTGCTGTACCCAATGCAAACCATTCCACTGCTCCTCCGCCACAAGGATATTAAACAAATTGAATCGGCCATTTCCAAATTTATCTGGCGGGGCAGAAGACCTCGTATTGCTATGAAAAAACTCTTTCTTCCCAGGGGCGAAGGGGGTGTCAGCCTCCCAAATGTAAAAACATATAATTTAGCATGTTTGCTCAGAATCGGCTTGGATTGGATCTCTCAATCTTCACGTTACTCCAATTACTCTCTGGAATCTGCAATGGCTCACCCATTTACCCTCACAGCCCTCCTCCACTGCAAATGGAAATCTGTCCCTCCCCTGTACCAACGCAATCTCCTGCTAAGAGACACTGTTATTGCTTGGAGAGAAGTCAGGAAAAGCCTCCGGTTGTCCCCTTTTATATCCCGACACCTACCAATTCAGGGAAACCCGAGCTTCCCCCCAGGAATGGACAACAGACCCTTCCAAATCTGGCAGGACAAAGGCCTCACTAAGTTTTCATCCCTATGCGATGCTTCCTCTGGTTGCCCCCTTCCCTTTGAGACGATTGCCGCAACCTTCTCACTACCTCCATCCCACGTGTTTCATTTCTGGCAATGTACCAGCTTTTTAAAAGCCACTTGTGAAGTTGCTGCAAAACGTTTCTCCCCCAACTTTGCTGACAAGCTTCTTGCTGAGGGTTCCTACAAGATCTCTGCCATCTACAGACCACTACTCCTGCAAACTACCCCCTCCTTACTCTCCTCATCTGCAGCCAATTGGGGAAGGGACTTCCCAGATGACGACCTGTTGGACAAACTGCTGCAGGGGCTCAACAAAGTACACCGCTTGACTCCTAATGAAATCTGGAGAGAAACCCAGCTAAAGATCCTCCACTGGGCATTTATTCCTTTTCTACACTCGGCCACTGACCAAAGCTCTGCTACTTGCCCCCTGTGCCACCAACAGAGGCCCTCCCTAACCCACCGCTTCTGGTCTTGTTCGTTTATATCCTCTTTCTGGGATAAAGTGCTGGCCTACATCTTCAAAATCACTTTGCTAAACCTACCCAAGGACCCTCTGCTCCTTATTTTTGGCTACTGGGACCCCCTGCTACTGCAACGATCGCGGCTGACAGGACCCTCCACATCAGACTTCTCGCCCCCTGCTGCTGTCAACAAAGACTGGCCTCTGATTTGCCTCCTTGTTGCATGCAGGGCTATTCTGAAGAACTGGACCTCCTCAAACTGCCCTTCTGAATCTCAACTACAGCGAGAGCTCCTCCTTCTATATAGAGAACGTTCCACCACGGACTTCAACCGCAAGACCGCCAAATCTCGGTTTCTGTCAACCTGGGGTCCCTTCATGCACTCTACTCTCTCCCCAGAGGAATGCTCCAACTTTGAGCATTTCACGTTCTCCTACTTCAAATCTCCCCCGCCATCTATACCTAGAAGGAATAACCTCCCATAATGCCTTGGAGGCCTCACCGCTCTGTCACGATATTGTAATGCAGGTTACTGTTCCAATTTGTATCCTCCCTCATACCTCTCCTCTGGTGCTCGCAAACCCACAGTGCCCCCCCTCCTCCCCTCCCCCCTCCCCCCTAGAGGGTACCTTCTACGAAGCGCTACAGATAACTTGTTTTCTGCTCATATAGTTTCTTAGGTCCATACCTGTGTCTAAGATCTACCTAGTTCACCAGAATGTTGTTTGCTGCTATTTGTTGAATATTGTTTTGATTGTATCCTTTCTACGCCTGCCTGGAAGGTACTAGGGTATATCTTCGCGCTGATATCCCCTATTCATACACCTTTCACCGCTACAAAGTATATACTTTACTTGTATCTTGATTGCTACATCCGCCAATGTCCCATACCCTCTGGCTATGTTACTGTTTTATTGTGTTTTCCTTTACTTCCCCCTTGTATGACCTTTTAAAACTCAATAAAAATTATTTGAAAAAAAAAAAAGAACACAGTGGTATAGGACACCGTATATTGTACACAAATTTCCCCCCTCAGTACCGGATAGGTGCTGGAGGGCTTTGGGCACCTTCCTCCATATCTGGTGGGAATGTCCACTGATTCAACCATATTGGCAAAAGGTGCATGACGTGACGGCAGTCTCTTCGCTCCCCCTGGAGTTTTCACCAGCACAGTACCTCCGTCATCTCTCAAAAATATCTAAAAAGAGGTATCGCAACTCGTGTTCACTGGGGAGCCGCCGCACCACCTACTGTTAAAGAGTGGGTGGCTTGCATTAACCACACTGCAGCGATAGAGGAATTGATCTGCATTGCACATGACACAGTCCCCAATTTCACCTCTGTTTGGAATGAATGGTTTGAGTCCTGCAATACAGTACAAGACTCTTACTCAGATTACGAGCTGATTGAGAACCCAGCGGGTTTCTCCAAGTGATGACCAGTCTGACATTGCTAATCTTTTTTTCTCAATGTGATGTAGACGGCGGGGGTGGTGGGCCTTCCCACCTACCTCCTTAAATATACCCTTTTGTGACATGTTGCTCTTCCTCCCTGCCCCCTCCCCCCTTTTTTTCTCTCCTCCCCTCTCCTTCTCTCCCTCCCCCTCTTTGTCTCTGCTCTGTTTCTTCTCCTCCTTTTCTTCTCCACTTGGGTCGAGCGGCATGGGTGAGCAGGATGGCCTTTAGCCACCCCCCTTGCTCATGTCCACTGGAACAGGAGGATCCGGGTGAAAAATGGGAGACCTGACTTGGCAGTGATGGGGTATGGGTTAATCATTGTCTTTAGGGGGACATAGGAGCCTCTGAACGTAAGCAAGGTGGTATGTTACTTCTAGTTCATCTTGACACACATCTCCCTTGGGTTTGTTTACGGACGAGATGGTTTATACTGCTTCTGTGATTATTCTCTGATACATACCTTGCATGTTAAGCTCATCCCTGTATCCTACTGTAAACATTTTGTTGTAGATTAGTGTTGCTCACGAATATTCGCATTGCGAATATTCGCTACGAATATTGCATATTCGAGTATTCGCGAATAACGCGAATATCGCGGCGAATATTCGCTATTTCGAATATTCGAATGTTTTAAATTTTTTTTTAGAACAGATCACATCCTAGAGATCCCCATCGACGTCTAAAAGCATTGCTGGTATGATTAGAGACCTTGGGCCGAGTAGCTGCAGCGCTCATTTTATATTGCCGAAAAATCGCAATGCGATTATTCGGTAATAGCGATATCGCGCGATTATTTTATATTATAATATATTACGAATATTCTGAGCCAATCAGAGTGCTCCATTCCGCATTTCTCGAAATTTCGCAATTATTTTATATTGTAATATATCACGAATATTCTGAGCCAATCAGAGTGCTCCTTCCGCATTTGCCGAATATTCGCAATTTTTGTGTATTGTAATATATCACGAATATTCTGAGCCAATCAGAGTGCTCCTTCCGCATTTCTCGAATATTCGCAATTATTGTGTATTGTAATATATCACGAATATTCTGAGCCAATCAGAGTGCTCCTTCCGCATTTCTCGAATATTCGCAATTATTGTGTATTGTAATATATCACGAATATTCTGAGCCAATCAGAGTGCTCCTTCCGCATTTCTCGAATATTCGCAATTATTTTGTATTGTAATATATCACGAATATTCTGAGCCAATCAGAGTGCTCCTTCCGCATTTCTCGAATATTCGCAATTATTTTATATTGTAATATATCACGAATATTCTGAGCCAATCAGAGTGCTCCATTCCGCATTTCTCGAATATTCGCAATTATTTTATATTGTAATATATCACGAATATTCTGAGCCAATCAGAGTGCTCCATTCCGCATTTCTTGAATATTCGCATTCGCAATTCGCAATTCGCAATTCGCATTCGCAAAAATTCGCGAAAATTCGCAATCATTTAATTTCCAAAAAATATCACGAAGATTCGTATTTAGCGAATATATGTCGAATATTCGACTATATATTCGAGATATATCGCGAATTCGAATATGGCATATTCTGCTCAACACTATTGTAGATCCTCTTGTGCTGGCTTACTGCATCTGTCGAGTTTTCTGTTATGCCAGTGGTATTGTTCCTTCCCCCTTTTTTTTCCTTAATAAAATCTTTATGGTTAAAAAAAAAAAAAATAGTGTTTAATTGTTTAACAATGTTTCTTATATAGGTTTATTAACCACCGAGCCTGTTTTTCAGACTGTTTACAAGTTTAAAACAGTTTTTTGCTAGAAAATTACTTCGAACCCCCAAACATATATTAATTTCTAACACCCTAGAGAATAAAATGTCTGTCATTGCAATACTTTTTGTCACACCGTATATGCACATCGGTCTTACAAGTGCAAATGTTTTGGACTTTTTTTATTAAAAAATAAAACAGTAAAGTTAGCCTAATTTTTTTTATATTGTCAAAGATAATATTATTCTGAGTAAAATGATACTCAACATGCCACGCTTCAAAATTGCACCCGCTCGTGAAATGCCATCAAACTTTTACCCTTAAAAATCTCAATAGGTGACGTTAAAAAAATTCTATAGATTGCATCTTTTGAGTTACAGAGGAGGTCTAGGGCTAGAATTATTGCTCTCGCTCCAACGATCGTGGCGATACCTCACTTGTGTGATTTGAACACCGTTTTCATATGCTGGCACTACTCGTTAGTTTCTGTGAGCTAGTCAGGACGGGGCGCTTTAAAAAAAAAATGTTGTTTTCTTATTAAATTGATAATTTTTTTTTACACTTTAAAAAAAAAATGGGTCACTTTGATTCCTATTACAAGGAATGTAAACATCCCTTGCAATAGAAAAAAGCATCACAGGTCCTCTTAAATGATATCTGGGGTCAAGAAGACCTCAGATCTCATATTTAGACTAAAATGCAATAAAAAAAGTGTAATTTGAAAAAAAAAAAAAAGTGCCTTTAAGACGCATAGGTGGAAGCAACCTTTTTACGTTGCTTCCGCCCTGCTATGCTATGGAGAGGGTGGGGGCCATCTCGTATCCATGGCAAGCAGCATGAAGGACCCAATCTCCTCCGCCGCTGTCAACAGGTCCAGTAAGCGGCGGGAGGGGGGGCCCTCTTCCGCTGCCGAAAACTGTGACCTCGTGGCTAATTTGCTGCAGAGGCCATCATTATCGTTTACAGGACCAACCACGGAAAATATGAATATCTCGGTTGTGGCAGCAGATGCTGCCATTACCGAGATATTCATCTTTAAAGTGATGACGTATATGTACATGAGCCGGTCCTTAAATGGTTAAATGTATTGGTAATAATAGGTGATCAGTGTAACTTATATTCATTATACATTATATGTATTGTAATTTTATGATAAACGTGTACCAATACAGTATATTGTTATAAGATGGCTGCAAGATTTATCTGTTATTTTGCATTGGGCATCTAAATTGAAATTTCCACATATTTTATTCATTTATATACATTTTTGTGTCCCCTGGTGTGGAAGTTGATTAAATTAGACTCCTTCCAGGTTAAATGGTGTTATCTCTGCTCCCCTGAGGGACTTATGCGATCCGTCAATCACTCTTGTTTACTCGGTTGCCATGGAAGCTGCCAGAGTTATTTCAGTAGCGGGTTATATACTATAAATTGTCAAATACTCCAGCGCAAATATATACTAGTGTAAAAGGTGTATATGATATTTGCTGTTGACACTGAAAAAGTGTTTACACTTACACGTGTTAATCAAAATTACTTAATGTAAACACACGTCTGTGGACCAATGATTTCTTCAATATCCACTAGTTACATCAATAGTGAATGTTGTGTGTCAATTGCTCATATGCCATCCATCCATCTACGCACAGGTATCCATTACCTGCATATGTGAAATGTCACATATAGTAATATTTTTGTCTTAAAATGTTGATGATCCTCTCCAATAGTGTAACGCCATCTTATTAGTACATTAGCATTCTGCTTTTATATTCATTGTGCATTACCGCTCTCACCTTCTCACTTGTACCCAATGTCTATTGGGTCAACTGCGCTTTTTGCTTGTTAGAGTTTCTGTATTCCTCTGCATGCCTCTTCCATCACCACTGAAAATTCTGCAAAGTCGATCCAGTGCCATCCTGGGTGATCCCAACGAATACCCTCATGTTATTCCCTCCTTGTTACAATGCCTTTCTGACCCAGATTCCTTTCACATGTGTGGGTTGGCTGTACTCACCTACCCTTGATATACAGGCTCTACTCCTGATTATAGGGGCAGAGCCATCTTACCAAGCAACATTGCGTTTGAATGATTGGGAGCTTTCCTTAGCACTGTTAAGCAAAAAATATGGCTGTTTTATATAAAATGTCCTTGCATTTCTGTGCAGAGGAGATCAGCACACTATCTAGGGGAAAGTGCATTTAACCTACTGTTGCTTCAGTGTTCATCTTCTGAAAGTGAGCACTGAGCTGCTATTCACATCTTGTTGGGGAAGCAAGTGACAGTTGATACACAATGGTATAGAAAAATGAATTTTGCAAGAGGTCCTACACACACAAATTTTGTCCATGAAACCTTGCAACCCAGAATTACCTTTAGGCCGCCATGTCAAACAGATGCACAATTTTTAATCCTGGGTCGCATCCACCCAGGTCTACTTGGAGACTGAACAAACGTCTTCCCCAGCTGGAACTGAGATGGAACTCCAATTTAAATGCCAATGTTTACAGTGACTGAAATTCCTCTTGATGTCCACCCGGGGGGGGGGGGGGGGTGTGTTTTGGTTTGGTTTCCTTCCTGCCTGCGTCCTCACCCGGTGCACAAAGGCTGTTTCCTGCTCATCGCTCAGTGAGGGGGCAGGGGCGGCCATCCCATTGGCTGGCCTCTAATGCAGTGGCACAGATTTCTCTTTCCATGAGATGCTTGATGGGGTGGATGCTGGGCCATCTAATCAAGCCGTTATCCAGCTACCGGCCCCCATCCCCTAGCTATCAATTAGCCTTGCTATATTTAGATAGCAGTTTTTTATGTGCTGTCCATTGATTCTTTGACCATGCAACCATGTGCACAGACCAACCGATAGACTGCAGGTAAGCACTACTTCTGCTGTGTCAATGCTAATATCAGGCAAATCGAATAATCTATTACTAGTAGTAACCATTTCATCTATTGCATACTTTTTTTTACTGCATTACAGCTTCTGGAGGCATGACTCTGGATTGACCCCTTTCCAGTGCCCCCCTGTTCATATTGAGACCCAAGTTATGAGTTAATGACAAGACAAGAAATCGTCTCTGCAAAGGTCCAACTGTAGTTTGAAAAGAACAGTCCCATAGTAGTTGGTATTGTGATAAGTCCAATTATTCACATAAATCAGGACAGGACATTCCAGCGTATGAGCTTTCACAGACAAGCATAAGACTAGAGCTTGGTCAATAAAATTTGCCACAGGTTCACAAAGGCCAGCAGCTCATGAGACCCAGACCCATAATGGATAGTGGCAAGGATCTTTAAGAAATTGTCCTTTTGAAGAGTTGAAAGTAGACCTAGGGTGACCTTTTCACAATCACCTAGGGTCCTGGAGTTTCCAGGACGTGTGGGGCTAGATTAAAGCATATGACCTTTGAGGCTCCAATATGAACAAATTTCCATGCGATGACACCAAGTGTTCCCGAGCAGATAAATGAGTGGAACCTAGTTTATCAGGTTCCTCTTCAGACATGGCACTGGAGGGGGCAGAAATGAATGTCAAGAAGGGCATAGGTTCCATCTCAACACACACCAATAAAAATAAGAGATACAGTAACTCCACATAAGGAAAAGTATATCAAGTTAATGTGTGTAAATGCAAGTATCCCAAACTGACTAAACAGTAAAAAATAAAAAAAGGTAATTAGGGATAAACTTAAACATATCAAAGGTTTATCGAGAGACACAATACATAACAGTCATCCTTACTTGCATGACACCCTCAGCCTAAAAAACACTATGGGCCAGATTCAGGTAGATGCGCGCATCTTTTCGCCAGCGTATCGCATCGCATATACGCTGCGCTGACGCAAACTAGCGAGTGAATTACAGTATTCACCAAGCGCCTGTCCGTTACTTTGCGCCGGAGTAACGGAAATGCGCTGGCGTAACCCGACGCAAGTGGAAGTGGGTGTGATCATATGTAAATGATGGGCGGAGCCCAGCGCAGAGGCTTACGTTCAGCGCATCATCCACGGAGCATGCGCAGTGAGGCTTCACTCGGCCCCCTGTGCGCATGCTCACAACTTCCGTCGGCACCACTTCACGGGAAACGTCAGCGCAATGTGTTTTAATGAGTTCCTCCACGGCAAAAAAAGTCGTAAGACCAGCCGGGAGAGGAAGCAGGGCATCCTGGAGACCATTGCTGGCAGGGTGAATGTTTTGGGGTACTCCACCCGGACTGCTGGCGATATCCAAAAAAAAAATTAATGACCTGCGGCGCAAGGTCCGTGGCAAGGTGGCCACCATCAGGAGGCATGAGAGGGGCACGGGTGGTGGACCCCCATGTGCGGTCAGCCTGACCACGGAGGAGGAGGTGGTCGCCCGCTGCCTGGACAGGGAGCAGTTGGAGGGGGTCCCTGGATATGACTCCGTGGAGGAAGGCTCCAGGACAGGTAAGTGATTTTTACCCCCTTTTTGGTGTGTTGCATATGGGGGGGGAGGGTACATGTGCCAATTGTGTGGGACCACCAACATGTGTCTGCTTTGTGTCATCCACAGATGACGGAGCTGGGCCATCATCTGTTAGCGGCCAGTCCACCCCATCCCCCCAATGGCATCCTGTGCCCGAGCCCATGGGTGGTGAAGAGACCGAGGTGGAGGAGAGTGCCCACACCTCACCTGCAGAGGTGGTTGAAGAGCAGCCTGTTGTGGCAGAGCAGGACATAATTTTATTTTTGGAAGAGTCCTCCACTTCTGCAGGGCCCTCTGCAATACCCTCCCCCATCCTAGGAAGCCCCTCAAGGGCGACTCCATCCCCCTGGGGACAACCATCTACTGGCCCCAGGAAGGCCACCCGTAAGACCAGGGGAGTGTCTGATCTGGTCCAGGACCGGGTGGCGAGGGATCACGCCAGGCAGACCCAGCAAATGGGGGACATAGTTGGGCACCTGGACAGAGTGGCTGACAACCTGTGCTCCGTGGCCCAATGCAGTGCAGGATGTCAGCTGCAACTGCGCTGCAGTGGTGACCAGTCTGGGGGAGGTGCAGGGTGATATAAGGCACCTCACTGCAGCCGTCCAGGCAAACACTGCTGCCATCCGGGACCAGGGGAGGCAGAGTCGGCGGGCCCAACAATACCAGGTCACCCAGCAGCTCAGGATGCAGGCCCAGCAGCTCAGGATGCAGGCCCAGACCAACTCGTACCTCGGCCGGATTGCCGTGGCCTTGGAGGGCATGCAGGCCACACCTGCCAGGAGTGGCCCACCCGGGGATCAATCACCTCCAGATGCCCCCCCACCCCCACCCACTCCATCCAGGCAGCTGAGGAGCCAGAGAGGGGCCACCAGAAGGAGCCCCCGGCATCCCAGATGATTTTTTTTTTGTTTTGTTTTTTTTGAATGCTCAGGATATGAGATTTTTATTTTCTTGATTATTAATGCTCAGGACATGAGATTTTTATTTTATTCTTAATGCTCAGGTTATGAGTTTTTTTATTTGTGATTATGCTCAGGACATGAGATTTTTATTTTATTCTTAATGCTCAGGTTATGAGTTTTTTTTATTTGTGATTATGCTCAGGACATGAGATTTTTATTTTATTGATACTGCACATGTTGCAGTGTGAATGGTGTGTGAATGTGAGGGGGTGGCACTCCTGCCAGTAAGGAGTGTCACTCTCGGCCGTGGTGGAGAAGTTATCCCAACGGCTGTATGAATGACGTGTGAAAGGTGTATGAATGGACAGCGACATCATTGGGGCCTTGACGCTGGCGTTGCTGCTCCCAAGTCCTACATGTTGGACTTGGGCTAATCCAATGTGATGTGGATGTGGTGTGTGTGATCTAGGGACATCAGTGGTGTGCATGCGTGCATTGTCCGTGTGATCAATGTTTTGGTTTAGTGTCCAAAGATGCCTACGGCGAGGACCCTTCTGACTGCTCTTCCATCAGCTGAATGGGTCTCCTCTGGCAGGGGGGGGCTGTCTGGTTGGGGGGTCAGGTCATCACGTATGTCAATCTGCAGGCCTTTTCTCATGGCAAAGTTGTGCAGAATGCAACATGCACCGATGATCTGACACACAAAGGTAGGGGAATACAATAGGGCCCCCCCAGACTTATCCAGGCAGCGGAAACAGGACTTCAGGAGCCCAAATGTTTGTTCCACCACTGCACGGGTTTTGATGTGTGCCTCATTGTATCTTCTCTCTCCTCTGGTTTGGGGGTTCCGGAAAGGAGTCATTAGATGGGGTCCCAGTGCATATGCAGAGTCACCTGTAAGGGAAAAGATAGGAGGATGTTAGTCATGCATGTGGCCCTTGTGATGTGTGCATCATGGGAGGGGATAGTCATGCCTGCCATCCATGTCACTCACCAACCAGCCAGCTGTCCCCATACATGTTCTGTTCGAATTCCGTTGGGATGGGGCTCTGATTGTATATGAAGCTGTCATGGCTGGATCAGGGGTGTTTGGCACGGACGTGCCATATGAGGCATTGGGCATCAGCTATCACCTGTACGTTGATGGAATGCCAATGCTTCCGATTGCGGTATATGTGCTCTGTGGCACTGAGGGGCTGTAGGGCCACATGTGTGCAATCAATGGCCCCCACAGTGCGTGGGAATCCTGCAATGTTGTAGAAATCTGTCATTGCCTTCAGCCACAGCTCCTCGGTTGTGAGTCTGATGAACTGGTTGGACATGCGTCTGAGGATTGCAGGGACAACCTGGTGCACACATCTGCTCATGAAGGACTGTGACATCCCAGCCACCACTCCACTTGTACGCTGGAATGATCCACTGGCAAGGAAATTAAGTGTTGCCAGTACCTTCACCAGTGGCTCCACTGCTTGTGAGCGGTGTGTCTTGCTGCTGATGTCATCCTGCAGGGTTGTGG
Source organism: Rana kukunoris (assembly GCA_029574335.1). Classification (NCBI taxonomy): domain Eukaryota; kingdom Metazoa; phylum Chordata; class Amphibia; order Anura; family Ranidae; genus Rana; species Rana kukunoris. Next base: position 267,538,079 of record CM056050.1, on the reverse strand, counting down.
TTAGTTCAAGTATTGCATCAGGGCTGAATCTGAAGAGGCGATACACCTCCTCATCCCCCACGCCAAAGAGGCTCATGTGCGTGCGGTATATCCTCTCACGTGCCCGCCTCCTCTGTACCTGGCGACCCAGTACTAGTGCTAGGACCGCGACTGGCCCTGGCATGTTGGCACACAGAGGTGTTGTCCTTGCACGTGTGGTTGTTCAGCTTGCTAGTTTCGTCGGTAACGCTGCTGCTGTAGCTGCTCTCCTGCTGACCTGTGGCCGTCTGGAGTAAAGATAAAGCAGCTATTTGTAGAAATAACTTTGCGCCGGGCAGACGAGATACGCGCGGCGCATGTAGCCAGCGTATGGTGCTAATCTGTTCGCGAATCGGGAAATCTCCCTCATTTGCATATTTGCATGGCACATCAATAGGCGCGACGGATGCGACGTGCGAAAATATGCGCTAACGATACTCTGGGAAAGTTAAGCCGATCGGAAAGGCCCGTTTTCTGGCGCATCTAGGTTGGTGGGTACGGCCACATAGATACAACGGCGCATCTTTACAGTTACGCAGCGCATATCGATTTACTCCAGCGCAAGTCTTGCTGAATCTGGCCCTTTGTAGTTTAATGTTGTCAACAGCCCTTAAAGGTTCTCATGAAGCCCAAAATATCTGGAAACACTAAAATGCAGTCAAATTGAAACATAATAAAAATTAAATGCAAGTATGATCATAACGCATTAAGCCCCCAAAGGTAACTTGCTGCCAAATGAACAATGATACTAAGCAAAATGATAGCTGAATGAACAAATTCACTGCTGTAACTTAAGTATTGATGAGCCTACACAGGCAGACAAACCAGTATAAATGGCAAATAGAAGAAAAGCCAATAGACCGATTTCCAGGACACACTGTAATGATATAACAACAAACTCGGAGTATAATTGTATTTCCGGTTATCAAACAGGTTTTTCTAATTCTAGTTAGGCATTGAGGAAGGCATTGATGTGAGCCCAGGGAGAGGGGGTGGCCAAGAGGGACAGCAATTTGTCAGTGATGATGTTCCCCCAGCTGGAGCATACTGCCAGGTTGTTGACAGTGATGAGGAGGGAGGGGATGATGAGGTCACTGACTCTACCTGGGTGCCTGATAGGAGAGAGGAGGAGGAGGAGGAGGAGGACGACGACGAGGAACAGGCACATCTCCCAAGAGGCAGGATGCCCTCCAGGGGTCAGCTTAAGGTCACACCCACTGCATTACAGCGCACATCTACGATGCTTGTGCATGGCGCTGCTGTGTCTGACCGGTACAGCAAAAGTTCTTTGGTGTGGGCCTTTTTTGAAACATGTCCACAAGATCGTACCTTTGCTATTTGCAACTTATGTCGCAAGCGTATCTCGCGTGGCCAAAACATCAACCACCTGGGTACCACATGCTTGTCCAGACATATGTCGACCTGCCATGCAGCTCGTTGGCAAGCACACCAAAAAGACCCACACCAAAGACAAAAGCGTACCCCCCCTTGCCCTTCTGGGACCTCCAACCCCAGTAGACCCCTGCAGTGAAGGTGTAGAAATAGGTGTGTCACAAGATAGTAGTAGCGGTCAATCTACTGATAGTACCAGGCAAATTTCCCTGCCCCAGCAGCGCCGAAAGAAGTACAATCCCAGCCATCCACATGCCCAGCAGTTGAATGCTAGCTTAGCGAAATTGCTAGCACTTCAACTGCTACCTTTTCAGTTGGTAGATTCTGCCCCCTTCCGTGAGTTTGTGCAATGTGCAGTACCTCAGTGGCAAGTACCAAAACGCCACTTTTTCTCATGGAAGGCTATTCCGGCTCTCTACCGGCATGTGGAAGGCAATGTCCATGCCTCGCTGGACAGGGCAGTCAGTGGTAAGGTGCATATTACCGCTGACTCATGGTCCAGCAGGCATGGACAGGGACGCTACCTGTCTTTTACGGCGCATTGGGTGACTCTGCTGGCAGCTGGGAAGGACGCAGGGCAAGGTCCAGTAGTTTTGGAGGTTGTTCCGCCACCACGCCTCCAAAACACTACTACTGCTTGTGACACACCTCTCTCCTCCACCCCCTCCTCTTCTTCTGTGGCCTCTTCCTGTGGGGATGTTTTCTCCGAACCAGCCATGCTCCGTAGGCATACGAGGGGATATGCAGGAATGCAGGCCAAGAGATGCCATGCGGTGCTAGAGCTGGTGTGCTTGGGAGACAGGAGCCACACTGGGGAAGAGGTTTTGTCAGCTCTGCAGGGTCAGGCTGAGAGGTGGTTGACGCCACGCCAGCTGAAGCCTGGAATGGTGGTCAGCGATAATAGCACCAACCTCCTCTCTGCCCTGCGACAGGGAAAACTCACCCACGTGCCCTGTTTTGCGCATTTCCTCAATTTGGTGGTGCAGCGGTTCTTGGGCAGGTAGCCGGGCAGGTACCCGGGATTGCAGGATGTCCTGAAGCAGGCCAGGAAAGTCTGTGTGCATTTTCGAAGGTCATATGCCACTGCTCGGCTGACTGACCTCCAAAGGGAATACAACCTGCCCAAGAACTGCCTAATTTGTGACATGCCCACCAGATGGAACTCAACGTTGGCCATGCTGCAGCGGCTGCACACGCAGCAACGGGCCATCAATGAGTACCTGTGCCAATATGGCAGCAGAACTGGGTCAGGGGAGCTAGGTTTTTTTTTCCCCACGCCAGTGGGCCTTGATCAGGGATGCATGCACTGTTCTGTCACCATTTTAAGGAGGCCACGAGGATGGTGAGCAGTGAAAGTGTATGCATCAGTGAGACTGTCCCTCTTACATGGTCCGGGAATACCTAGGGGCAAGATCCGACTTTGACACCTTCCCCACCGAAAATCCTCTGGCTTACTGGGTCTTGAGGATGGATCACTGGCCAGAGCTTGCCCAGTACGCAATTGAGCTACTGGCTTGCCCTGCATCCAGTGTTCTTTCAGAACGGACATTCAGTGCTGCTGGAGGCTTTGTGACTGATTTCAGGGTGCGCCTCTCCACTGGCTCTGTTGATCGACTGACCTTCATCAAAATGAATCAGGCTTGGATCAACACCAGCTACCAAGCACCTGATGCCGATATTAATGAATAATATCTTTTTGTTGAAACCTCGGATCCCTTTTAGACTGCTGATGCTGAGTGACGGTCCTCTTGTGCTGCTGATAGAATATCCTTCTCCTCACTTTTCTTGCTGATGGCTAGTAAGAAATGTTGTGTTTCTGGGCTCCGCCACCAGTGCCTAAGGCACAATTTTTCAGCCCCTGTTTAACAGGGGCGCCTAATAATTTTTGATGCAATACTTTGCACGTGGCTCCTTGTTGCGCTCCAATTGGAGTTATTGTGAGGGGTTGCAGTGTTGTGCCCAAGGCCCAATTTTTCTGCCCCTGTTTAACAGGGGCGCCTAATAACAATTTTTGATGCAATACTTTGCACGTGGCAATTGTTGCGGTCCAATTACAGTATGTTTGAGGGGGTGCCCTTTTTTCTAAAAAATTTCTTTCACAAAACAATAATAGCCCCCCACCACCGCTAAAATATTCGACATAATGTTGCCACACAGAACTTGCACAAGTAGCAATAATTACTTTTTTTTTATAGTCCTCTCATGTTGTGCAGGGACATTTCTAAACACGTGCCACTACTATAGACACCCAGCAGGTGTGATATTTATAGGATTTTTTTTTATTTATTTTTTTCACTTTAAGCATCATTAAAATGGCTGCTCCAGAAAAAACGGTTGTTTTAAAAAAAAAAATTTCCATTGATACATGTTCCCTGGGGCAAGACCTGGGTTCTGAATGACGTTTTCCAACATTTAATTGAATTTTGGTCTTTAAAATTATCATTTTTGAATTCGAACGTTCGGGTCCCATAGACTTCAATGGGGTTCGAAATATTCGTGCAAACCCGCATTCTGTTCGAACGTTCTGGTGCGAACCGAACCCGGGGGTGTTCGGCTCATCCCTACTTACAATGACACCCCAAAATATGTTCTGCTGCTCCTCCTAAGTATGACGATACCACATGTGTGGGACTTTTACACAGCCTGGCCACCTACAGAGGCCGAAAATTGAAGTAGCACCTTCAGGCGTTCTAGGAGCATAAATTACACATCTTATCTCTCAACTACCTGTTACACTTTTGAAGGTCCAAGAGCACCAGGACAATGGAAATGCCCACAAAAATTACCCCATTTTAGAAAGCTAACACCCCAACGTATAATCTATGAGGCACAATGAGTCTTTTGAATGGTTAATTTTTTTTCCAGGTGTTTTTGGAAAATGTGGAAAAAAATGAACGCTTTTTTTTACACAAAAGTTGTCAATTTATAAGAGATTTCTAACACATAGCATGTACATGGAAAAACATTACACCCCATAATATATTCTTCTGCTCCTCCCGAGTAGAGTATGGCAATACCACATTTGTCTGACTTTTACACAGCCTGACCACATACAGAAGTCCAACACCCAAGTAGCATCTCCAGGCATTCTAGGAGCATAAATTACACACACAAATTCCTGCCAACCTATGACATTGTTGAAGGTCCTTCATATTTCTAACCAATAGCATGTACTGTACATACCAAATACAAACCAAAATACATTCTTCTGAGTAAAGAGTAAAGAAAAGATTACCTGCTGTCATAGTAGTGCAGTGGTCCACAGAGGAGAGCATCGGTCCAGAAAGAATGGGGACAGGGGTAGAGGCTTCTCAAACCCAAATCGCTTTGAAACCTCCGGGCAACCAGACCCTGTTCTGGGAACACAAAAAAACAAAAAATGGTTTTCTGAACTCCGAACGCTATTCTGGAGCCCCTCACATATGGGAGACCTCTGTGTAGCAGGGTGCAAGATCAGTCCAAGGGGCAGACAAAACCATGGTCAACAAGCCGAGGTCAGTGCAGGTAAAAGGCAGAAATAGGCGGTAGGCAGAGGCATAGTCAATACAGTGCAGGGTCAGTTCATGTGAAAGGCAGAAACATGGTGGATAAACAATGCAGATGGCAAGCAGAGGCATAGTCGATAAACAGGCCAGGGTCAGTTGAGTTGAGGCACTAGGTTGGTTGGTTGAGGCAGCAGGGAAATCAGCACAGAAATTGAAAACGGGGAAGTGGCAGTCTATTAGGAATTTGGGTTAATAATTTTCAAAAGAGTGATATCGCTTGAAGAATGGTGTCATACATAGGCCACGCTGGTCGGGACAGTCGGGACAATAGCAAATGCTGCCTTTCCTAATTCCACGTTTTCTGCACACCCGACATTTTTTTTGGCGTCTTCTTCCGGTTGCTGATGGTGGAATAGTGTCAGGAAAACGGCGCTCGTGCAGTCTGCTGACACAATCGGAGCGAATTCTTTGTAGGGCAGAGCTTTGCTAAAAGATCAGGGCAGTGACGACATTTTCGATAAATCTGATAAAGTGGATAGGCCTTTCCCTTGATTTGTCATAAGTGACGTATGAATTATAAAGGGCCATATGGACCAAGTATATTGCAACTTTTTTATACCAGAAAATAGACTTTCGTATTGAGAGATAGGGCTGCAGCATTTGACGTTTAAATCCACCCCCCCATGAACTTAATATATTTGTAGATACAGCAAGGCTTTTGAACGATACAGCGTCTCCTGTGAAGTTCCACTGAGGTGTCATTGTGTAAACGTCTTTCTTATCCCTCCACTTCACGGCCAAAACTTCTTTGTTCCTCAGGCTTTTCGATTCCCCCCTTTGTAGCCTTGTGGTGACTAAACTCTGTGGGAAGCCCTTCCTGTTTTTGTGTGCAGTACCACAGACCAAAGTTTTGTTCAGCAATAGGTGGCGAAAAAGGGGCAGACTGGTGTGGTAATTGGCAAAAAAGAAACAGGATGCGCTATCATATATCAATATACTATACACAGTAATAACAATAAGTGAAGATCTAAGTGAACAAGCAAAGAAAAAATCCAAACATGGTGTACATAAATGCATAAATGTCCAATAAGTCCTAAAGGACTAGTGGGTGATGAATTCTGGAAACAAAACACCAGTGCAGAGATGTGTTGATAACTACTAAACGTAGATAATATTCAATGTGCAGTGCTGATAGAAGATCCTCCACCTTGCAAGCAACACTAACTGCTTACCAGAAGTCCGGTGGTCTCTTAATGAAAAGAAGACCCCAGAGAGCATGTATATCATCAGATGAGGGAAGTGATTGGCCGGAACAGTTGTCGATCCCCTTCAGACTAGAATCTCAGAAGCAGTATCCAGGGAAGAACAAGAGAGGCCACAATAGTGTAATACCGTCATAAAAAATTTATTTAAAAAACGTCAAAAACACACTTACATAAATTCTTTAAAATTAGGCATGTCAGTAGTATGCTGGAACTCCGGCCGGAAGCGATCCATACACACACTTGACCTGTCCAAAGTTGGAAATGGGAAGAGGTAACAGCGGGGGATGAGCCGGTGAACCACAATATGTTACCTCTTCCCATTTCCAACTTTGGACGGGTCAAGTGTGTGTATGGATCGCTTCCGGCCGGAGTTCCAGCATACTACTGACATGCCTAATTTTAAAGAATTTATGTAAGTGTGTTTTTGACGTTTTTTAAATAATTTTTTTATGACGGTATTACACTATTGTGGCCTCTCTTGTTCTTCCCTGGATACTGCTTCTGAGATTCTAGTCTGAAGGGGATCGACAACTGTTCCGGCCAATCACTTCCCTCATCTGATGATATACATGCTCTCTGGGGTCTTCTTTTCATTAAGAGACCACCGGACTTCTGGTAAGCAGTTAGTGTTGCTTGCAAGGTGGAGGATCTTCTATCAGCACTGCACATTGAATATTATCTACGTTTAGTAGTTATCAACACATCTCTGCACTGGTGTTTTGTTTCCAGAATTCATCACCCACTAGTCCTTTAGGACTTATTGGACATTTATGCATTTATGTACACCATGTTTGGATTTTTTCTTTGCTTGTTCACTTAGATCTTCACTTATTGTTATTACTGTGTATAGTATATTGATATATGATAGCGCATCCTGTTTCTTTTTTGCCACTTTGTTTTCTCTGTATTTGTCACTACAGTCAGGTGCAGCTTCCTTTGCATTCGAGTCACTATTACGTTGTTGTCTTGATTAGCACGTTTGTATTTACGTTAGCGCAGTTGTTTCTCCTTTTTCTGGTGTGGTAATTGTCCACGTATATGCGATACCCCTTTTGGAATAGTGGGAATGCCAACTCCCATACAATTTTCCCGCTTATTCCCATATACGATGGACATTCAGGGGGCTCAAGCTCGGAGTCTTTGCCCTCGTACACACGAAAGACATTCACATAGCCGGAGGAGCTTTCGCAGAGCTTGTTTAGCTTCAAGCCATACCTTGCTCTCTTAAAGGGGGTCTCACAGTGACTCATCCGGTACCCCTGGACTGCCACTCCAGGGGCACATGCACCATAGGCTTTTCATGTTCCATATCCAACCCCCCGACCGGCCAGTGCAGCCCTCCGCCCCTGCCAGATAGAGAGCCCTCCAAGGTTTTCTTAGGGAGAACTGCCACTCAGGTTAGCAGCCTCCACCAATACTGGCCCTTCCAGACCCCAGATTTGCATGGCTTTACCCTGTCTTCTCCAGGGCAGTACCGGCAGTACCAGAGGAAGCAGAGTAGGAGGAGTTAGCAACAGGAGGCAAACTGAAGCGCCCTGCAATCCTCGGTGGTGGAAGGACATGCGCCAAACTGCTATCCGCCTGAGGCCCAGCCGCCATTGCATTTACCCAGTGCGCTGTTAGGGAGATATAACGTCCCTGACCGTGCTTACTGGTCCACGTATCCGTAGTTAGATGGACCTTGGCACAGATGGCGTTGCGCAGTGCACACCTGATTTTGTCCCCCACTTGGTTGTGCAGGTAAGGGATGGCTCGCCTGGAAAAGTAGTGGCGGCTGGGCACGACGTACTGTGGGACAGCCAATGCCATCAGGCTTTTAAAACTCTGCATCTCCACCAGACGGTATGACAGCATTCAAAGGCCAGGAATTTTGAAATGCTGACATTTAGGGCCAGGGATCGCGGGTGGGTAGGGGGGTACTTCCTCTTCCACTCCAGTGTTTGGGAGATAGAGAGCTGAATGCTTCCATGGGACATTATGGAGATGTTTGGTGACCCAGGCAGTAGTGTTGCTTGCCAGTCCTCTAATTGTGAGGTGGCAGGTGGCACGTGACACTGTCACTACAGAGGTGGATGAAGAGGCCGAGAGGCCCGAGACTAAAGCATAAGAGGAAGCAGGAGGAGCCAGAGACCTTTCTTGGTTTTTGAGGTGTCTACTCCACTGCAGCTTGTGCTTTGCACTAAGATGCCTGGTCATGCAGGTTGTGCTCAGGTTGAAAAAGTTTATGCCTCGCTTCAGCCTCTGATTGCACAGCGTGCAAACCCCTTGTGTCTTATCAGCAAATTGTGTGAAGAACTGCCACGCTAGGGAACTCCTTGGACCTGGCTTTAGTGTGCTCGGTCCCTTGCTGCGTTGGGCAGTAGCAGGCGTACTGTCTAGGGGACGTACGCTCCGCTTTTGCACCCTGCTCACTCTTCTGCTGTGCTGGTGGCTCTGTGCAACCACCGCCTCTTCCTCCGAGCTACATGGGTCACCTGCATGAGGTTGATTCTATGTGGGGTCGAGGACCTCATCGTCCACCACATTATCTTCCAGCCAGTCTTCACCACTGCCCTCCTTGTCGGCCTGCACAATTGCGAAAGAAGCAGCAGTTGGCAACTGTGTTTCTTCATCATCCGAGAGGTGCTGTGATGGCCCCCCATGTACTCATTTTGGAACATAAGTGGTTGGGCATCGGTGCACTCAATCTCTTCCACTTCTGGGGCAGGGCTAGGTGAATGGCCCTGGGAAACCCTGCTAACAGTCATCAAAAAGCAGAAGAGACTGCTGCATGATTTGGGGCTCAGATTGCTTTGCTGATTTGCAAGGGGGTGAGGTGAAAGACTGATGGACATCGGTTGCAGGTGCCAACTCTGATCTTTTAGCACAAGACTGGTTGGGAGACAGTGTGAAGGAACTGGAGGCACTGTCAGCAACCCAATCTACTATCGCCTGTTCTCCTGGCCTCAACATTCATAGAGCTGGATTAGGCCCCACAAAATACCGCTGCAGGCTCTGTCGCCTACTCGCACCTGAGAAAGGTGTTTCACTTGTGCATGTGGCTGGCACAGATCGACCACATCCTCTCCCTGTAACAGGAGCTCCACCAGCAGCACCACGACCGCGGCCACGTCCCTTATTTGACGTTCTCATATTTCTCAAATGTAGGATTTTGCCCTAAATGGGTGTTTTTCGAATACAACAATAGAACAGTATGTAAACTGTATCTCACATGTGCAGATATGCAGGCAAGACTGCAAACACTGGAGGAAAAACGGTAAAAGATGTTTTTGCCCTAAATGGGTGTTTTTTGAATACAATAGAAGAACACCTACAGATATAGAGGTAACACTGAGAAACACTGGAGGAAACACTGCAAACATTAAATTTTTTCCCTAAATGGTTGTTTTTTGAATAGCAGAATAGAAGAAAAGTATATAAAGGGTGTATCTCACAGTAACATATGTAGTGTTGCTGCAATTAGATTTGGTAAGTAGGACCGACTCCTATACATTTCTCTCCCTATAAGCACAATCAGGAACCTTTCCCTAAACTATCTAATGCAGAGTATGTCACAGGAACATATGCAATGCTGGTGCAATATGCAGAGTATGTCACAGGAACATATGCAATGCTGGTGCAATATGCAGAGTATGTCACAGGAACATATGCAATGCTGGTGCAATATGCAAAGTATGTCACAGGAACATATGCAATGCTGGTGCAATACGCAGAGTATCTGACAGCAACATATGCAGTGCAGCTGCAATTAGGTTTGTGAAGTAGGACTGACTCCTATATATTTCTTTGCCTATAAGCACAATCAGGAACCTTCACCCTAAATTATCTAATGCAGAGTATCTGACAGGAAAATATGCAGTGCAGCTTCAATTAGATTTGTGAAGTAGGACAGACTCCTAATTCTCTCCCTACCAGAACATCAGGAACCTTTCCCTACACTAGCTAATGCTATGTAGATCGCCGAGTATTGTAATTTGATTTCTGAAGCAGCACAATCCTATCTAAATCTGTCCCTGAGAGCAGCAGCAGCCTTTCCCTACCCTAGCTAAAGCAGAGTGATGAGCTGTGCTGGGTGCCTCTAGCTTATATAGAGGCTGGGTCACATACTCGGTCATATGCTGCACTGGCCAATCACAGCCATGCCATTAGTAAGCATGGCTGTGATGGCTTCTAGGTCACACAAGTAAAAAATGCTGACTGGCTGCCCTGCAGCACGCAGTTACATACCCGAACACCGAACCCGAACTAAGAGCACATTTTTCGTGCTCGGGTAAAAAAAAAAAAAGTCTAATACAAACCCGAACATTACAGTTCGGGTTCGCTCAACCCTACCCATAACGCTTAGCCAAAGCATGCCCCTGACATGCATGCTTTGAACAATCACAGCACACTCCTCAGCAAGAGCCATAATTAGCCAAAGACCGAATGCCTTTGGCCAATCGTGGCTCAGGGGGACCAAGTCCCCCACACGATATAAGGCTGCTTAGACAGCACTCATATAGTGTTATAGTGGACGATGATAGAGAGATTGAGCTGGATTAAAGCAGGCAGGTTAGTTAGTGGCAGTGTATTTGAGATAGACACACACACACACTGTATTCAGCATAGCCTATGTATCAGCCCTCAAAACGTAACTCGCCTGCTCGCATTTGCGAGTAAATTTTCAGGTCTGACGAGTGTGGGCTGCTTGGGAGGGGGGGTGAGCAAGGAGAGGAGAGCAGAGCCGAGCAGTTCCGCGGCGTTCAAACCGCGGGGAACATTACAGCTTTCAATTTAATTGCTGTGTTCCCCCGCAGCGAGCATCTTATACAGCCCCTCCCCTCTTGTCCGGGAAACATTGATAGACGGATTGAATGGGTGATCGGTCTATCAATAATTCCCGGACAAAAGGGGAGGGGCTGTATAAGATGCGCACTGCGGGGAACCCAGCTATTGAATTGAAAGCTGTAATGTTCCCCGCGGTTTGAACCACTCGGCAGCGCCGGCTCCTCCTCTCCTACCCAGCACAGGTAGGATGGGGTGAAGGGACCTCTGGCTGGCTGCAATGTGTGGGGGTTGAGGGGACCTCTGGCTGGCTGCAATGTGTGGTGTGGGGGGTGAGGGGACCTCTGGCTGGCTGCAATGTGTGGTGTGGGAGGCGAGGGGAACTCTGGCTGCAATGTGTGGGGACCTCTGGCTGCAATGTGTGGTGTGGGGGGTGGGGGGACCTCTGGCTGCAATTGTGGGGGGACCTCTGGCTGCAATTGTGGGGGGGGACCTCTGGTTGCAATTGTGGGGGGACCTCTGGCTGGAAAATGGGGACATTTTGCTGCATTGTTAGACATAGGCAGGCTGCATTTTGGGCACAGATAAAGTTGTTATTTTTTTTTTATAACTTAATTCTGCATTAAAAATTGTAAGTGTAATTTCATGAGATTTATGAGGGCATGTCTAGGGGCGGGATTAGGGGGCAGAACATGGTAGGGGTTGGGCGGGGCAACTGGTGGCGAGTACGCCTTGAGGCCTGGCTAGTAGCTCAGGACTTAAAATGTTGAGCCCTGTGTATTTATACAGTGCATTTGGTAGTGTGCAGTTTCAAATACACTTCAGGCGGTGTAGACAGTACATAAAAGTGTAGTGCAATGTTAAAAAATAAACAAAAAAATACCCATCATGTCAGGAAGGCCTCCAAGGATAGGCAGACGCACACAGGCCACTAAAAGAGGGCAAGCAGCCTCTGAAATAATATTTAACAGCAGGGACCATTCCTGCCCCTAAAAAGAGTAACTGAGAGGTTACAGTGTTCTAGCACCACCAACACTTAAGTCCGATTTTTTTTTAGCAGAGTATATAGTGCAGTCTGTATAGTATATATACTGCAGTTCAGAGTATATAGTGCCCCCCTCAATGTAGTATATATAGTACAGTGCAAGGTATATAGTGCAGTGTACAATATATAATAGTGTATTGAAGTGGTTAAGAGCACTATGACAAAATTAGGAAAATAACGCATTACATTTTTTTTAAATAAAGCGTGTAGTTCACCTTAAATATCCATACCAGACCCAAAAGGGGCCTGGTATGGACTGGGGAACCCGCGCTGTTTTTTTTAATATTTTTTTTGTATATTGCCAGGATCTGGCAATACATTACAACATTACAGCCGTGATCAGTTTTAAATCACATTTTTTCCTTTAGTAATTAATTTTGCTGCAGTACTTTTCTAAACATGGGAAACATTTGCTACTTTACAGGCATACCAAGGACACCCCCTAGGCACAAGATTTTAAGGAATATTTCATTTTTATCGTTTCACTTTTAGAATTGAAAAAAAAAATGCTCACAAACGGCCATTTTAAAAACTTTTTTGCATTGATACATGTCCCCTGGGGCAGGACCCAGCTCCTTAAACACTTTATGGCAATAACTTGCATCTGAGCCTTTAAAAAGCACTTGATTTTTCACATTCGTGTCCCATAGACTAACAGTGTTTGAATGTTTGCACAAACTTTTTGTCTGTTTGCAAGTTCTAGTGCGAATCAAACTGGGGTGTGGTCGGCTCATCCGTAGTCAGGAACAATAAACTATTAAATACTGACATGACCTATCCTTAAAGCCATTTCTAGACTAATGACATCTTTAAGAGCTAATTGGAGTGAGGTGTCAGCGAACTGGAGTCCAATCAATGCAATGAGATTGGAGGTGTTGGTTACAGCTGCCCTGCCCTATAAAAAAAAAAAACACACACACACCAGTTCTGGGTTTGCTTTTCACAAGAAGCATTGCCTGATGTGAATGATAGCTCACACAAAAGTGCTCTCAGAAGACCTACCATTAAGAATTGTTGACTTGCATAAAGCTGGAAAGGGTTAAACAAGTATCTCCAAAAGCTTGAAGTTTATCAGTCTACGGCAAGTCAAATTGTCTATAAATGGAGAAAGTTCAGCACTGCTGCTGCTCTCCCTAGGAGTGGCCGTCCTGTAAAGATGACTGCAAGAGCACAGAACAGACTGCTCAATGAGGCGAAGAAGAATCAGAGTGTCAGCTAAAGACTTACAAAAAAGTCTCTGGCATATGCCAGCATCCCTGTTAGTGAATATACGATATGTAAAACACCAAACAATAATGAATTTCATGGGAGGATACCACAGAGGAAGCCACTGCTGTTTAAAAAAAACATTGCTGCACGTTTACAGTTTGCACATGACCACAGCAGTACCGGCAAAATATTCTGTGGACAGATGAAACCAAAGTTGAGTTGGAAGAAACACAACATGTGTGGAGAAAAAGAGGCACAGCACACCAACATCAAAACCTCACCCCAACTGTGAAGTATGGTGGTGGGGGCATCATGGTTTGGGGCTGCTTTGCTGCATCAGGGCCTGGACGGATTGCCATCATCGAAGGAAAAATGAATTCCCAAGTTTATCAAGACATTTTGCAGGAGAACTTAAGGCCATCTGTCCATCAGCTGAAGCTCAACAGAAGATGGGTGTTGCAACAGGACAACGACCCAAAGCACAGAAGTAAATCAACAGAATGGCTTAAACAGAAGAAAATACACCTTCTGGAGTAGCCCAGTCAGAGTCCCGACCTCACCCCGATCGAGATGCTGTGGTATGACCTCAAGAAAGCGATTCACACCAGACATCCCAAGAATATTGTTGAACTGAAACAGTTCTATAAAGAGGAATGGTCAAGAATTACTCCTGACCGTTGTGCACTTCTGATCTGCAACTACAGGAAACGTTTGGTTGAAGTTATTGCTTCCAAAGCAGGTTCAACCAGTTATTAAATCCAAGGGTTCACATACTTTTTCCACATGCACTGTGAATGATTACATGGTGTGTTCAATAAAAACATAGTAACATTTAATTCCGTGTGCGTTATTAGTTTAAGCCAGGGGTGCCCAACCAGTGGCCCGGGGGCCACATGTGGCCCGCGGAGCCCTCTGATGTGGCCCCGCGACCTCTTTCTCTGGGATGGAATAAAATATAATAGAATACTTTAATGAAAAACTATGTAAACCAGTCATACACCCAATGAAGTGAACAGCCTCAGATGATACACTGAGATGAACCAAATCTCCCTACATAAGTTTTACATGTATATCTGCTGTCTTCACATTTATATACGGTGTAGAAAGTTTAGATCATTTTAGAAAATGTTCTCTTCGTGGTTCACACAGAGTGTGATGTCTGGGCATACAGCCAAGATAGCTAAAATTGCTGATGGAGGAAAGCCCCCCCCCCCCTCATCATATGCAGAGACTCTCAGAGATGTTTTGTAATAGGGCCAGCTCCCTGTTAATACATTTTAGGAACCTCCCCTGACAGAAATCAGACTGCTTTTATCAGATGTGTCGGAGAATTTGTCAGGAGTTATCAGGCAGTTCGGGAGAAAACTATGGGACAGTGCTTTGAAGAGAGATAACAAAACACTGCAGATAGATGTGCTCAGCTCAAATTTCATGAACTGGGTTTACATCCACTTTAAAGGTAAGTTTATTACTAAAATCACAGTGTATATATGTAACCTTTGGGTTACCTGCACTGAGCCATAGACCTCTATTACCTACAAGTTTAGTTTGCTAAGAGTAGAGTGGGGTCTATAGAGCCGAGTGGGCTGCCATCCATCTGTTCCGCTCATTGTGGCCCGCAACCGGTTACCAAGTCGCTTGGTATGACTAATTTGTACAGAAATCCATATCATTCCAAAGGGGTTCACATACTTTTTATTGCAACTGTGCTAGTCTTGTTTCCTCTGCTCCCTCTGCTCTTAATTGTACCATTCATAACCTTCCCATAGCACGCTCTTCAATAATCATTCAATAATAATCTAATGTTTCAATGACTGTGCTAAGGCCATTCAGTGTTTGAACTGCCTCACCTAATGTCTATTGACTGTGATCACATGTTTACAGTTTACTCTATACCTCATTGAACCAGTTATTCACATCCTTGTTTGCATTTGCTCAAACCAAGGACAAGGCTTTACAAACTTTGGATGTAGTTAATGCCATTGGGTGTTACCTAAACATAACTGCTGCTATTTGGACAGTCAGAGGGCCCAAGGAATGGTCATGTAGCTTCAAAATCTACCCCTTAATTAATACATTTATATTTTTCTTAAGTTTATGTCTTAAAGGGTGAGGTTTCACCTTTTCCAGTGAAAGCACATTCTGCTAGAAGTGTTGTACCTCCTGGGCTATTCATCAGACTTTGTTAGCTCAGGTTTTTAAATTGGCTACCTGGTCTTTGGGTCTTACATATACCAAGTTTTACCAAGTGGATGTTCATGCCACTGAGGATGCTTCCTTCCTTAGGCATGTTTTGCAAGTAGCCACGTGAGGTTCTCATCTATTCAGGGTTGGTCTTTGGTTGCTGTGTGCCCTCACCTTAAATTCATTGCTTTGCAATGTCCCTATTGTTAGAAATATGAAAAAAGCAGTGGGGTCATTTACCATGTTAGTGGCCTTGCTCCCTAGGGTTAATATGTTACTTCCATTCATTTAACCATATTTATTCCTTGTTACTAATTTCAAGATTTTAAATAGTATTAATTCATTGTTGCTTGCATATGTTTTTTATGTATAAGCACACGTAAATTACAATTGTATTGGTGGATGTATTTATTTAAATGGATTTTTTAACCACTTCCTACCAGACAGATGTCCATGGACATCCTTGACTTTCAGTGAGGTTATCTGAATGATGCCTGCAGCTACATCATTCAGATATCGTCTTTTAGAGCTGGCGATTCTGTGATCCTTAAGAATGATCATAGAGGCGGTTGTCCAGCTTGATTGCTCTTACGAGCGGTGAGAGGGGACTCTTCCCGCCGCCCTCCAGTGCTTCTCCCACCTCACCGCTGTGATTGGTGAGTCAGAGAACAGATCTGCCAACCCCGGGTGGTAGGCATAGAGATTTCTGAAAGAACAGATGGTCGCCAGAGTCTATATGATCGTTTGGAGGCCAGGCGCAATGTTATGACGTCACGCCCTGGCCTCTGCATTAAAAAAAACAGCTGGGAAACCGTGATTTTTTTTATTTTATTTCAGGCCTCCCAGCCTAGAGGTGAGATGTGGGGTCTTATTGACCCCATATCTCACTATAAAGAGGACCTGTCATACTTTTTATTACAAGGGATGTTCATATTCCTTGTAATAGGAATAAAAGTGATTTTTAAAGTGTAAAAGCAAAGTTTAAAGTTAAATCAATGTAGTGCCCCCTTTCTTTCAGAAAAGGCGTTACGCTAAAGTTAGTGGGAGAGTTTTGTTGCTCCCACTCCTAATTTGGCTAAATTGGGCTGCTGTCAGTCCCGAATTATCCTGTGGGTCATTCTGTGCTCCAGAGATGCAGTTCTATATCTGGGTGGCAGGTGGTGCCAGAGGGATTCAGGCAGAGACACTTTTCCCCAGCAGTTGATTGGAGTTTTCCCTTGTGGGGCATGCTGGGAGGGGTATATCTGGGGCAGACGCCATTTTTTGGGGTTCTTTGCAGGTTCCAGGTGCGGCACCCACCTTTAGGGTGTGCGCACCCAATGGACCCCTGCGATATGGCCTACCAGGCCGGGGTCGCATGCTACGCGGAGTTCCCTGCTGATGCTAAAAGGGGCCAAAGCGACTTGCTGGGGGCCCCACTTCTACTGAAGAGATCTTAAGCTGTGTGCTGTTCAGTGGGGGGGATCAGCTTGAGGAGAACCCGGAGGCAGGTGATCCAAAAGGGTTTGAACGAACCTTTGGGGATCTGGTTTCCAGGAACTGACAGATAACCATAGACTCAACTTGTGATCCATACTGATGGAGGATTTTCTCTACAGTCCAACATTGGGCCTGTGGCAGGGGTCTTCATCTGAAACGCTAAATTCAGCTAGAGCCAAGTCGGTGAGAGAGACTTGTTTCCTCCCTGCCAGGCTTGTGGCAGAAGTCTGTCCAGAGGCACTTTACCCACTCTGGCTAGAGTGGCGACGAATTGTTCTACTACGGAGAGCAGGACCGCTCTTTTTCCTCCAAAGCCTGATACCGCAATGTTCTCTCCTTTAATCAACCTTTTCTCTCTACCTCATGTTGATGTTGGTCGTGTTGGACCAGGGAATAAAGCATTCAGTAAACTTCAGCGGCAGGTTTGGACATTCTCTTATTGCTCTGCTCACTGCAATCATCCCTAGACAACATATAAGGGTAACTTAATACGCTGATCCCAAATCAATCAGCGACTCCTGAGGGGGTATCACTACATCAACAATAAAAAAATAAAACAACGTGCCCCTGTCTCCAGTAGCTCGCACGCAGAAGCGAATGCATATGAAAAAACGGTGTTCAGACCACACGTGAGGTGAGGTGAGACAGAGACAGAGAGTCCCTGCCAGTGCAATCAGCCAGTGCCACCTGCCAGTGCATTCTCATCAGTGCCACCTGCCCCTGCCAACAGTGCCACCTGCCCCTGCCATCAGTGCCACCTGCCAGTGCAGGCATACAAAATTCTTGCGGCCAACTGGAGCAACGGGGAGCTCTCAGATTCGGATTCCTGTGCAAATTCAGACACCGAATCCGACGTTGACTACGAGCAGATAGTTATCAGTGTAATAGTGACAGCCTCAGAGGAGAAGGAGGGCCCGTCTGCCAGACAAAGGCGTATTGCTGAGGAGGCAGTGCCATCCACCAGGACCGCTGTGCCATCCACCAGCACCACAATACCTCGGCAAGCAAGGTTACGTATCAGTGGGGTGTCACCTCGGTCCCAAAGGGTTAGGTCCCATGCCAGCCTCCCCTATTCCCTTCAGAACCCCTTGTGACGTCGTCCTACTTCAGGAGAAGCCAACATTCCACCTTTCACTGCCCAGCCAGGAGTCCAGGTGTACACAGAAAATTTTGCCCTGATTGACTTTTTCAATTACATTTTTACTGAGGACATTCTTGCCTCAATTGTGGCCCAGTGCAATCTTTATGCAGAACAATTCATATCCAGTAACCCAACCCTCCTATTATGCACGTCCCTTCGAGTGGAGTGCCCTAACAGTGGAGTAGTTTAAAAAAATGTTGGGCCTCGTATTCTGCATGGGACTAAACCATAAAAACCAAGTACATAGTTCATATTGGTCATCCCGCCCCATCTACCACATGCCCATCTTTTCCTCAAAAATGCCCAGGTCCAGATATCAAATTATCATGAGATTCCTACACTACAATGACAATACCCAGTTCCCTCCCCGAAATGACTCAAATTTTGACAAACTTTATAAAATTCGGCCACTACTTAATTCTTTTTCTGAAATTTGCCCTTACCTGTTTACCCCGGACCAACACATATGCGTGGATGAGTCCCTTATAACATTTTCTGGCAGGCTGGGCATAAAACAATTTATTCCCACCAAAAGGGTCCGCTATGGGGTGGAGCTCTATAAATTGTGTGACCAAGCCATGCCACCGTACGGATGAACCGGAAGGCCTTTCCGCAAAGCCTTGTCACCAAGAAATTAAGAAAAGGGGAGACGACGAGTTTACTTAATGAGGAAGTCCTGGTTGTGAAGTGGAGGGACAAAAAGGGATGTATACATGCTTTCTACCATCCACAATAATACAGTACCTGTCCCTGAGAATGTGTTTCCAGCACGACAGTATCGCGCTGATTCTCGGCGACAGGGTGCCGACATCTCGCACTCGCTGGAATAGAAAAAGCACATTCCAGCGAGCGCGTCATAGAAGCGACAGGGATCCGACTTGGATTCCCGCCACTCTGCGGGGGTCTTCTTCATCTTCTCCACTGTTCACTCGCGCTCTCCGTGCCTTCTTCAGGACTGGCCGCCGCCATCTTCGTATTAGCTCAATTACCAGCGGAGGCCAGTCCGCTCTTCTGTGCCGTTCTTCTGTCTTCTTTTCTCCAGATGTTGGCTTGACGCTTCTTCCCGCTGCTATGACGGATGCGCGGCTCCCAGCGATTTATATAGGGCTCTCTTATGACATCACAGTCCCATCATGCTCCCGTACCTACCCACGTGGTACCTACTAGGCTAGTGCATCTCTGACATCTCACTCCCAGTGTCAAAATAGGGTCCTGTCAAGCACTAGCGCAGAAGGATTTAGAACTATGCTTATTTTAATAATTTTAAAAAAAGTGGAAAAATTTATGTGTTGAGAATAGGGTGTAAAAATTATGATGTTAAATTTGTTTGTTGGCCAATTTTTATTTTCCTATTTTTTATGTAGCAAATTGATGGTGGAGAGGAAGCAGTGGAGGAACAGTGCAGATGTTTTTCGTATGATAGAGGGAAAGGGTGGAGGGAAAGGTTATTACATTTTGGGTAGGGCTGTATGGCGTAAATATATAAATATATGCAAAGAGAACTATAACATTGTGTGATGTGGTGCAGATTCATTTGTTTTGTGTTTTTTTTTTTTTTTTTTTTTATGTAGTAAGTACATTGGGGGAGGCGAAAGAAAAAAAAGTGTAAAATTGCGTTATTTTAGGGAAAAATAATGGAGGGGGTGCGTTTTGTAAAGAGGGGGTTGTCAAAATATGTTTGCTGTGTAGTTCTAAAAGTATGGTACCGTTTCATGTAAAGATGTGTTATCGTTTATGATCTTATGTACTTGTTTTGAAAAATTTTAATAAAAAAAAAAAAAAGTTTCTTGCACATGCGCCTACAATAGCCTTAGTTGGCAGAGAGTACAGAATATTGAGTTAACACCAACTTGGTATATATGGCAATATAGGTATGGATACTGCTTAGTAGGCACGAGTGAGCCAAAACCAGCCAAATTCCTTTAGTTAGCTACTACGTCTGTGCATAGCTCACAGCCTCTCTTTCCACCAACATACGTTCATGTCTAGGAGAGTATGTTTTCATTAGTTACCATATATTGATTCAATTAGTATTTTTAAAATTAGCTTCCACATTACACAGCTATCACACCTTTCCAAGTCAATTCTAAAATGTGGTTTGCCACTACATATCTGTCGTACCGTCACATACCTCACACACATTACACTACAGGTGCTTAAATTAGGTTTTAGGTGAATTAGTGACACTCCTGTGCAGTTTAATAAATGTCAGCAAGTGCACTTTTTCAAAATTTGTGCCTTGGCCAAATTTCACCTCAAATGTCACAATAATAAATCAGCCCAATATCTAATCCATCAATATAGAGGATTCCAACAAATCAGCCTTGTAGCTCAGCATGCAAAATGAGTAGCAGTTTTTGCAACAAAACACAGGGGAAGAAAGGCGAGTACACCAGCATCATTAAAAAGACAAAATAATGGACTTGCATATTAAAGCGGGGGTTCACCCTAATACATCAATATACCATTACATCCAGCATACTGCTGACATCGACAGTATGCTGGATTTTTTTTTCCGCTGTACTTACCGTTTTATGGTTGTTTTGACCCGGCTTCCGGGTTCGCGCTCCCCCGGGGAGTAGGCATTTCTAAGACGAGGCATAGATGATTGACGTGCGGGTAAAGCGCGTCACGCCTTCCAAAAATATCCGAGCTGGGACGCGGCTCTTTACGGCGCCTGCGCAGTCAGCTCTACACGGCATGCGCAGGCACCGTAAACAGCCGAGTCCCACCTCGGATATTTTTGGAAGGAGTGACGTGCTTTACCCGCACGTCAATCATCTATGCCTCGTCTTAGGAACGCCTATTCCCCGCGGAAGTCAGAACTCGGAGCCAGATAAAAACCACTATAAGACAGTTAAAAAAAAAAAACAGCATACTGCAGATTTGAGCAGTATGCTGGATGTAATGGTTCAGTGTATATAGTTGTTTTTCAGGGTGAACCTCCGCTTTAAAATCTAAAAAAAAAAATTATATCCCCCAGTTTTCATCCCCCAGACCGGTTCTGTTGGGTCCTACCGACTTGCCATTACTATATAAGCAATGCAGTGTCTTTAGAATACCGATGACTTAAATGTTGTAATTAAGAGATGATAAATTAAATGTATAAGACATTAATTGTTGTTTGATGACAATAGTGTTGGCTCCGCCCTAAAAATGATGGTCCTGAAGAAGCTAATCAGTAAAACATGTTGACGTTCACAAGCTGGACAAGATCATCTGGATTGTACAGAGTTCTGTTATATCATCTTTGTCGAGGATCATTGCTGTCCTGCAATATTTGAGGGGAAATTTTATCTATAGAGAATACAGTCCTCTGACTCATTAATGAAAGAAGGAAAGGAGTTTACACACCCGGACAGTCTGAGGATGGCCACATCCCTGATAGCTATAGAAAAAAGAAAATACCCCCAAGGAAGCGGGACTTTGAAGGCCAGGCTCAGAGCAAAAAAAGTTTTTTATTATATGGACCAATTAATATACAAATAGATACTGGTTGGGAAAGTGACCTGTATGGTCCGCTACCTCTGTATAACAATCGCAGAGTAGGTATGGAACATCAGGGGTTAGAAAAGTGCACACAGTGAGAGAGTAGAGGAGAGGTAAAATCAATTAACAATACGGTATATAATACATCATAGTAAAAAAGCACAATCTCCGTGGGACAAAATGGAGAATGCCCGACGCGTTTCTGGTCTCTTGGTCATCAGGGGCCAGGGAGTTGTACCACATAAAATTCTCATTCTAAACAAAAACAACAACATAGAAGAACACACAGTCAAAAACAAAACATATACAAAATTAGTGTATTTGATTTACAACACATTGTATATGGGTTTACGTATAATTTGGATAAACCACCTACCGCTGGATTTGCGGAGAGGAAGGTCCCATATTGGGGTAGTAGTGGTCGTGAGTGGGGTCGGGGTGGGTCTCTAAAGGATTGCAACCCTTCCTATATGAATAATCACAGTCCTAAATAAAATAAGAAAGAAAAAGGAAAAGAGATAGGACAGGGTTGGTTGGTTTTTTGTGTACTGAATATATAGGCAAATATATACCAGGGACTTTATCCATTGGTTCTGTAGTACGTGTTTTGTTTGATGCACAAGCATCTCATAATATTTACCCGATATGGGGGGGGGTGGTTTTATTTCAAACGCCCCCTAAGATCCTGTGTGTTAACATTCAATTGATCCACCTGGATCACAGAAAGCGAAACCTATGGAGAGAAAGTATACATGTGGCTAGACCAATCACAACCCTGTCAAAATGATGTTAAGGGTAAGGTAATGTAGGGTATTGCACTTACAGTTTTTGTGAAGTGTCCACGACCCAGTGGCGTTGTCCCTGATGTGTGTAGGGTGCCTGATCGCTCAAAGTGTGACGTGGGTTTTAAAGGATTTTTTCGATTGTGCGTCGAATCCGCGTTTAGTGATGTCATCGCGTAGAGAGTCCAGACGTCCACAGCGCCACGTTAGTCATGTGACCCAGTGGCGTTATCCCTAGTGTATATCGGGTGCCTGATCGCTCAGTCTGGCGTGGGTTTTCAGGATTTTTTTCATTTGTGCGTCAAATCCGCGCTTAGTGATGACGTCATCGCGTATGTCGTACTGACGTCCGCAGCGCCGCGTGGGTCATATGACCGCGGCGTCCTGCTGTGGTTGAGATAGGCTTAAGTGGTGATGGCTGAATCTGACATGTAGGCGTGCCAAACACGCCGGTAGCCACTCCTGTTATCTCCACCACTGTCAGCAACAGATGAAATCATATAGTGCAGGATGGATAGTGGCCTTTGAGCTGCCAATTAAACTGAGGACAATTCGTGGAAGAATAATATGTAGAAGGAACTCAAACCACATATTAACCACTTCCATACCAGGCACTTACGCACCTTCCCGCCCAAGCCAATTTTCAGCTTTCAGCACTGTTGCAATTTGAATGACAATTGCGCGGTCATGCTACACTGCACCCAAACAAAATGTGCGTCCTTTTTTCCCCACAAATAGAGCTTTCTTTTGGTGGTATTTGATCACCTCTGCGATTTATTTATTTTGCGCAACAACTAAAAATAGAGCGAAGATTTTGAAAAAAAAAAAAGTTTTTATTTTTTTCTGTTAATTTTTTTGTAAATGAGTATGTTTTCTCTTTCAATTACGGGCACTGATATGGTGGCACTGATGGGCACCGATGAGGTGGCACTGATGGGCACCGATGAGGTAGTTCTGATGGGCACCGATTAGGTAGCACTGATGGGCACTGATAGGCGGCGCTGGTATGCGGCACTGATGGGCACTCATGGGCAGCACTGATGGGCACTCATGGGCAGCACTGATGGGCACTCATGGGCAGCACTGATGGGCACTCATAGGCAGCACTGATGGGCACTCATAGGCAGCACTGATGGGCACTCATAGGCAGCACTGATGGGCACTCATAGGCAGCACTGATGGGCACTCATAGGCAGCACTGGGCACTCATAGGCGGCACAGGTGGGCACTCATAGGTGGCACAGGTGGGCACTCATAGGTGGCACAGGTGGGCACTGATAGGTGGGCACTGGGCATGGATTGGCACTGTGGGGTGGCACTGACAGACACTGGGGTGGCACTGATGATCACTGAGGGGTGGCACTGATGGATCAATGTTGCCAATCAGTGCCCATGTGTGGACACTGATTGGCATCATTTTTTTTTACTGCCCCTTTTTTTTTTGTCCTTTTTTTTTTTTTTCTAAGTTCCCTGGTGGTCTAGTGTGGGCACTCCCTGGTGGTCCGTGTGGCGATCCGAGGGGGGGCTGCGCTGATAAACAATCAGCGCGAACCCCCCGTCAGGAGAGCCGCTGATCGGCTCTCCTGTACTCGCGTCTGTCAGACGCGAGTGAGGAAGAGCCGTCGGCGGCTCTTCCTGTTTACATCGTGAACAGCCGTGATTGGACACGGCTGATCACGTGGTAACGAGGCTCCGCCGGAGACTCGTTACCGAGATCAGAGGTGCAGGGTGTCAGACTGACACCCCGCATCACCGATCGCCGCGGTGCACGCCCGCACGGGCGCGCGTGGCATGAAATCGTGCTAGACGTTTGAGAACGTCTAGTCACGATTTCATAACCACTTCCCGGCCGTAAATCGGCTATTGGCCGGGCGGGAAGTGGTTAATTCATGTGAAATTAATTCATAAGGGGTACCCAGACCAAACCCATATCCCGACCACTAAAAGACTAAACAACAAGGGAACTTGAGCTTAGGAAAATGTTGGTGTAAAATGTATCTATAGCAGAGGAGAGGGCATAGCGACCTGTGAGAAATTTAATAAGCCTGTCATGAGGTGAAGTATTGTTATTTGAACCAGGAGTACAGAACTGTAAGTAAGAAATCAAACATGTATATTGAGACCAATGGAGAAGTCTCATGGGATGGTAAGTATGTATATTGTTGACTGCTGTATTTGGCACAGGAGTTATATTGTTCTTTGAAACCCTTGATGGACACCTCTCCAGTTCTCTGTTTCGGAAAGAAACGGCCGGTAACACCATCTTACAAGCTTCAAGCTTCCACCCAGAACCACTCATACGATCAATCCCATATTTACAGTATCTCCGCACGAGGAGGAACTGTTCGGATGAAGGTATGTTTATCAAGGAAGCAGACAACCTAAAAAGAAGGCTCCCACAAAGGGGGTACTCCCACAGGTGTTTAAAAAAAGCTTTTAAAAAAGTGAAGAGCCAGTCAAGACTAGACATACTGTTTCCTTCACAGAAAACCAATACTAAAGAAGAAAATCAATGTTTACCAACAAGAATCATCACGACATACAACAACCAGCATAAACTGATAAAACGGATAATCAAAAAACATTGGCACATACTACAGATCGACCCCATCATCAGCCAGTTTATCCCCAATCAACCTTTAATCACCTATAGACGAACCAGATCTATTAAGGACTCACTAGTTACCAGTGAATATACTGGAACCTTTAGGGGAGATCCCTGCAAACGGTGGGGCACCTTCACATGTGGAGGATGTGCACAATGTCAACACAACACCTCAAAGGATAATAAACTCCCAAATGGTCGCCCATACAAACAGGGACATTTCGCAAACTGCAACACCTATGGGATTGTCTACCTGCTAACCTGTTCGTGCGGTTGCTTCTATGTAGGTACAACTAAATTAGAATGGAGAAAACGGATCTCTAGACATATACTAAGTATAAAAATATCGAATCGAGACTGGGACAAACTAATACTCGAGCGGGAGACCCGCTGGATAGTAGCTCTTAAGGCCACTTTGCCCCCTGGTCTAAATAGCAAAGTCAGCTACTGACCCTTCTTGGAAGGTTAAAAGTCTGGTGCTTGGGAAGGTAAGGGCTAACTACCCAGACAAAATAATGAACACAAAACTACAGAACAATAAATAATTAAACAATAATTGAAAACAATTTTGAATGGTTATTGCCCAACACCTGGGCTTCCCCATTGGATGTGACTCAGGCACCCCAAAGAACAATATAACTCCTGTGCCAAATACAGCAGTCAACAATATACATACTTACCATCCCATGAGACTTCTCCATTGGTCTCAATATACATGTTTGATTGCTTACTTACTGTTCTGTACTCCTGGTTCAAATAACAATACTTCACCTCATGACAGGCTTGCTATATTTCTCACAGGTCGCTATGCCCTCTCCTCTGCTATAGATACATTTCACACCAACATTTTCGTAAGCTCAAGTTCCCTTGTTGTTTGGTCTTTTAGTGGTCGGGATATGGGTTTGGTCTGGGTACCCCTTATGAATTAATTTCACATGAATTATTCCTATTTAATATGTGGTTTGAGTTCCTTCTACAAATTATTCTTCCACAAATTGTCCTCAGTTTAATTGGCAGCTCAAAGGCCACTATCCATCCTGCACTATATGATTTCATCTGTTGCTGACAGTGGTGGAGATAACAGGAGTGGCTACCGGCGTGTTTGGCACGCCTACGTGTCATATTCAGCCATCACCACTTAAGCCCATCTCAACCACAGCAGGACGCCGCGGTCATATGACCCACGCGGCGCTGTGGACGTCAGTACGACATACGCGATGACGTCATCACTAAGCGTGGATTCGACGCACAAATGAAAAAATTCCTGAAAACCCACGCCAGACTGAGCGATCAGGCACCCGATATACACTAGGGATAACGCCACTGGGTCACATGACTAACGTGGCGCTGTGGACGTCTGGACTCTATACGCGATGACATCACTAAACGCGGATTCGACGCACAATCGAAAAAATCCTTTAAAACCCACGTCACACTTTGAGTGATCAGGCACCCTACACACATCAGGGACAACGCCACTGGGTCGTGGACACTTCACAAAAACTGTAAGTGCAATACCCTACCTTACCTTACCCTTAACATCATTTTGACAGGGTTGTGATTGGTCTAGCCACATGTATACTTTCTCTCCATAGGTTTCGCTTTCTGTGATCCAGGTGGATCAATTGAATATTAACACACAGGATCTTAGGGGGCGTTTGAAATACCCCCCCCCCATATCGGGTAAATATTATGAGATGCTTGTGCATCAAACAAAACACGTACTACAGAACCAATGGATAAAGTCCCTGGTATATATTTGCCTATTTATTCAGTACACAAAAAACCAACCAACCCTGTCCTATCTCTTTTCCTTTCTTATTTTATTTAGGACTGTGATTATTCATATAGGAAGGGTTGCAATCCTTTAGAGACCCACCCCGAACCCACTCACGACCACTACTACCCCAATAAGGGACCTTCCTCTCCGCAAATCCAGCGGTAGGTGGTTTATCCAAATTATACGTAAACCCATATACAATGTT
Organism: Rana kukunoris; assembly: GCA_029574335.1. NCBI lineage: Eukaryota > Metazoa > Chordata > Amphibia > Anura > Ranidae > Rana > Rana kukunoris. The sequence continues at coordinate 267,511,236 of CM056050.1, read as the reverse complement.
TTGTAAATCAAATACACTAATTTTGTATGTTTTGTTTTTGACTGTGTGTTCTTCTATGTTGTTTTTGTTACCTTTAGAATGAGAATTTTATGTGGTACTAGTCCCTGGCCCCCGATGACGGTGCTCTTTTAGACCAAGAGACCAGAAACGCGTCGGGCATTCTCCATTTTGTCCCACGGAGATTGTGCCTTTTTACTATGATGTATTATATACCGTATTGTTAATTGATTTTACCTCTCCTCTACTCTCTCACTGGGTGCACTTTTCTAACCCCTGATGTTCCATACCTACTCTGCGATTGTTATACAGAGGTAGCGGACCATACAGGTCACTTTCCCAACCAGTATCTATTTGTATATTAATTGGTCCATATAATAAAAAACTTTTTTTGCTCTGAGCCTGGCCTTCAAAGTCCCGCTTCCTTGGGGGTATTTTCTTTTTTCTCTGACTAATTTATTTTTTACGTAAATAGATTTTTTAATATGTATAATAAAATGCTTTGCTTGGTTTGTGTCTCATGCTGTGCCTTTAACCACTTGTTGACCGGCTCACGCTAAATATACATTGGCAGAATGGCACGGCTGCGCAAAATAATGTATTGGTATGTTCCCTTTAAGAGCCGCCAGAGGCACCTGCGCCCATGGCATGGCAGGGGACCCGGATCGTGCATGCCCCACGGTAACTGCAACACACAAATCTTTGTTTTATCAGGGGAGAGGAGACAGTGTGTTCCTATTAAGTAGGAACAATATGTCTCCTTCCCCAGTCAGTCCTATCCCCATACAGTTAGAAACACTAACTAGCCAACACATTTAATCCCTTGTTGGCCCCCTAGGGTTAACCCCGTCCCTACCAGTGACATTTACACAGTAATCAGTGCATTTTTATAGCACTGATCGCTGTATGAATGCCAATTGTCCCAAAAATGATCTCCGTCATAACTACTAAAGAAAAAAAATGCCATGAATCTTTCCAATAGTTTGTAGACGCTATGACTTTCAAGCAAACCAATCAATACATGCTTATTGTGAGATTTTTTTTTTTTTTTTTTTACCAAAAATATGTAGAATACATAATGGCCTAAATGATTAAGAAATGTAAAAACTTTTTTTTGGGGTATATTTAGTATAGCAAAAAGTAAAATGTTTTAAATTGTTGCTCTTTTTTTGTTTACAGTGCAAAAAATAAAACAGGTAATCAAGTACCACCAAAAGAAATCTATCTGTGGGGATGCAAATGTTGTTAGAGCACAGCGTTGCACGACCGCGCAATTGTCAATTAAAGTGACACAGTGCCAAATTGTTAAAAGTGCTCTGGTCAGAAGGGCGGTAAAATCTTCCGGGGATGAAGCGGTTAAAAAAACTTTACCCATACAAGGTTCTTGGCGGTTCTTTTCTGTCACTGGCTCTTGATTCCACTGATCAGTCATTGGTAGTTAGCATGTTACGCCTGGCGCTAGTGATATAACCATCTCTCCTGTGCATCCCCTCCTACCCAATTGGTGTGTGGGGCAGTGAGAGGGACCATCTAATGACCACCACAAGGGTGAGAGACTGAGGAATAAGATAGGTGAGTGAATCACTATTACTGGGTCTTAAAATATTGTGACAGGGAGTCAGGTAAATCTGTGTGTGTTGTCACAGACGCGAGATAGATTTCTGCCTTGTTTAGACAATACACCAATTACTATTGGGCGTCAGCTGCAGAGATTGCCAGAGAGGTTTGGAGCGTTAGAAGCCTTCAGCTGTTCAAAATTAAGCAAATAAAGCCCCTATAAAGATAGGCTAAGGATGACGAATGAGTGCTGCATCCTGAGGCTTTGTGAGTGAAGGAGCAGTCAAACTCTACTGAAGAGGTGAGGTGCTGATGGATATTTCTGTGTGAGAAATATCAAAGACTTTTTTGTTTTCTGCTGTAGGACCAGCAATAGGCTGTGCCAGACTCCATAGGTAGGTTCCTGTGTTGGGAAGGTAGACGCCCCAAGTGGCAAGGGTTTATTTTATGTTTTGTTTATGCTGTTTTGATGCTTGCACGTGTATCCAGCAATATGGAAAAATAAACCATATCCTTTGTTTTCAACCATCCTCTACTGCCTTTTTGTACAGTTCAGCGTGTAGTGAACCCATCCAGGGGGTCCCACACACCTGCTACCGAGTTAATCCCTTACAATATGTTGATCAGATACTCTGAGGTTGCTAATAAGTTCTGCGTTCTTTCCTAATGTTTAATGCTATGCATCTTTTTTTTTTTTCACTTTGTGTGCATTGTTTTTACATTTTATTTGTGTCAAGTAACTGGGTAAGGAATTCACTGGGCATCTTTTGTATGTTCACCTAGGGCTGAAGTAACAGCTTGGCACTGCAGAGTCTGCCGGAAAGAATTTAAGAAATGTTCAGCTTTGTACAAGGGGAGAAGGGGAGCTAGTTTTCTGGTCAGTCCCAGGACATATGGGCTAGTATCAGTATGACAGGGTGCTTCAAACATAGGCTTACCAGCTTGCATGCCTACTGTTTCAGACTGCAGATATTTTTGGGAGGAGGAAGAAGAGGAGGGTTATGTCCATAACCCTACTTTATTTTTCTCACAGATTTATTTTTGGTCTAAATATTTTTTATAACCCCTCATTAATATTGTTTATCAAACTTATAGTTTTAGTAAAAAATACATTAGAAATAATGTTAAATAACAGATATGCAATATAACCTTTTTTGCAAAACAAAATACAAGACTCAACAAGTAGATACCAAATACGGGAAGCCCTAAATCCTTGAACACACACAAAAATAAAGAACTGTATTACCAAATAAGCAGAGCTTAAGAAATATTAACATATTATGTCATTCTAGGTTCTTCAAAGTAGCCACCTTTTACTTTGATTACTGCTTTGCACACTCTTGGCATTCTCTTGATGAGCTTCAAGAGGTAGTCACCTGAAATGGTCTTCCAACAGTCTTGGAGTTCCCAGAGATGCTTAGCACTTGTTGGCCCTTTTGCCTTCACTCTGCGGTCCAGCTCACCCCAAACCATCTCGATTGGGTTCAGGTCCGGTGACTGTGGAGGCCGGGTCATCTGGCACAGCACCCCATCACTCTCATTCTTGGTCAAATAGCCCTTAAACAGCCTGGAGGTGTGTTTGGGGTCATTGTCCTGTTGAAAAATAAATGATGGTCCAACTAAACGCAAACCGGATGGAATGGCATGCCGCTGCAAGATGCTGTGGTAGCCATGCTGGTTCAGTATGCCTTCAATTTTGAATAAATCCCCAACAGTGTCACCAGCAAAGTACCCCCACACCATCACACCTCCTCCTCTATGCTTCACGGTGGGAACCAGGCATGTAGAGTCCATCCGTTCACCTTTTCTGCGTCGCACAAAGACACGGTGGTTGGAACCAAAGATCTCAAATTTGGACTCATCAGACCAAAGCACAGATTTCCACTGGTCTTATGTTCATTCCTTGTGTTATTTAGCCCAAACAAGTCTCTTCTGCTTGTTGCCTTTCTTTAGCAGTGGTTTCCTAGCAGATATTCTACCATGAAGGCCTGATTCACACAGTCTCCTCTCAACAGTTGTTCTAGAGATGTGTCTGCTGCAAAAGGCGGCTACTTTGAAGAACCTAGAATATGAAATTTTCAGTTTCACACTTTTTTGTTATGTATATAATTCCACATGTGTTAATTCATAGTTTTGATGCCTTAAGTGTGACTCTACAATTTTCATAGTCATAGAAAACTCTTGGAATGAGAAGGTGTGTCCAAACTTTTGGTCTGTACTGTATATAGAAACAATTGATCCCTTTTGCATTAAAAAGCACAGCCATGAGAACAAATGTATAACCATTTAAGGCTGCAATTTAATCCATGAGATTTGACTGCTTCTTGACAAAGGGTGCCAAAAAATGAACTGATAAAGGGAACCAAAAAAGGTACCAAAGGTCCCTTTTACTAGTTAAACAAAAAATTGCATGCTTCATCTCCACAAACCAGTGAATCCAGGCTAACATTTATAATTTGGGTGCAGGGCATGTTTACATTCAGGAATACCAGTTCACTCATCACCATTTTAACAGACGTGGAAAACCTTATAAATATTCTGATTACTAGGCGTTTTAAAAAATAAATAAAAAAACACATTTAGTTTTACTTTAATAAACTTTTTTTATCGATTTGTAGGATTCAATAAAGGGTAACTTCAGTTGCACACTCATGAATGAATTCGACTTGCAGAAAAACACAATGGCTCTGAGACAATTACTTTGTTCTCTTGTCCAATAAATCGCGACTTTTACAGAGTTCATACAAATTGATGCTGTGCACTGGGCACACATTCATATGTTCTCATTTTCTATCTTGCCTTTGTATAATATTTATTCGCTTTTCAAATGTCTACCATATTACAGAACATGGATTGCTGAGATGATTTTAGTTTTCAAAACAAAAAAAGAAATGACTGAAATCAGCCAAATGTTAGCACTTGTTCTCAAGAGACTGTTCTTCAGAAGGTGAAATGGGGTAGGATCTCTAATATAAGCTTGATGACAAAAAAAATAGGTTAATGGCAACTAGTGTTGCTCACGAATATTCGCTACGAATATTGCATATTCGAGTATTCGCGAATAACTCGAATATCGCGGCGAATATTTTTTCAAATGTATTTTTAAAACAGATCACATCCTAGTGATCTCCATCGACATCTAAAAGCATTGCTGGTATGATTAGAGACCCTGGGCCGAGTAGCTGAGGCGATCCTTTTATGTTGCCGAAAATTCGCATTGCGAATTTTCGGCAATATAAAAGAATCGCATCAGCTACTCGGCCCTTCTTTTGCATCAGAGCCAATCAGAATAACTCGAATATTTGGCAAAAGGAATATTGCGCGATATTCCTTTTGCCGAATATTCGAGTTATTCTGATTGGCTCTGATGCAAAAGAAGGGCGGAGAAGATAATCACGCAATATTCCTTTTGCCGAATATTCGAGTTATTCTGATTGGCTCTGATGCAAAAGAAGGGTGCATCAGAGCCAATCAGAATAACTCGAATATTCGGCAAAAGGAATATTGCGCGATTATCTTCTCTGCCCTTCTTTTGCATCAGAGCCAATCAGAATAACTCGAATATTCGGCAAAAGGAATATTGCGCGATATTCCTTTTGCCGAATATTCGAGTTATTCTGATTGGCTCTGATGCAAAAGAAGGGCGGAGAAGATAATCGCGCAATAGGAATATTGCGCGATTATCTTCTCCGCCCTTCTTTTGCCCCCTTATTCTCCTTTCTTTTAAGTAGAGTTAGTGTAGAGTTAGTGCTTAGTGCATATTAGTTTAGTAATACAGGAAATGATCTCCGTTTATGAAAATTTCGCAATCATTTTCGCATTAGCGAAATTTCGCAAAATTATTTTTGGATAAAATATCACGAATATTCGATATTAGCGAATATTCGCTAATATTCTTCTATATATTCGCGCAATATCGCGAAATCGAATATGGCGTATTCCGCTCAACACTAATGGCAACATGGCTTTCTTTAGAAAAGCAGTTAATTGAGATCCTAGAACATGTTCAAATGTCTGTGTAATATTATGCATGGTGGCAGATGGGATTTGGTTATGGTGCAAAGACTACAGATTAGTTATGTATTTAATTTATGTATAAATCGGCAAATGAGGAGAGGATGTATAAATGCATCTTGATGGCAAATGCCAGGCATTTCCTGCCACTTTGCCAACAATTTAGTTTACAAACACATTTGATAAGAAAGATGAAAAGGAAACATGTCTTAATGTTGTCTTTTAGGAAAAAAATATGAGATTAATATTTTTTGCACCAAGGTACTGTACCTCCATTTCTAGGCAATTGATGGAACAGATTAAAAACAAAAAAAAAATTGACATCACTAGGAAATGAGATGTAAAGATAATTGCAAAATTCTCTAAATTTCGTGCCCAACAGTGAGTTATAATAAATGTTTATTACCAATTGAGGCCATCTGATAAAAAACAAAGCCTTCCAACTGTTTAATGGTGGATACAAAGTTTATTGCCAAGTTGAAATGCTCAGCAGTTACCAGCTGCAAAGTTGGTTTCAAATGTTTAGCCCCATGTGTGAGACAGGAGCTGATTAGTGCTGTGATAAAAGATGCAAATACATTAAAAGCACACATTAAAATGCTGCCTAATTGTTTCAATTTTGCATGCTAAAACACAGCCACTTGCCCAACTGATATTGAGAAAATAGGGGCATGCTTGCTTTTTGTTTATAAAAGAAATCTAAACCACAATTATCTATCAACTACAGCAAAAATCAGTTTGTATAGGGTTGTTTTAGGCCTACATAACATTAAACAGTAAATCTGTCCAAAAAAAAAAAAAAAAACACACAGTAGCTGTGGAGGAATTCCAGGTTTAAAATAAACATATGTAAGCCTAAAAATTGGTTTTCAAATCTGGACTTTCAAACTAGATTAGGCAGCCAATAGAGAACTGCCACTATAGCCCAATTTACTGCCAACCCATTGGCATTTAACTTTTTTTTTTATCGTTTTTATTGAAATATAAAAAATAAAAAAAAAACATTTAAAAGTACATGTCATTTTGTACTAATGTTTCCAGCCCACAAGTCACGCATGCAACTCGCATTCCTATAAGCTGCATATGTGCAAGCCTCTTGTTGACTGTCTCCCCAGAAGAGGCATATTGCTTAAAGCAGGGGTCTTCAAACCACGGCTCTCCAGTTGTTTAGGAACTACAATTCCCATCATGCCTAGTCATGTCTGTGAATGTCAGAGTTTTACAATGCCTCATGGGATGTGTAGTTCCGCAACAGCTGGAGGGCCGTAGTTTGAGGATCCCTGGCTTAAAGTGTTTGTAAAGCTTCAGCTTTTTTTAAATAAATATAAATATTATACTTACCTGCTCTGTGCAATGGTTTTGCAGAAAGTGGCTCTGATCTTACTATTCTCGAGTCCCTTGTCGGTGCTTCAGTCATTTCCTCTTTAGACAATGCACCCATAGGTAGTCACTTCCTATGGAGACATTTATACAGGCTCACTTCTGAGCACCCCTGCATGCAATCACAGACAGTGGTGCAAAGCCCCACTCCCTTGTCAAAGATTATGGATCAGCCTTGTGAAGAGGGACAGAGCTGGGAGAGTCACTTTCACACTGGGGCGGGTGGGCCCTGTTGCTGCGCCTTACCATCATTTATGCTGCGCTTTTTACCCCTGTTAACAGCTGAAAAATGGATAAAAAGCGCTGGCAAAGCTTTGGTGGTGCAGCCCATTGATTTCCAAGGGCAGGGGCACTTTAGGAGCAGTGTATACACCGCTCCTACAGCGCCTCAAAGATGCTGCTTGCAGGACTTTGAGCGTCCTGCCAGCACACCACTTCAGTGTGAAAGCCCTTTGGGCTTTCGCACTGGAGTGAGGAGAGGTGCTTTACAGGAATTTTGCAGGTGCTATTTTTAGCACTATAGCACCTGTAAAGTGCCTTAGTGTGAAAGTAGCTTTAAGGGGGCTCGCGGGGGTATCCCAGGCACAGAAGTTGTTTTACCTTAAAGCATAGAATGCCTTAAGGTGAAAAACTTGAAACTTCAGTGCTTTATTTCTCCCAGCCAGTGCAGGTATTTGCCCAGATTGTGGCTAGAGAGCAGGTATTTGACCAAACAATGATTCCTCCTGCAGGCTATTCCATCCTGTATTGATATACAAGCTGACAGGATAAATCACCATGCAGTGAAAGTAGGTATTTACACACCCAGAAGTCTGGTGGCATTTCAAGACACCTGTAAAGACAAACTGAAATCGCTATTTAATACAGTTTTAGTATTCAAAACAAAGACACCCATCTATGTCTCCATGCTTTGTTTTGTTCAGAAATCACTTTGAAATACACCTCCCTAGCATTTCTAGCCAAGGCCATCTTGAGTAGGGGCAGATGGTTCATGTAGCATTTATTTGTCCGGTAGAGTGGGAAAATTATCGATTTATCTCTGGAGTGAATCACGTTTTTACTGCATGCCAATATTCTGTTGGCTTTGCTTGCAGCAGCCACGCATTGCATGCTATTGTTCAACCAGTCATCTACTAAGACCCTCAGGTTATTTTCCACCCTAGATTCCCCCAGAGGTTCTCACCCCAGCCAGTAACTTGCGTTCATATTTTTTGCACCCAAATACATTATCTTTTAACATTAAACCTCATTTGCCATGTAGATGCACACCCCATTTTTTTTTAGGTCTTGCAAGGTCTTCACATCCTTTGTAGAAGTTACTGCCCTGCTTAACTTGGTATTGTTCGCAAATACAGAGATTGAGCTGATTAATTTATTCAAAAAAGATCTTAAGGATGGAACAAGATTGTGCCCAGGACAGATCCCTGGGGGACCCCACTTTCCACACTAGACCATTCCGAGTACTCGCCATCACCACCCTTTGGACTCGCTCCTATTGCCAGTTTTCATTCCAGGTACTCACCCTATGGCCCATGCCGACAGACCTCAGTACAATAAAGGTTTGTAGGGGAACTGTATCAAATGCCTTTGCTAAATCCAGATACACCACATATACATCTAGATGGCAGCTCACTTAGTAGGTTAATTGGTCTGGCAAGAACGATTCTTCATGAATCCATGCCGATTACTGCCAATAATATTTATTTCATTACCAAAATCTTGTACATAGTCCCTCATCATCCCCTCCAATAACTAACAGATTATTGGTGTTAGGCTAACTGGCCTGTAGTTCCCAGGGATACATCTCAGCCTTTTTCGAATGTTGATGCCACGTTGGCTTGTCTCCAATTAACTGACCCTTCCAGTCAGTAAACTGTCCATAAAAATTAGGAACAATGGTCTGGCTATCAACTCGCAGAGTTCCTTAAGGACCCTTGAGTGTAAGCCATCTGGTCCCAGTGACTTATTTAGGTTACGTTTTTCAAGTCTATTTCTGACTGTCTTTTAGCCATTAGGCTGCTTCTTGTGACACGCTATAAAAATTAACGTAGTCTTGGTTACTGTATCTCCCCTATTTCCTTTGTGAAGACGGAGGAGAAGCATATATTCAAATCCCCATTGAAAACGTCTGCGTATGATGAAACACGTCTGGAACGGCGTACAGTGATGTCACTGCGTCGATTTGAAGGAGAAAGGGCTCCTATAGTGCCGGCTGGTATTGTTTACATGCTTTTAACAGAAAGGTATTTTATTAACAAAACAGCATTACAAGATATGCAGTAGTCGACAATCAGGCATACATAGAAACAGTATCGGACAGCAATAAGCATTCCCAGTGTTGAAAAAATAAACAAAATATATGTTCACAGCTCTTTCGCCCCGATACCTCAACCAATTACTTTCAGGTGCAGTCCCAACTAAAGCCCACCCTTCAGTACAATAGGGTGAACAACCATCGCCCCCCATGCTAAATCCTCATGTATCTAAGAAGTCATGCCTTTAAATGAACACCTCAGTCGGCAGAATCAGGTGGCGGCCATGGCAGAGAGGGGAGGGGGCAACAGACCCCCATCTCCCCAGATCCATCTTAGTCCCCCACCCCCCCAGACCCCCAGCCGTGCAAACCCACCATAGCCAACCAGACCTTGTCGTATTTAGCAGGGCATCGCCTACTCTCATACGTAAGTTTATAAAGGGGTGAAGCAGAGTCTACCGCCTTCCTCCAGGAACTAAGCGTGGGGGGTCCTACCAACTTCCACCGTAGCATTATCTCACTCCTAGCATAAAACAGCAAGAATGTCATAGGCGTGCACACAGGGTGTGCCGGATGTGCCTGGGCACACCCTAATCCTATGTTGTCTCCCATTCACTGTCAAATGTTCCATTAAAGCAGTGAGGCCCGCGCTGCCTGTGAATCACTTTCACATACAGCGGATCCGATCGTGAGAAGAGAGCCGCTCATCGTGTTTAAAACTTCTTGCAGGATAGAGAGGAGCTGTCAAAACGTCAAAGTGATTTCGGGAGTGGGCAGGCCCAAACAGCCATCAAACAGCAGCCAATGGGATGTGGACTGGGTGTGCCGCTACATGTATGTGGCCCTGCCCCCTTTCTTAGGCAGCCCGGTCATTGGCCGTTTGATAACAGGTATTTGGTGCGTAACACCGCGCTGCTAGTACAAATATTTTAAAGCAGCTGACACAGCTGTTTGATGGAAGCAGGAGTGAAAAAAGTGTTGGAAAAGTGTCGCGCTAAACAAACATGAAAAATGCAATTATAGTGACGTGCAATTACAACACATGATAAGCAATACAGAATCAAATAAATTATACAAAAAATTCATGCACCAGGTGTTGAAGTCCACATCATGAATGAAAAGGACAAATAAGTCCACTGGAATTAGCTGTATAAAAGTAGATTTCCAGAAGAAAGTGATATAAGTGACAAATCAATTCCAATGTGACTCCAATGTGAAAAACCCTCCACCGATGAGGATGCAGGCTTACCGGAAATGTCGGACTCAGAAAAACATACGCTTTGTTAGTCAGACAAGCTTGTAATAAACAGGTGTCCTAGGGGTCTCTCCAGACGTAGAATAACCACTCGTGTCCAGACCAATATGGATACCAACTATAAAGGTGTATGACTGATTCTCGACAACATTCGCAGTCACAATACCAGAGAAGGAAGAAGAAAGAGCAACATAGTGTGATACTGTAACTAAACAAAAAATTTAATAGGCAAATGCACTTACAAATGAAGCAGTACACAGCGCATAGAAATATAGATTGCGGCAGAAGAGTCTTCCCAACGCGTTTTGTGTCAGTACACGTTGTCAAGGGGTGACTCAACTGCAACCCACTTACTTAAATAGATAAAAAACCCTATAATAGGAGCCACGCCCACCTGTGTTGAAAAACGGACGCAGCTTGTTGATTAGTGTCCACTTCCTGGTTGAAACAACATGGAGTTGAGGCGTGCGTTCCACGCCTCGATTTCAAACCGGAATAGGCGTTCCCGGATGATGTCACTTCCGGTGCGCCACGGAAGTCTCTGTTATGCTCGTACAGATCATGTGAACTCGAAATGTAACCTGAGTGGTGGGATGTGCGTTCCACGCCTCCATCTCAGAGTGCAAAACCACGCTATACTCGGACATCCAGCGTCAAAGCATGCGTTCCAAGTCTTTAACGCAGAACACAATGACCACTTGTGCTCCGGGTAGTTAGCCCGGAAAACAATTCTTCCGAAACATACTGGGACGCACTCTGTACACATTAAGGACTATACAGATAGTATGCTAAGACATAAGTATTCCATGCAAAATAAAGGAAGATGTTTATATTTCAAAACTCCTCCTGGGGGATATATATGGAAAAGAAAAATGTCATGGCGCCCACCCCTCCCCCGACATCACCCCTGAGTTGTGACAAAAGGGCTGCTGGGTGCGGGCTGTCTGCAGGGTTCAGTGAGCTGGTAGAAGTGATCCAAGTTCCGGGCTGTGCTGTCAGCGCCGGACAGAGTGGAAAAGTCGATCCAGGATCCAGCCTCCTCCACGGAAAGTGAGTGGGACCTGTCTGGGGGAGAAGGCTGGAGGGGAGGTGATGGGAGCAGAGGGGAGAAGTATCGGGGCTCTGTACTGGGGGTTAGAGGGCTGAGGGCACCTGATTGGTGGAAAAGTCACCTGACTGTCTAGGGTGACCGTCCCACATGTGATTGGATGCAGATACATTACATCATGACAGTTTCACACACTGAGCAGCCCTTGCCACGATCTACTGCATATAAAACTTCTCTCTATCAGTGTCAATGAATGCTGGTGCCCATTAGTTGCTGGTGCCCAATGCTCAGTGCCAATCAATGCTGCCAATCAGTGCCCATAAGTGCTGCCCATCAGTGCCCATGAGTGCTGCCCATCAGTGCCCATGAGTGCTGCACATCAGTGCCCATGAGTGCTGCACATCAGTGCCCATGAGTGCTGCACATCAGTGCCCATGAGTGCTGCCCATCAGTGCCCATGAGTGCTGCAAATCAGTGCCGCTTAGTGCTGCAAATCAGTGCCGCTTAGTGCTGAAAATCAGTGGCGCTCAGTGCCGACAGTCAGTGCTGCCTATCAGTGCCATCTATTAGTGTTCATTAGTGCCAATCAGTGCCGTTTATTAGTGCCACCTATTAGTGCCCATCAGTGCTGCCAATTACTGCCCATCAATGCTGCCAGTCCTGCCCATCAGTGCCGCATTTAGTATAATAGGTAATCACCACATTACTATTAACAAACTACTGGAGGTAAAATAAAAAAGTGACAGGCCTGCCGCTAAGCACTGTTATGTGTTCCCACACCACAAAAAAAAGGTGCAGCCCTAACTTACTGATCAATAACTTAATAATGGTGGAACCCTCTAATGTATAGAAATCTCAATAAACATCAATATTATCACAATACCGGTCTCTGTGATATGTTTAACGTCACATCAAACTGAAAAAATACATAAAAATTAAACTTAGTGGGGATGATGGAAACCCCTCCTATAGATATTTGCCATACAGATTAACTCCAACGGCAATAATTCCAGTTATATGTGATTTCGCATGTAATACACATCAAAATAAATAATAAGACATACTTTTTTTTTTTTCAAACTTAGCTGGGATGGTGGAAACCCCTCTACGGATATTTGCAATACAAATTAAGTTCAAGTGCAGCAACTTTTAGTTGGGAGGTTTCATTTTTTAGATTGTTACACTTATGTTTTAGTTACTATTATAATGTAAATTATTGCACTTGAAGTTTAATTTTCCTCCACCCCAAACTCGCTCATCCATGTCTTTATGGACCTTGCTTTGTACACTCGTGGGCAGTCACGTTGGAACAGGAAGGGGTCATCCCCAAACTGTTCCCACAAAGTTGGGAGCATGAAATTGTCCAAAATGTCTTGGTATGCCGACGCCTTAAGAGTTCCCTTCAACCAATAGGCCAAGCCCAACCCCTGAAAAAGAACCCCACACCATAATCCACCTCCACAAAATGATTTGGACCAGTGCAAAAAGCAAGGTCCATAAAAGACATGGATGAGCGAGTATGGGGTGGAGGAACTTGACTGTCCTGACCTCAACTTGATAGAAAACATTTGGGATGAATTAAAGTGGAGACTGTGAGCCAGGCCTTCTCATCCAACATCAGTGCCTGACCTCACAAATGCTCTTCTAGAAGAATGGTCAAACATTCCCATAGACACTACTAAACCGTGTGGACGGACTTCCCAGAAGAGTTGAAGCTGTTATAGCTGCAAAGGGTGAGCCAACTCAATATTGAACCCTACAGACTAAGACTGGGATGCCATTAAAGTTCATGTGTGTGTGCTTTTGACATAGTGTGTGTGTGTGTGTGTATATTATATACATACATATACACACACACACACACACGCGCGCGCGCATGTGTGTGTATTACCTCCCCACCCCGCAAATGCAGAGTCATTGTTCGCGCCCCCCCCCCCGCACGATTGCAGAGTCATTGTGCGCCTCCCCCGCGATTGCAGAGTCATTGTGTGGGCCCCACCTGGCAGCCAGATCATGGGAGAATGAAGGAGAGCCGCGGAACGGTATAACCCGCTGTAAGAACTTACATTTCCTCAGCTCTGCTCGTTCACACAGCCCCACCTCCTCCTGACCCCACACCTGTGATAATCACAGCCCAGCATTGGACCCGCATTCTGTCTATCACAGGTGTGGAGTCAGGAGGAGGCAGGGCTGTGTGAACGAGCAGAGCGGAGGAAATGTAAGTTCTTACAGCAGACTATACCGCTCCGCGATCCACGGCTCTCCTCTTCCTCAGTGTTCTCTGCCATTGGGAGGATCGCTGGGAGAAAAGCTCCTGACCCCGCCTGCGTCAGTGCTCGCCACCCCCACTAATTGTTTTTCATTCTCAAAAAGCGAGTGCAAAATTTGAGGTCTGGCTTAGTTTATCTGTCTCCCTCCACCTAACTCAGGTGACTCAGGATATGCACCATGGGGTCCAGCAGTACCCTGGTCCCTCCTATGTCACTAAGCATCCCTGCTACCCCCTCCCAATATGGCCTGAGCTTCGGGCAATCCCAAATTGTGTTGCTCATGAATATTCGCATTGCGAATATTCGTTACGAATATTGCATATTCGAGTATTCGCGAATAACTCGAATATCGCGGCGAATATTCGCTATTGCGAATATTCGTATTTTTTCAAATTTATTTTTAAAACAGATCACATCCTAGTGATCTCCATCGACATCTAAAAACTTTGCTGGTATGATTAGAGACCCTGGGCCGAGTAGCTGAGGCGATCCTTTTATGTTGCCGAATATTCGCAATGCGAATATTCGTATTACGAATATTCGCGAATACTTTCTCTGCCCTTCTTTTGCATCAGAGCCAATCAGAGTTCTCCTACCACAGTTGTCAGAGGTTAGCAACCTCCATAGCAACCAATAGGAACCTGCCTGCACGACCATTATATAAGATCACTCCCAGCAGTATTTCAGTGCAGATTCACAAGGTGGCTAGAGAGAGTGGAGTGTTTCTGTGCGTTTTTCCTGTGTATTGAGATCTTAGAGCTTATCATTGTGCGTCCTATAGGAAATGATCTCCGTTTTCGCGTGTTATTCGCGCGCATGCGCAGACGAGAATTTTGCAATCAATTTTGCATCCGCATTAGCGAAATTTCGCGTTCGCATTAGCGAAATTTCGCAAAAAAAATTTTTTGATAAAATATCACGAATATTCGATATTAACGAATATTTCACGAATATTCTTCTATAATGAATGAATGAATGAATGAAAACTTGTATAGCGCGGCACATGCGAACTGAATCGCCTCTGGGTGCTTGTTGTTCCTGTCTCCTTTGATATCAAAAGAGAAAAGTCTTGACCTTTTTCCTAAATGCTAGGTGGTTCTCCTCCAACCGAATGCTGGTTGGTAAAGCGTTCCATAGTCTGGGACCTTGGATCGCGAATCTTCTTTCTCCTTTGGACTTGAAGTTGGCTTTCGGAACCTGGAGCAGGTTCTGATTCGTGGATCGCAAAACGCGATTGGGATTATGCGTTTTTATTATTTCGCATAAATAAAGGGGGGCATTCCCATGGACACATCTATGCGTAAGACAGAGAGCTTTAAAAGCAATTCTGTCTTTAACTGGCAGCCAATGAAGGGCTCTCAGTGAAGGTGAGATGGATTCCCAGGGTTTTTTCCCAGTCACAAGTCTAGCGGCCGTATTTTGAACGACTTGCAGACGAGCGATTTGGTACTTGGGGAGGCCGAGGTAAAGGGCATTTGCATAATCCAGTCTGGAGTTTACAATAGCTCCCACCACGACCGCTAAATCTTCTTTAGGGATGAACGGAGTGAGTCTGCGTAGTAGGCGCAGTAGATGGTGAGATCCGCTGACTACTGACCCTATTTGTGCGTCCATTGTCATAAAGGAGTCAAAAATGACCCCTAGGCTTTTGACTTTGGCGCTAGGGGTGATGAGCTTGCCCAGAATAGGCGGGGGGGTCCACGCTGTTGAAGGTTGATTCCTACGCTTGGCGTGAAACAGAAGAAGTTCTGTTTTCGCTCCATTGAGTTTAAGATAACTCTTTGTCATCCAATCCTCTATCAAGGAGAGGCAAGTCTCTAGATTGAGGTGGTGATCCTGTCTATTGCAGATGCGGAAATACAATTGTGTGTCGCCTGCGTATGAGTGATAGAGCAGTTTTTTGCTGCTGATAAAAAGAGGACGAAGATAGATGTTAAACAGCACTGGTGACAGAGGCGATCCTTGAGGGACTCCGCATGTTACTGTGCGTTTTTCTGACGTAAAAGGTCCTAACTTTACTGTTTGCGATCGGTTTTCCAGAAAAGAGGAGAACCAAGATAAATCGCCTTCTGCGACTCTGGCTACTTCAGCAAGCCGAGTCAGTAACAGTTTGTGGTCTACAGTGAAATATCGCGAAATCGAATATGGCGTATTCCGCTCAACACTAATCCCAAACCATGAGCCTTGAACGTCCCATCCTCGATCCCACATCTGGGACATTTCGGATCCAGATGTGGGTATATGCTGGCCATTCTGTGAGGGGTGAAGTATGCCCTATGTAGGAATCTGAGCTGGAGGAATCTGTCCTTGGCTGCTATAATGGACGGGATGTAGGTGGAAATGCATTCCTCCCATACCTCCTCCCCCAAAGTCGGGATGTCCACCTTCCATTTATCCATTACCCAAGTGAGTTTAACAGCGTGGCCAACCATCAAATACAGGTACAGAGTGGAAAGGGGCTTCCCCATCACACTCAACGTCAGCAGTCGCTCGATTGAGTCAAGTTCCAGATTCAGTGTGTCTGGGAATTGGGCACTCATTACATGCCTTAGCTGGTAATATTTAAACTCGAATGAATTGGGGAGGTTAAACTGTTGTCTCAATTCAGGGAAGGGCTTGATCCCACTGTTTTCTATGACATGTTTGAGGGTGCTGATCCCTCGTTTGGCCCACTGTGAGGGTTCAGGTAAGTCTTAGAGGTGGGGCAGGGTGGGGTTACCCCACAGCCCTGGCACCCCTGTACACTAGATTAGTCGCAGCGTATGACACCAGTATGGCCGCCTCAAGTCTCACTGCCGGATTCTGTCTGGGCAAACCACCAGTGTACCGTGACTAGGATGGCTGCCCAATAATACAACAAAGTTTGGGAGAGCCAGCCCACCTCCCGACAAGGGGAGATACAGTAACTGTCTTGCCACCCTAGGCGGCCTCCCGGCCCAGATGAATGACATCAGCACCCCCTCTAGTCGTCTCAAGAAAGATCTGGGAATGTGGGAAGGAGTGTTATGAAATATAAAAATTTAGGAAAGAACGCCATCTTGAGCAGGTTAACCCTGCCAACCGGAATCAGTGGGACGGTGCACCAGGCTATGCATTTGACAGCAAGCTGGCAAAAGAGGCTGCACATTTCTCTACGAATTCAGGTGGCGTTACTAATCTGAATGCCTAGATAGGTTAAGACACCCACCCACTGAAGAGGGGTACCCGTATCCACCCTTGGAAGCAAGGAGTGCAATGGGAAAAGAACGGACTTGCCCCAGTTTATGCGGATGCCCGATAACTGGCCAAATTCCTCAAACAAGTCTAGTGCTTGCCGTAGCGATTGCGAGGCATCCGCAAGATGAAGTAGGGTGCCATCCGCATAAAGGGACACCTTTTCTTCTATGTCCCCGACTGCTATGCGTTTACATGCTTTTAAATTACATCTTTTTGTAAGTACAATACTTTTATTTAATAAATCTTTTTTATACAGAATTATGCTATGGACTCCTTTCCTTATGTGTTTACAACCCACGGGCCGCATGTATGCAAGAACCTAGCACCCTTGTCACCGGAGAAGCTCTAGTTGGATCTCTGAGTTCCTGTGGATAGAGGCCGCGGCCGCACATTGTTTTAAACGTTGTTTAAGCTTGCCCTTCTGGTAAGCGGCTTTACATTAGGTGGTGGGCTCTCACTCATAATAGGACTCGGAGGTGTTACTGGTTATGCTAATGGACATTTGAGATTATATTCAATGAATTTGGGACATTGTCTTAACGTCCCATACACTTTAACTCAGCTTGTTTTTCCACTGTTGGCGCATTTATTCCCCGTTTATATATTTAAAACCTTTGCTCTCTCTATCCTTTGTAGCCAAATTCCCTTCATCATTGTTTATGGGGCCAATGTGCTCTGGCCTCGTTTTACCATTTATATACTTCAAGTGGTTGTAAAGTTTTTTTTGTTTTTTTAAACATACATATCATACTTGCCTCTACTGTGCAGTTTATCATAGAGTGGCCCTGATCGTCTTCTTCTGGGGTCTCTCTGCAGCTCTCAAGGCTCCTCCCTGCAATAGATAACCCCCCTCCGGGAAGTGCTATCCCAAGGGGGTTACTTGGTGGGCACACTCCCATGTCATACACTTGGTGTCCATAGCTGCTGAGTGTATGACTTGGCCCAGCCCCCGGCGGCATCATTAGATTTGAGAGCAGCGGGAGCCAATGGCTGCGCTGCTATCAATTTATCCAATAGAGAGCTGAGAAGCTGTGGAGAGAGTGATGCGGGATCGCGCCCATGGAAATTCGGGGCTCAGGTAAGTAATAATGAGGGGGCTGGAGGGCCGGACACTGCAAGGTTTTTTTTCACCTTAATGCATAGGATGGATGCATCAAGGTTTACAACTCATTTAAAGCATTTCTTGTTTTTTACTCTTCTCTGCTATGTGCCTTTTGTGTTCTATCTTAGCCACCCCAATTGCAGTCTTCCATTTCTTATTGCATTCTTTGTAAAGTTGAAATGCAGACAATGACCCCTCAGCCTTGTATGTATTGTTTGAAGGTCTTTTCTTTTGCTTGAATATGCATTTTTACGTTGAGTTCAGCTACCCTGGATTTTGTTAGCTCTTTTAAACGGAGTAAAATTTAGGGGTCTGATAATGTTGAGATATTGATATATAAATATAGACGTTCACTTTAAGGAATGCACCCTTGTTTGCTTTTTCACAGATGTTCACAGCTTCTTCGTTTTGTCCTTGGGAATCAGACACAGGCTGCTGATAAGGCCTGTTCGGAATAGGCCTTCTACTAAACCAGTTTAAACTGGCCAGAGACTCTTGAAAGTTTTTGCCAGTCACGTGATGTAACCACCCATTTAAATGTTCCCTTGCTATAAAGAAGAAATGGACTTTGATTGAACTAAACCATATGATTACACCTTTATCACGCCTAGAATACACTTGATACATACCCATATCTTATGAATATTCATACGTATAAATCGTATACCCTGTAGTTGGAAGCTCAGTAACACTTTTACTCGCTTATATGCCAAGATTGGTGTTGTATTTCTCCATTGCAATATTTGTATAATTAAAGCACCTACTTATCTGGATCTATCATCTCATCTGATCGACTTAAGACCCCCAAACTGGATTTAACAAAACTTACAGTATTTCCTGTTGGAATGCACTGGCCAATTCCTTTGTTTAGTATGCTTTTAAATAAATCCCATGTTTCCTTTATGTTCTGATTTTATCCCATTTACTGTCATCTAGCAAAGATCTTTTTATTTTTGTGAGCACAATACTGGAGATTTAAGTGATTTTATAAAAGGTATCACACCAAGTTTTTAATTTGTGGGGATACACATGAGGAGCTAAGAAACCTTATAACAAACTCACAAAGGCACTGAGAGTGATAAGGCTTTATTGGACCCATTTATTCACATATGGGTTGGCAAATCCAGTAAGTCTGGGAGATCAAACTTTAGGATATATAGTACATACCTGTTAGGAAACAGAGGAGACTGTTCTTGTGTATTTGAAGGGCTGAACAGCTTGGATTTACAGGTATCTGGGATGGAAGGTATCTTTCTACATGTTACATGTAGGGGCATCTATACCATCTAGTCTTACATTGTTTTAGAGTAACTGAATAGGTACTTATATGAAGAAACTAGCTTATATAACTGGTTTATATTCATAATCTCATTAGCACTTCAAAAAATATATTTTACTTGTAAATCTGCCATATAAAGATGGCACGTTGGGGTTGACTTACTACAACTAAAAGGTGTAAAATCTGGTGCAGTTCTGCATATAAACCAGTTTCTTTTGTTGTCAAAACTTAATTGAACAAGCTGAAGTTCGAAGCTGAATGGCTTAGTAATTCAACCCCATTCTCTACCAGAGCCAAGCTTTTACAAGGTTGAAAAAAAAAAAAAAAAACGCAAGAGACAGTGCTACAAAAGTACCATGGGCACTAAATTATAGCAATACCAAATTGCTAAAATGTATTAGTTCTCCCTAATACTACTACATTCAGATTTAACTTTTTGATTTAATGTTTTATTACATTACCTTTTAAAACATTTTTATTTTGTTTTCAAGCCTAATTATTGTATTATCAGATTGATAGGGAATCATTTTAAATGCTGAGGCTGTATCCATCTATTAACAAAAGAACCCCTACGTGCAAAAGTATAAACAAGGAGTGAGACTTATGGTGCAGAGAGGATTAATATAATAGAGATCAGATAATAAGGATTGTACAAATTAGTAAAGTTAGTTGATGGGATATCTAGAGAAACAAGATGTTGCATGAGGGAAATCTCTCAATCACTAAAGAGATGCTTGTGCACTGATTAATGGAAAAAAAAGGCAAAACACACAACAGATGGAATCTGCTTTGAGTAATGAACATGCACATTCATTTTAAATCACTTGAATCATTTTTTACGATTCAATTGTGACTTTTGTTCTTTTTTAGATTCGTAATTACGAGGAACAACAGATGGTAAAATGTTTGTAATCCATCGATTAAACTACCCTATTTAAATGGAAAAAAAAAAAAAACTTCTTGAAACTTAAAGTGAGGGTTTATTTTATCCATCACCATTACATTTTCTTGAATATCGATGTAAAAGAAAGTAACCAGGCAAGTAAATGAGTATTCTGCTACTATACAAAAATTTGACTACAAAAATAGAGGCCTTTCAGACCATACATTTACTCAGCCTTTTCCTGAAATGCCAATCATTGGAATTCATGCCACTTGCTCATTCATTCAGATAAAAATTGTACACAAGTACCATTATCAGTGTATAGGCAGACTTTAGGTTGGGTACAAGGAGGTTGTAAATGGAGTGGTAATCCCAGTGGCCATAATCTAACATGTTTTCCTTTATAACAAAAGTGCAGCACCTAAATATAAAGGCCATTTTGTTTAGGTCTTCTCTGCATTTAGAACTGCTGTACAAATATATGTTTTTCAAAAGTAGGTAAATTCAAATGTGGTCTATTGTACACTTGTCCCTTTTAAATATGAAATGCATTTAGGAGATTACTTCTGTGCAGAAGTTAAAAAAATGCCCTTTTACTGGGAAAAATTTGAAATTAGCAACACATTTCAAGAGTTGAGTCAAACAGTCTTTATTAAAAACAGAATAATATATGTTACTGCCTCAGACAAATATTGCAGATCAGTGTGGATTAGAGTTAGCTTTTCTTGCTTTAAGCATTTATATAACTATCCTTCAAAAACGATCTGCCACAAGCTACTACCTACATAAGGATTGTGAAAAAGTTGAACATATCAACATATATTGGATTTGTAATCTAGAGGCTTAATGTGAAATCACATGCTACATTTCAACAGTTAAAGGATATAAATGATTTTACTTATATTCATTTAAGAGATTTTTACAAACATTTTTTGTTAGATGAGTCTAGAAATGAATCGAGAAATGTAGTTTATACAGTATATTGAATGATAAAATTTTAAGTGAAAAAATACAGACTTGGTCATCATATGGAATAGTTTAAGCTTACATATTTATTGATTTTTTCCATTATTGACTGGGTTGGAGGGCTGAACACATGTGGATAAAGATGCGATAACTAAACTATACAGACAATTAGAGATGGGCTGAAAATACCTCTGTTCAATTTGCAGCAGGGGTAAAGTTTTAACAGCCAGGCCATTTTGAAGCCTTATACGCAAGTAATTGGCCATTAAAGGGGTATGGGCTTCTGGGTACTTCCCCTGGGCGACTAGTATCAATTCAAAAACTTGTAATAATTGTTTTAGGAGCAGGGATTGTAATGATACTTAAAGTGCAACAATAAAAATGAAAAATTCCTTTAAATATACAGGGAGTGCAGAATTATTAGGCAAATGAGTATTTTTACCACATCATCCTCTTTATGCATGTTGTCTTACTCCAAGCTGTATAGGCTCGAAAGCCTACTACCAATTAAGCATATTAGGTGATGTGCATCTCTGTAATGAGAAGGGGTGTGGTCTAATGACATCAACACCCTATATCAGGTGTGCATAATTATTGGGCAACTTCCTTTCCTTTGGCAAAATGGGTCAAAAGAAGCACTTGACAGGTTTAGAAAAGTCAAAAATAGTGAGATATCTTGCAGAGGGATGCAGCACTCTTAAAAATTGCAAAGCTTCTGAAGCGTGATCATCGAACAATCAAGCGTTTCATTCAAAATAGTCAACAGGGTCGCAAGAAGCGTGTGGAAAAACCAAGGTGCAAAATAACTGCCCATGAACTGAGAAAAGTCAAGCGTGCAGCTGCCAAGATGCCACTTGCCACCAGTTTGGCCATATTTCAGAGCTGCAACATCACTGGAGTGCCCAAAAGCACAAGGTGTGCAATACTCAGAGACATGGCCAAGGTAAGAAAGGCTGAAAGACGACCACCACTGAACAAGACACACAAGCTGAAACGTCAAGACTGGGCCAAGGAATATCTCAAGACTGATTTTTCTAAGGTTTTATGGACTGATGAAATGAGAGCGAGTCTTGATGGGCCAGATGGATGGGCCTGTGGCTGGATTGGTAAAGGGCAGAGAGCTCCAGTCTGACTCAGACGCCAGCAAGGTGGAGGTGGAGTACTGGTTTGGGCTGGTATCATCAAAGATGAGCTTGTGGGGCCTTTTCGGGTTGAGGATGGAATCAAGCTCAACTCCCAGTCCTACTGCCAGTTTCTGGAAGACACCTTCTTCAAGCAGTGGTACAGGAAGAAGTCTGCATCCTTCAAGAAAAACATGATTTTCATGCAGGACAATGCACCACCACAATTGTCCAAGTACTCCACAGCGTGGCTGGCAAGAAAGGGTATAAAAGAAGAAAAACTAATGACATGGCTTCCTTGTTCACCTGATCTGAACCCCATTGAGAACCTGTGGTCCATCATCAAATGTGAGATTTACAACGAGGGAAAAGAGTACACCTTTCTGAACATTGTCTGGGAGGCTGTGGTTGCTGCTGCATGCAATGTTGATGGTGAACAGATCAAAACACTGACAGAATCCATGGATGGCAGGCTTTTGAGTATCCTTGAAAAGAAGGGTGGCTATATTGGTCACTGATTTGTTTTTGTTTTGTTTTTGAATGTCAGAAATGTATATTTGTGAATGTTGAGATGTTATATTGGTTTCACTGGTAAAAATAAATAATTGAAATGGGTATATATTTGTTTTTTGTTAAGTTGCCTAATAATTATGCACAGTAATAGTCACCTGCACACACAGATATCCCCCTAAAATAGCTAAAACTAAAAACAAACTAAAAACTACTTCCAAAAATATTCAGCTTTGATATTAATGAGGTTTTTGGGTTCATTGAGAACATGGTTGTTCAATAATAAAATTAATCCTCAAAAATACAACTTGCCTAATAATTCTGCACTCCCTGTAGTCCCTGGGGGTTCCTTTAGACTGCCTGTAAAGTGGCGCATCTGTAGAATGCATAGGATATGCTGCAGCAAAATTGACATTTCAAAAGAACAAAAACCCTGGGCTGTGGTTGTAGGGGTCTGCAGGCGGCAGGGGAAATGATTGGAATCGGGAAGCCTATTTAACAAAGGGACCCCCAGATCCCCTGTTTGAATACGTTTGGGGGAATTTTGTACCCCTACCCATTCACCCAAAAAAATGTAAAAAAGTCAAAAAAAATGCCACAAAAAAAAAAAAAATGCCACAAAAAAAAAAAAAACTGCATTCATTGACGGATGACCACCAAATGTGGTTTGACCGTTCTTATATAGGCGAGGACGGACCACCTGTTGACATCACCTGTGGCACCGCCCCCTTGGGATGTACATGCTGGGTCGTGACATCACAAGGGGTGATGCCACCAGGTGACATCACCCGGTGACCCTGCCCTTACCTATACAAGAACTTCAAACAGTGGAGGCTGGCCATCAGTGAAGGTAGGTGGCTTTTTTGTAGGTGGTTTTATTTTTATTAAAGGAATCAAAAACGTATTACTTCTTGAAACTTGAAAGGTGAAAGGGGCTGGGATCTGGGGGCCCCTTGTTAAAGGGAATTCCCAGATTCCAATAAACCCCCCTCCCACAGACCCATAACCATAGCCCAGGGCTGTGGGGAAGAGACCCTTGTTCCCATAAACATGGAAACAGGGTGCTTTTGGGTGAAACAGCAGAGTCCCCTGCCTCAAAGCACTTCCCCCATGTTGGCAGAAGATGGCCTGGCCAGGTTCAGGAGGGGAGAGGTGCTCACTCACCCCCTTTCCTGACCCGTCAGGCTGCATGCTCCAATAAGGGTCTAGTATGGATTTTAAGGGGAACCCATGCCAAAATATAAAGACATTGGGTTCCCCCCTAAATTCATACATGCAGCCTAGAAAAAGGTGGAGGGATGCGCAAGCACCCACCTCCAGAAACATGCCAGGCCACAAACCTTCAACATGGGGTGCTTTGGGGTAGGGGCCCCTCCAAAGCACCTTGTCCCCCTGTTGGTGGGGACAAAGGCTGGCTCGTGGTTGCAGGGGTCTGCAGACGGGGTACTTATCGGTATTTGGAAGCCCACTTTAACAAAGGGGCCCCATATCATGGCCCCATATGTGTTTGAGTCTGGTCATTCACCAAAAATTATGGTGCGATAATAGCGAAAATTCATTCGCTATAGTCACACAATTGAGTGCGATCAGGTTGCACTCTGCCCCCCCCCCCCAAGCCCACCCTTTGAAGCCTATTGGGGCCTTGGGTTGTATAAATACAAACCAATCCCACCCCCACCAAGGTAATACATGTGTCCGGCGTCATGAAAGGGGCGGCGCCTCTGTGCCCACAATGCACAGGCCACCACTGGATCTTAGCCTCAGATCTACAGTGACTACTTTTCCAAGTGCACTTGTAGTGCAAAGTGGATTTTCCATTAGTAAAATCAACCCGTGCGTCTGCATCGGGTATTATCTGCTGGAAGCAAAGATCCGGGGTTGTGTATGCTGCGGGTAAAAGGAGGACTAGAGCTCAGGATTGGGGACCTATGACAGCTGTCCTTTTCTGACATCTTCACCATCCAACCAGTGTGCTGTCTTTTGCCTTGGTGATTGGTGGAGCAATAAGGCAGAGACACTTGCTTCTGGACGCCTACTTAAGATGACCCCGACGCTCTCACCCGCACAATATGAGTTTGGAGGTTTAAAAGGGACCACCACCCCAATCTGGATTAAGTGTTTGGGCAGGATAAGGAGGGCTTCCTCTACCCTGGCTGACCTGACCACTAAATGGAAATTCACACAAGGCATTTTTAAGCGAGTTCTGGGAGCACATTGGTGACCAAAAGCGGTGGAAGTACACACTGGGACATCGCCTTGAAATGAAACATTATCACCATCTCATGTAATTAAAGCACAGTTACTATTGGACTATATTACATTATTTATTGATGCACTTATTTACAGTATTTCATAGTTTTCAGATGTTTGTTATTCACTAGCACTAATATTAAGGCATGCATAGGCTTGCACCCAGCACACCCATGCGCATTAGCACTCTGTGTGGCAACAGGAGGATAGGAAAGATCTGCAAAAAGAGCTGTGTTTACACACTTCTTACACTGTGCCAGCAGGGAGAACAATGTACCTGGGTCATTATATGTAGCGCCCATGTACTTTTAGGTACCGTGCTGTTCTAAATTTAAGGGGGGATGAGAGAATTAGTTGGCTCTCATGCAGTTGATTTGCTCAGATTGGGTCTCTGTCTTGAAATGGCTGTGCTAGGCCCATTCTGTTGTTCCTGGGGTGTTGTACGGTCGATGTTTTGGTGCTCTCTCAGCGGCCAATAGGGAGGGGTTGATCCTCGCTGGGCATGCCAGAGAGGGTACATAAGGGTCGGACGCCTTGAGTGTAGGGTTGTCTGGAAGTGCGTCACTCACCTTCATAGTGTCTGCGCTGCACGCCCTGGTGTTATGGCCTACCAGGCCGGGGTGTGCGTGGAACGAGGTGCTCTTGGGTTCGGGACCACCTGAGTTGTGGCTGGGCCCAGTGATCGACTGGGTCCCGATGATCCATTGGGGATCAAGGTAGCCGGACACTGAAAGGCTGGACGTCGGTCGCCTGTCAGTCGGTAACTTAACTACAAACTACCTGAAGTGACTCATGATTAAAGTTTACTAGGAGAATTGTCTCCGCGATCAAAAATTCTAGGAAAGGGCCTGTGGCAGAGGTTCGGTTTCCCTCAACGTTCCGAGTGATATATGTCTGCCAGGCCTGTGGCAGAGGTCTGTCCAGGTACGCTAAACCCACTCTGCCTAGAGTGGTGAAGATGATAAAAGTGCTATTGGAATCAGGACGGTCTTCCTCATTGTTACGCCTGAACCTGCTATTTCTTCTTCTAATACATCTTTACCTTCACCGCACGTTTTACCGTTTACCATTTTGAGTAAATAAAAGCACAAGATAAAAGACACCTGCTGTTTGCACAAGCCATCATTACTGCTGTCATCAACTACCCTAGACGGCGGAGCTACAGAGGTAACAGGCCATCCCGATTCTAACCAGCAGCTCCTGCAGGGGTAAGTGCTACATATACACACAATATATATATTATATACACATACATATACACACACACACACACACACACACGTTTTTGAGCTTTATGGTGCACACCCTAATCCAATAGGCTGTGCACACCTATGAAGGCATGATATATGCGATCTTGGACTATACAATGTATATAGAGGATACAGAGAGATCTTTAGTATGTACTGTACATTGATTCAGGTTGCGCAACTCCAACTTTTACTTTTAATATTTACTGATCACAGATAATCACAATTGTACACAATTGTCATCTGATATGCTGTGAGTGGCCACAGCGATTACATGGTACCAGCAACAAGACCGTACACTGATCTGTCATCTGCTGTGTCAGTGTTTGACAGATTGAGCTAAAGTGTGGCCCATTGCGTGCACACAGGCCGAGTCCCTGGAAGGACGTCATACGATGTCTACCCAGACTGTCAGTTATCTATAGGCCAGGCAGGAACTGGTTAAAAACATTACATTTTGAATGTCAGCTTGCAGCTAAAGCCCTTTCCACCATCAGAATATCTGATGAAAACCAGCCAAGAACTTACAGCTCTAGTGATCCCAAGTCACTTGCTACAATGTATTGCACCAAAAAAAAAAAAAGACCCTTCATGTCTATTTTATTGAGACATCAGTAAACAATCCAATCTGCTGAATGACGAAAGGACAGGGAAACTTTAAGTTTTAATAAACTTTATTCATAAAAAACAATGAATATTTCCTACCGCTAGACAGCTCGTCTCCTGAGCCATCCTATCAGGGCTTCATCATAGGTAGGGAATAAAGAGGTGGAGGCATATATACTCAACAACTGATCAGTTAAAAACTTAAAGGCACAACACATCACATGATTAATCATTGGTTCAAAATTTCTAAAATAACCACAAGTGAATGCAATAAGTATTAGTTTGTGTCATATACTACATTTTCTTATTCTGTATCAAAATAGGGGAAATTCAACCTTCTGATATAAGTACAAGGAGAGAAAAAAAAAAAGAAGGATGGCAGAGGGAAGGGGACAGTGAAGGGAAAGTGGTATAGGGGGGCAATGAGCAACTGAGCACTGAGGGAGATGACAGATTTTGCATTTGGTTTTGGCACCTGTAGCTGGTGAGTGCTGCCCCAATACCACCCTGAGTGATAACTTTATAGGATTAAGAACCTAGTAGATCTGAATTCCCTACAAGAAACATTTAAGCCATGCACCCTGAGGAAAACAACATTGTCCCACAAAACTGGTCAGCATAGCAACAGTGAATACAAATGCCTTGCACAATGCTGTTTTTATTTTGAGTAATCACTTCTCTGTAGCCAACTTTCCTTCACCAAGGCCCCTTTCACCCAGGGCAGTGGAGGAATTGCCACGGGATTCGGCCGATTGTGGTGCGGTATTAACCCCCGCTAGTGGCCAATAAAGGATTAAAACCGCCCGCAATGCGCCTCATTGTTTTAAAAATGGGAAGGCGCAGTATACACACCGCTCCTCTTACCACTTCAAAGATGCTGCTTGCAGGAAAAAAATTCTCACCTGCCAGCGCATCGCCTGTGTGGAAGCCCTGAGGCTTTAACATTGAGAAGGCTGGGCAGAAGTTTTTCAGGTGGCATTTAGGCGATATTTTTAGCGCTGTACCGCCTGAAAAACTCCTCAGCGTGAAAGGGGCCTAAATGCCGGGAACTCAGTAAATATGCGCTTTATAGACCCTGTATGACAACCATTTTTGGTTCTGAATAACTATCATCCAAAAGTAAGTTTTATTATAACATATGCAAATTGTATGATAAGTCTCATCTGCTCAAATTAGTAAAGCTATTGTTCTTCAAATGTTCTGTGTAAGCAGAAGTAAACTATTTTGCTGTAGGAGCAATCACAACCTTGACTCTGCAATCCATTTTGCAGAGCTGAATATTTCTATTTCTCCAGCCCATGAATTTATGCCTTTGGCCCCTATTTTGTTTTACATAAAGTGCAAAAGGGTAAAAGTCAATTGGCAGCGACATGTAGAAAACGTTTAGTTATTCATGAAGTTGCAATACATGAATGGATTCTCAGTTTTTTTTTAAGTAACGTGTCAAACTTGCCTCCACTCTCCCGCTTGTTTTGCACAGTGTGCCCCCCACACCCCGAACGCTGTCTTCTGTGGTCCCGGCGGCTCTTGGCACCTTCCCGCTTTAGATAACCACCTATGGGAAGCGCTTTCCCAAAGGGGCTACCTTGCGGGCGCACTCCGAGTCCTGAATTCTGCGTCCATATTTGCTGAGTACAGGACTTGACCCCGCCCCCTGGGTCATTGGATTTGATTGACAGCAGCGGGAGCCAATGGCTGCAATGCCACCAATCTATCCAATGAGGTGCCGAGAACCCCCGGGGAAACATCAATCGTGTTTAAAGCAGGACTTTCCAGGGCTCAGGCAAGTGAAAACAGGGGACCGGTATGTTGGAAAAACTTTTGCTTTATCGAGTTTAGTGTAAATCTTTAGGTATATTGGTTATTTATGCAACATTCAATTGGTATCATATATTCTCTACAAGGACTTCTTGTTCCGGAAGCATGTTCTCAGTTTGACTTTACCTCAGTTATGAGATGGAGGGCAGATGTGTGTGTCAAGCAAAGTTTATTTGGGACTAGTGTTGCTCACGAATATTCGCATTGCGAATATTCGCTACGAATATTGCATATTCGAGTATTCGCGAGTAACTCGAATATCGCTGCGAATATTCGCTATTTCGAATATTCGTATTTTTTTTAAATTTCGCAATCAATTTCGCATTAGCGAAATTTCGCAATAATTTTTTTTATAAAATATAGCGAATGTTCGTGATATTTTCTCCAAAAAAAAAATAGCGAAATTTCGCAATCGCTTTCGCATATGCGAAATTTCGCAATTTTTTTTTTTATATAAAATATAGCGAATATTCGTAAATATCGAATATTCGTGTTATTTTATCCAAAAAAAAAATAGCGAAATTTCGCATTGGCGAAATTTCGCAATTTTTTTTTTTTTTTTATAAAATATCACGAATATACGATATTAACAAATATTCGCGAATATTCTTCGAAATATTCGCAAAATCGAATATGGCGTATTCCGCTCATCACTATTGGGGACCACACTGCCTTTGATTCAGCCGCGGTGACTGGCAAAACCAGTTAGGCTCTTGTTTTCTTGCCCCTGTGACTGGAGTATATGAAAACTTGCTTACGCTTGACCAGCCTCATTGGAAATCTGCAATGGTACTGGCACTGAAGATTTGTTTTTCCATCACCACCTGATAAGTATCAATTAACTTTTTTTCTACTTTGGACTATATGCTTTGATGCATGCATGGTCTCCTATGGACCAGGACCGTCAACCTGAGTGCACACTCTGGATATCAAATTATGGTTTGTAACAGTGATACGTTACAAGACATTGTTTGGCATTCAAATCTCTGGAGTTTCATGCCACATAAATACCGTGACTGTACCTTTCAATTCCATATACCTTCTTTAGACCACTGTTGACCCAGGGTGTTGTCCCTTCCCTTTTCCATACCTCAGCAATTCCCCTCTTTTGGAAACATCAAGGTATGAACAATCCACACAATATGCCAGCATGTTTATTTTCCAGGATCTTCTTAGCATTTTGCGTTGGGAGCCAACTCGGATCCACATCCTATTCACATGGATGCAATTTCTATGTTTCAAGTTAACATTGCTGCTCATGATTTAAAATATTTCTATCCATACAATTGTATTACTGTAACTCAACAGGGGCAAGAATGGTGGAAATTGAGTTTATCAAAGTATGATTGACACATTGTGAATGATTTCGTTTTTATCATTGGCTATTCCATTTATGTGTTTTTAAAATAAAATTTGATGTACTTACACAGTGGGCTGTGTATTTCCTTTCCCGTTTCTCCCTATCCCCGTTATGTCATTGGAGTCAGTTGAGCCCTAACCGTTTATGATTTGATATGGAGATTTCCCACTCAAATTTTTTCCACCCCTCTCGCAGTTTCAAGCGTATAGGGGTTTATTTTTATAGATTTATTCATAACTGGCATTAGCAGGGTGGCATTAGCAGAGTTTTGAGGGATTCTTATTGAGTTTTTACTATAGTGTAATGTAGCAGTCAACTGGTAATTATAAAACACACAATAGGGTTTTTTACTAAAAGCAAATCCACTTTGCAAGTACAAACTACAAGTGCACTTGGAAGTGCAGTTGCTGTAAGGTCCCTTTCACACTTGTATGACTTCTAAGTCGCACAATTTTACCGCGATTCGCGGCCGTGATTTTAATGAATGCCTGTGTAAGTGGCATCAATATCGGACCAAAGTAGTGCAGGGACTACTTTGAAGTCGCGCAATTTTGCCGCGATTCGCGGCCGCGATTTCAATGAATGCCTGTGTAAGAGACCTTTCACACTTACACGACTTGTCCCACGATTTTGGACTGCAAAATCGTATGACAAGTCATTCTCCATTATTTTCAATGAACACCATTCATACTGGCACGACTTTAAGTAGTGCCGACTTCAAAGTAGTCCTTGCACTACTTTGGTCCGATTTTGATGCCACTTACACAGGCATTTATTAAAATCGCGGCCGCGAATCGCGGCAAAATCGCAGTAAAATCGCGGCCGCAAAATCGCAGTAAAATCGCGCAACTTTGAAGTCGTACAAGTGTAAAAGGGACCTTCGTGGCATCAAAATCAGACCAAAGTAGTGCAGGGACTACTTTGAAGTCGGCACTACTTGAAGTTGTGCCAGTATGAATAGTGTTCATTGAAAATCATGGAGAATGACTTGTCATACGATTTTGCAGTACAAAATCGTGAGACAAGTCGTATAAATGTGAAAGGGGCCTAAGGTCCCTTTCACACTTATACGACTTCAAAGTCGCACGATTTTGCCGCGATTTCAATGAATGCCTGTGTAAGTGGCATCAAAAAATCGGACCAAAGTAGTGCAAGGACTACTTTGAAGTCGGCACTACTTAGTCGTGCCAGTATGAATGGTGTTCATTGAAAATAATGGAGAATGACTTGTCATATGATTTTGCAGTCCAAAATCGTGGGACAAGTCATATAAGTGTGAAAGGGGACTTAATCTGAGGGGTAGATCTAAAATGAAGATGATGCTCTTCTGATTTTATCATCCAATCATGTACAAGCTCAAATGCTGTTATTCTTGCATGTCCCCCTCTGATCTACAGAGACAGTACTTTCAAGTGCATTTTTAGTGCACTTGTAGTGCAAAGTGGATTTGCCTTTAGTAAACAACCCCCTGTGTTTTTTAATTCCTCTAGGAGGCTCAATTTAGTGCATGTGAAATGAGGGCGTTTAACTTTCTCAAACACCATCTCTAGTGGCTGTTGATTAATATAGTAAACTGGTATGCAGCCTTATTTATATTTAATGTATTATGTGCTATATATGAATCCTGTCTGATACCCTGCCTCAAAACTACTTTTTTCATGGCTTTGGGATAATTTAGTAAAATAGTATGCATTCATTATTTATGAATTTCTGGGTTTATTTTTGTGAGGAATACATGTCTGCTATGTATCAGTTTGATCATTAGCTACCGTGTCACTTAGCTGCTGTTAAATGGTTATTACTTTTTTTGTATTTGGTGCAATGAAAAATTCATAACCACCTTGAAGTATTAGTTCTACATTAGAGTAAAATTACACACAGTTATTCCTTTGCATTCAAGAGTATGCTCCCACACACCAAATCACAAACATGAGAATGAGAGGCTTAATGGAGTGGGGGATGTGCGTGGAAAGATTATGGAAACTGCAAACAAAAAAACAGGATCAAAAAGCAGTCTGTTTAATACAGGAATTTTGATTTTATACAGTCATTTAATGCATATAGTAGATACTTGATATAATAAAAAAATACTAACAAAATTATTTGACAAAAATTGAACTATTTGATGAATGGCAGTAATAAATTATAAAAAAATATTCTTTTCACATCTGTCATTTCTATTCTTGTCTCATTGGTATAGAAATGAGAAAAAAAAAAAAAACATCTCAATGGCACTGGATTGCTTGATTTTCTATATGAAAGACAGACCAGGCAAAAAGAAGTATATAATACATGTATGGGTTGCAGATACAAAAGAAAGCATCAAT
Source organism: Rana kukunoris (assembly GCA_029574335.1). Taxonomy (NCBI): domain Eukaryota; kingdom Metazoa; phylum Chordata; class Amphibia; order Anura; family Ranidae; genus Rana; species Rana kukunoris. Next base: position 267,478,776 of record CM056050.1, on the reverse strand, counting down.
ATCCAGAATGAGTGAAAAAAAGAACGTGCAAGGGAAAAATAATGAGCTTGGTTGCCGATTCTGTAATTTGCTGCGAAATGTGTTACAATGACCTTCATACAAGCAGTGAAACAATGTGCACAGAAACACCATCACAGCGTGAAAATAATGCTTAGCGATCAATGGTGTGCAAACAAACTGTCAAGTCGAACATATTAATTCCATACAAAGGTCATGGAATCAAAGTGTATAGTACAACATTTTAATAAACTTACTTGCCAAAAATTAACACTTTTTATGGGTTACAAAGTAAAGTCACTGGGTAGAATGACAGCACACCAGGAGGTATGGGTTTGGGAGTGTAGCGCTACCCCCGCAGGAGCCGCTGGTTTGATTTGGGATCTACTTTCAGTAATCTATTCACCACTTTTAAGTGGCTCGAACCGCCCTTGACACATTAAGCAAGCTGTAAATATATTGTGAATCTCGAGTAAAACTGAGATTACAATATACAGATGAGACAGCTAGGAAAATGCAATATCACTGTTACCTTTTTCTTGATTGCAGACTTCAGGAAAAACCACACTTCACAATAAACGCAACTAAATCAAGAAAGGTTTTTTACAAAAAAAATTTTTTTTCAGAAGACTAAGTTATATAATCTAACTTAAAGGAACACTAAAGGTTCGTTTTTTTATTAGATCAATTGATTGCTGTAAGTTAGAGCATTTAAAAATCACTTTCTTGGTTTTTCCTTTTGACCGTAACAGTTTTTGACAGTAATCCAGGTTTGAAAATGTCATTTCCTGTCTCTCCTCTTCTTGCTTTCCTAAGGCATCTGAGCTGTTTTGCATGGTGGAAAGCAGAATGTGCTCACCCCCTCACTATGACTACAGCCCTGCGTGAAGATGCCCTTATCCCTCACAGGCATGGAAGCCAAGCTTAATGGGAACTGTAGTTCCCATTAGGCCGTGATGTAGCAAGAATGAATGCGCACCGCAAACCAGGAAGTCAGTGAGAATAACGATTCAGGAGTGACGGAGGTGAATAAAACAGCTCCATTTCAACAGGTATCAAACTAGTTATAATGCAAAACATTACTTTTTACTTTATCAGCTACTGTCAGACTAAGAGGAAAATATTTTTGTCTTTACAACCCCTTTAAATGGCCTATGCTTGCGAGCTCCCCCTAGTGGGTAATCTATTGAGGCCTAACCGGCTAAAGTTCAGAAAGTTCCTCTGTGGTAAAAGTCTGTCCGTGAGCTCGTTGGTGCACTTTTAAAATGTATTTGTAATCCACAGGGGTCTGTAAACTCTGTCTAGGGGATGATTAACACCAGTGTAATGCTCCGATCCTCTAGTCAGCATAAATCAATTACAACCAATGTGACTTTATGGTAGTCCTTAATGAACCAGCAAACAGTATGTCTTTACTGAGATGTAAGGAACTGCATGTCACAAAGTTATTGTGTTTGAAACTTGGGCAAGTGCCCTCTCACCCGGACAGGCCTAGTTCGCCTGAGCATCTCCTGAGGCCTAGTTCGCCTGAGCTACGACACAATGTCAGGCCTCTGGTGTTGGGCTTTCCACAGCTCCGGTCAGCAGTCAATTCGTCCGTCCAATCTCCTGGAACATGAGCTGGGTACAATCGAGCTTGCTTTCTTCTGGTTGGTTGGTCTCGGTGGATCTAGGCCCAGGCTTGGGCCTAGCAGCTTGTCCGACAATGTCTCCGCAGAGGAAGACGTGCAGGTCCCGAGAGATCGAGAATTAGCCCGCCCTTCCTTTAATTAATCCTTCCCATCAGTGAAGCCATCATATGTGAGGTAAGACACATCCATACCTCTGATAGATACCTTATACATATTGATATATATCAATTCTTTCAATTTATATACACTCCCTTCTTTTCAGACATGGGCATTCACTTCTAGCCTGGAGTAAACCCCCATTACACTATCTAAAAAGGTATTAATTACCATACAATGTCTCACTCTTTCACTCATTTATCCTATTTGATGGTTTTTCCATCTCATAATTACACTTTTATCCTCCCCATCTCACTCGTTTTTTCAAATTTTCCCACCCTTCCTAATTTTTCACATTATTTTCTTCATTTTTCTCACTCACGCCCCCCTCTTTTCTTTTTTCCTTTTTATTCCATTTCTACTTTACCCTATTATTACCTTGTATATTTTTCCTCGGTTTTCACAATTTCTTTCTCCTTTTCCAGTGATTGCACTAACTTCTCTCACTTCCACACAAATATATCTTCACTAACAGATGAAGGATTTCTTCGCCTTATTCACTCCCATATATGATGACTCCCTTACCTGCCTGATATTTTTCTGCCTATTAGAGACAGAATAGGGATCAAGTTGCATGCCTAGTGCCCCAAGTGACTCAAATGACTAAACTTAACAAGCAATATTTAATCTAATTACTTATACTTTTCAATAGGTGATTCTGTGGCGGTCGCTCTGGGTGGGTCTCCCTCCCCCCGCCCGGTCCGGATTCCTCTGGACCCTTCCCTATATGCCTGTGGGCCTCTGTAGGACGTTCGCCCTTTGGCACCTTTGGGGGTCTGCCCTCCCTGTGGAGATGTCTATCCAGGGGTCCTTCTGTGGATTCAAGCTAAATCTGGTCTAGATACAACTGAGTTTGCACGCTGTGAGTGAGTAACATATAAATGATTACCATGTTCCACAATGTCTAGTGATAATTTTTGAGACTGCTTTACTGTTATATATTTATTTTCATTACAGTTTCACCTCCGAAGACCCTTTTACGGGTTGAAACGCATCATGATTTACTTGACTTTTATGTTAGCCATTCATGCCAATTTATGTCTTGTATTGTGGTGCATACTCCCTGTGTTAACATTTCCAGTGTACCCTATACCAGAGCTCACTTTTTATATACATTTTTCTACCAATTAAATGATATACTTTTTATAATTTTGTAGTATATTGTATTTCTTACAATTTTTCTGCCTAAAAACCCCATTGGGGAACCCTTCCTTTTCTACAAGTCCTGCTGAAGTTGCCTGGCTGATTCGCACTGTAAATTGAGAGACTTTCAGGTTACGCAAGTGTAAAGTCGAGCCTTAGACACTGACTGGATGTGGGCCCAAAGGAATGGAGTCTAGGATTACACATAGCACCCTCACTGACAGATTAAACGGCTGGTACACAGTTTTTTTATTGAATGGTTGGCTGAATGGTTAAAAAAAATGGAGGAGTTTGAGGAGCTCGCTGTTTTAACTATGTGATGTTTGTACAGCAACCTCCCTGCTGAGCTGATGTGTCCCGACAGGGAGACTGCCATTGGCCATGAGCATTGATCAGATGCCGAACTGCTGCTATTTTTCCAGCATGCCCATTCAACAGAAATCAGACTACTGTACAAACTGGCCTATTTGTAGCAGGCTTAAGTGGTGTGCCATCCATACGGATATGTGAGCCAGTAATAAGTAAAGTGTGAGGGGATTGAAGGGAGTGAACTGAAGAGTACAGAGACAGATTTGATTGTCATTAACCACTTTAGCCCCGGACCATATTGCTGTCCAAAGGCCAGAGCACTTTTTGAGATTCGGCACTGCGTCTATTTAACTGACAATTGCGCGGTCGTGCGACGTGGCTCCCAAACAAAATTGGCGTCTTTTTCCCACAAATAGAGCTTTCTTTTGGTGGTATTTGATCATCTCTGCGGTTTTTATTTTTTGCGCTATAAACAAAAATAAAGCGACTATTTTGAAAAAAAAATGCAATATTTTTTAAATTTTGCTATAATAAATATCCCCAAAAAAGATATATATATAAACAAAAAATTTCCTCAGTTTAGGCCGATACGTATTCTACATATTTTTCGTAAAAAAAAAAAAAAAAAAAAAAAAAAATCGCATTTATTGATTGGTTAGCGCAAAATTTATAGCGTTTACAAAAAAGGAGGTAGTTTTATGGCATTTTTATTAATATTTTTTTTTTTTACTAGTAATGGCAGTGATCAGCATTTTTTTCGGTACTGCGATATTATGGCGGACACATCCGACACTTGACACATTTTTGTGACCATTGGCATTTTTATAGCGATCAATGCTATAAAAATGCACTGGATTACTATAAAAATGCCATTGGCAGTGAAGGGGTTAACACTAGGGGGCAGGGAAGGGGTTAAATGTGTTCCTATTTGTGTTCTAACTGTATGGGGGGGTGGACTCACTGGGGGAAATCACTGATCTTCTGTTCATACATTGTATGAACAGAAAGTCAGCGTTTCCCCCGCTGACAGGAACGAAAGGTATGTGTTTACACACATACCTCCCGTTCCCCGCTCTTTAACGAGCAATCGCGGGTGCCCGGCGGCTATCGTACGCGCCCCCTAGTGGTCGAAAAGTAGAGGACGTAGAGCTACGTGCTCCCGCGAGACCGTGCCACCGTCCCGCAGTAATATGACGGTGGGCGGTCGGGAAGCAGTTAATAGGGATGAGCCCGATGTTAGAGTTGAACAGAAGTTTGACTCAAACAATGGGTGTTCGCCGAATAGAAAACGTTATGTTGTGTTTGCTAATTTTAAAAGGCTTATATGCAAGGTATTGTCAAAGTGTTTGGGGCTTGGGTCCTGCACCAGGGGACATTTATCAATGCAAAAAAAAAAAAGTTTTAAAGATGGCCGTTTTTTGGGAGCAGTGATTTTAATGATGCTTAAAGTGAAACAAAAATTAAATATTTTTTAAAATTTTGTGCCTGGGGGGGTGTCTATAGTATGTCTGTAAAGCATTAATCCCATGTTTCGAACAGTCCTGCAGCAAAATGACATTTCTAATGAAAAACATCATTTAAAACTACTCGCGTCTAATGAATTGTCGGGTCTCGGCAATACAGATAAAACTCATTGAAAAAACCTGAACCAAATAAAAAAAAATGTGTCTACCATACCAGACCATACCATACCAGACGGGGGCATGGTAATGGACGGGGAAACCCATGCCAGTCTGGTATGGATATTAAAGGGAACCCTGCACCAATTAAAAAAATGGCATAGAGGTCCCCTTCAAAATCCATACCAGACCCTTATCCGAGCATGCCACCTGGCAGGATGCAGGAAAAGAGGGGGGACGAGAGAGCACCCCCCTCCTGAACCATACCAGGCCACTTGCCCTCAAAATGGGGAGGATGCTTTGGGATCTGACCCCAAAGCACCTTGTACCCATGTTGATGGGGAAAAGGGCCTCATCCCGAAAACCCTTTCCCGGTGGTTGTGGGGTCTGCGGAGGGGTTATCAGAATCTGAAAGCCTACTTTAACAGTGGGTTCCCCATACTCCACCCCCCATTGTGAATTGGTGATGGGTACACTGTACCACTTTAATTTCACGAAAAGTGTCAAAAATGGTAAAAAAGAAACGACACTTGAAGTCCTTTATTAAAAAAACCTGACCAAAAAAAAAAAAAAAGCTGCAACAGTTCCGCCTTCATGGGAGGCTCCGCCGAGTGATGCTTCTCCGGCCGGAGACAGCTGTTATATAGCTGAGAACAGGGCCACCCGGTGACCCTACCCCCCTCTGACGCCAAGGGGAAATGCTGGACTTTTTTTTTTTAATAAAGGGCTTGTCCCAAGCTGTTTGTCTTTTTTATTATTTTTGACACTTTTGTGAAATGGTAAGGGTACAATGTGCATTCCAGATTCCGATAAGCTCCCCACCCGCAGACTCCCACAAACACCGGGCACGGTTGTGGCGAGGAGGCCCTTGTCCCCTTCAACATGGGGACAAGGTGCTTTGGGGTCAGACCCCAAAGCATCCTCCCCATGTGGCTTGGTACGGTTCAGGAGGGGGCACTCTCTCATCCCCCCTCTTTTCCTGTGGCCTGCCAGGTTGCATGCTTGGATAAGGGTCTGTATGGATTTTTGGGGGACCCCTACACCATTTTTTTTATATTTGGCGCAGGGTTCCCCTTAATATCCATACCAGACCTGAATATGGTGTGGTATGGTGCAACGGTCACCACCGTTTACGACCTTCCATCCATCCAAGACAGCTTATCCACCACACTCTGACAATCCTGCATACACGATCCATTCCCCAGAATCACGAGACTGACAGCTCTGTGTTCTGAGTCAAATGTATGAACACTAATGGTATCCTTAGCTTGCTTATATATCTAGTACAGCATATTAAAGTTAATCACAGGAACAATGAAATCTCCACCCCCTCATCACACACTATGGCTAATTATTAATTAGTATCCAGACATTTCGGCACCGATCTTGACGACACATTCCTTTAGATAATGACATCAGTGAAGTTAATTACTAATTGTAACAAAATGTGTTATCTAGACAGCTTGGCTCCGCATAGCTTGTCAAGTTCCCTTTAACATAATTGACATGCTAATTCAATTCACCTGACAGGAGACTTCCAACTACAACACACATACAATGAACTTCAATCACATTCTAAAAGACATTTAGTTGAGGTAATTATCTCCCAGAGACGTCCCGTCTCTGACAACAGCTATTCACCTGCACAACACAATAAAAAGGTATTTCACAAGCCGGCTCCACTTAGCATTTCAATAGCCTGAGCTAAGCATTGAAGGATCATTGTCCTATTGACCTAGTGAGGACAAAATAAACCACTTGTAATATGTCCAGTATCTCCTCCAATGAACTGTCAGTAATGTCTCATCTTCTGCAATACATTAAGTATGATTCACTAGCCACCACATGCCCAAAGGGGCACAGGGTGGACTCAGACCCAAGAGTTATCAGCGACGCTGACACAGGAGTATCCCCCATGCTTCCAAAGTCTCTGGTTGTCACAGGTAATACCGTTACATCTGGTATTGCTGAAACTTGGCTGGTATTGCTGAAACTTGGCTTCAATCCTCTTATGACTGGGCTATTAATATTCCTGGCTATGCTCTCTTTCGGAAAGACAGGGTAAAAAGGAAAGGTGGAGGGGTCTGTCTCTATGTGAGAAGTGACCTTAAAGCAAGCGTGAAAGAGGGTGGAGAGTGTGATGAAGTTGAAGCATTATGGGTGGAACTGCATACAGATGTGCGTAGTTCAAAGCTAATCATTGGAGTTTGTTATAGACCACCCAATGTTAATGAGGAGGTGGAGACTCGGCTCCTTGCACAGATGGAAAGGGCTGCAAGGGCAGGGACGGTGATAATAATGGGGGATTTTAACTACCCAGAAATTGACTGGAATAATGGAATTTCTGGGACAGTTAAAGGACAAAAATTTAAAAACCTATTGCAGGACAATTTTATGGTCCAGTTTATTGAGGCCCCAACTAGGAATGATGCTCTGTTGGACCTGGTAATCTCAAACCATGCAGAGCTCATTACTAATGTTCAGATAAAGGAACACCTGGGTAGCAGTGATCATAACATGATTTCGTTTAATGTAAACTATAAGCAAGAAATACATACAGGAAAGATAAAAACACTTAATTTCAAGAGAGCAAATTTTCAAAGCATGAGGACTGCTCTCCAGGGCTTGGACTGGGAGGGAATATTGGCACCGATGAACACCGAACAGAAATGGGAATTCTTCAAAAAGACTCTTTGGAACCTCACTGCAAAGTATATTCCCATGGGCAATAAGTTTAAAAGGCTAAAGATAAAACCTATGTGGCTCACGGTCAAAGTTAAAAAAGCTATAAACAATAAGAAAATAGCTTTTAAAAAAGAAAAAAATGAAGGAACACTAGTGTCGTTTAAATGTTACAAAGAATATAATAGAATATGTAAAAAGGAAATCAAGGATGCAAAAATTCAAAATGAACGACAGATTGCAAAAGATAGTAGGACAAACCCCAAAAAATGATTTAAATATATTAATAGTAAAAAGGTCAAGTCTGAGCATGTAGGTCCTTTACAAAATAATCTAGAGTGGGTGACTGAGGACATAGAGAAGGCAAATTTATTAAATGCTTTCTTCAGCTCTGTGTATACAATGGAGAATGGGGGAGCTCATGTCGATATAGGGGGTGGGAGTGACACAGCCCCAAATCCACAATGGCTCAAAAGTGATATGGTCCAGAAATATTTAGACAGAATAAAGGTGGATAAAGCACCTGGACCAGATGGCATCCACCCACGGATCCTAAAAAAATTTAGCTCTGAAATTTCAAAGCCACTGTATCTAATATTTAGGGACTCATTAATGACAGGAATAGTACCACTGGATTGGCATAAAGCCAATGTGGTGCCCATATTTAAAAAGGGAACAGAGTCTTTACCTAGTAACTATAGACCTGTTAGTTTAACTTCTATAGTTGGGAAGATACTGGAACGTTTAATAAAAGACCACGTGGATGAGTTCTTGCTGGAAACAAACTATTTAAGCAGCAGACAGCATGGATTCATGAAAGACAGAAGTTGTCAGACAAACCTGATTTCTTTTTATGAAGAGGTAAGTAAAACCCTGGACAGAGGCGTAGCAGTGGACGTGGTATACTTGGATTTTGCAAAAGCGTTCAATACAGTTCCCCACACACGGCTCATGTGTAAGGTAAGGTCTACAGGATTAGATATATCAGTTTGTAAATGGATAGAAAACTGGCTGAAAGACAGAATTCAGAGAGTTGTGGTTAATGATTCTTACTCTGAATGGTCCAAGGTTATCAGCGGTGTACCCCAAGGTTCAGTGTTGGGTCCCTTACTTTTCAATATATTTATAAATGATATTGGGTCTGAGATCAAAAGTAACATTTCTGTTTTTGCAGATGACACCATGCTATGCAGTGGAATAATGTCCTTGCAGGATGTCTCCAATTTACAAGCCGACCTCAATGCTCTGTCTAATTGGGCGACTAAGTAGCAGATGAGGTTTAATGTTGATAAATGTAAAGTTATGCACTTGGGGGCTAAGAATATTCATGCATCATACATGCTAGGGGGAGTACAACTGGGGGAATCTGTAGTGGAGAAGGATCTGGGTGTTTTAGTTGATCATAAGCTCAATAATGGCATGCAATGCCAAGCTGCGGTTTCCAAAGCAAGCAAAGTCCTTTCTTGTATTAAGAGAGGTATGGACTCCAGAGATAGAGATATCATTTTGCCCCTGTACAAATCATTAGTAAGACCTCATCTGGAATATGCTGTCCAGTTTTGGGCACCAGTTCTCAAAAAGGATATCGGAGAACTGGAGAAAGTGCAGAGAAGGGCAACCAAACTGATAAGAGGCATGGGGGAGCTCAACTATGAGGAAAGATTAGAGGAACTGAATTTATTCACTCTTGAGAAGAGGAGAATAAGGGGGGATATGATCAACATGTACAAATACATAAGAGGTCCATATAGTGAACTTGGTGTTGAGTTATTCACTTTAAGGTCAACACTGAGGACAAGGGGGCACTCTTTACGTCTGGAGGAAAAGAGATTTCACCTCCAAATACGGAAAGGTTTCTTCACAGTAAGAGCTGTGAAAATGTGGAACAGACTCCCTCCAGAGGTGGTTCTGGCCAGCTCAGTAGATTGCTTTAGGAGAGGCCTGGATTCTTTCCTAAATGCACATAATATAACTGAGTACTAAGTTTTGTAGGTAAAGTTGATCCGGGGTAAATCCGATTGCCTTTCGGGGGATCAGGAAGGAATTTTTTCCCCTCCGGTAGCAAATTGGATCATCGCTCTGCTGGGGTTTTTTGCCTTCCTCTGGATCAACTGTGGGTATGGAGTTGGGTGTATGGGAGGATGTACTGTGTTTTACTTTGTTTTTTTTTTTTTTTTTTTTATGGTTGAACTGGATGGACTTGTGTCTTTTTTCAACCTGACTAACTATGTAACTATATGTAACTATGTAACTATGTAATTTGGGGGGACCCCTACGCAATTTTCTAATTTTGGTTCAGGGTTCCCCTAAATATTCATACCAGACCCAAAGGGCCTGGTAATGGACTGGGGGGAACCCATTGTATCTGTATTACCGATACCAGACAATTCATTACAGCCGCGAGTAGTTTTAAATTATTTTTTTCTTTAGAAATGTAATTTTGCAGCGGGACTGTTCTAAACACGGGAAAAATGCACCACTTTAGAGGCATACTTTAGACACCCTCCAGGTACAAAATTTAAAGGAATATTTCACTTTTAAAATCACTGCTCCTAAAATAAAACTGCAGTTTTTAAAACGTTTTTGTCCCGTGGGGCAGGACCCGGGTCCCCAAACCTGTTTTGACAAAACCATGCATATAAGCCTTTAAAATTAGCATGTTTGGTTTTTCATGTTTGTGTCCCAAAGACTTTAAACGGTGCTCGCAAGTTCTGGTGCGAACCAAACTTTTTTTTTTTGGCTCATCCTCAAGTCATTAACATGGAAATTATATTAGAAGCCAAGAGAGGCCATCAACTGATCCAGGAAAGAGGAACATTGGAAGAATGAAAGGCACCTGAGGGCAGAGCCTAGGGAGACCCTAATGAAAGGAGGAGATAGAGTTGAAAGTGGCACTGAAGGTGCTATGAGATAGGTAGAAGAATCAAGAAGAGCACAGTCACAGAGGCTAAAGGAGTGAAGTTTTTTCAGGATGGGTGGGTGGTCAACTGTATTTTATTGTACTCAATTGGTTTTAGAAGTTGGTATGTCTTTAGGTTTTGGTAGGGCAAGTTCACCGATATGTTATGGGTGGAAGCCAGACTTTAGTAGGTCCAGAGAGGAACATATTCAAATTATTGATTTCCTAGGATAAACCCTTCCCTGCCAGTGTCATTAGTACAATAGTGCATATTCTAAGCACAGATTATTGTAATTATGTCACTGGTTCCCAAAACAGTGAAAAAGTCAGTTAGGTATCCGACTTGTCCAATGCAATGTTGCAGTCTCGCAAAAAAAAAAAGAATCACTGCCGTTACTAGTAAAATTATATATATATATATATATATATATATATATATATATATATATATATATATATATATATATATATATATATATATATATATATATATATAAATAAATAAAAATGCCAAAAATCTATTCACCATTTTGTAGATGACATAACTTTTGCGCAAACCAATAGACGCTTATTGCATTTTACCACAATATGTAGAAAAATATATATCGAGCTAAACGGGTGAACAAATTTATTTTTTATTTTTTGGGGGATATTATAGCAAGAAGTAAAAAAACCTTAGACTTACCGGTGACTGTATTTCTACAGCACCTTGGAGAGAGTGTAGATTCACCCTTCACAGGAAACACTGCGTGACAATGCCCCTTTTAAAAAGCAGCTGCTTCCACCATGCCTTTAGTTGTTACCAAGAAATCCTCTGACATGCTGGAAGATATAAGCAGACAATTACCAAGTTCCACACATAATATCTTACTTATAACCAAGGGAGGGAAGTAGGCTGCTGTCCTGAAAGGCTCGTAGAAATCCCGTCACTGGTAAGTCAAACTAAGGTTTTGTCCCTTCGCCTTTCAGGACAGCGCCTTGGAGAGGATAACCGAGAAACTTACTTTAGGGTGGGAATAATTACATTTTGATCCTCTCAGAGTGGAACTGTAGATCAAATAAGGTATATGTATGCCACGTCCCGAAATAAATTTTAGATAGTTGGATATACACCATGTAACCATACACGAGTGTATAGTAAAATACGGACTTTCTAGGCGTAGTATATTTAAAAAATGGATTATTTATTACATACAAAAAAGAAAAAACAAAGTATATATTAATTAAAACATAAACTGTCACAAAAAGTGGCAGTTGATTGGCATATGTCAGAGTGAGACAGACCACAAGAAAGTATTTGTACATATATATATATATATATATACACAAGGTAACCAAAACGTAGATGTTTCACATCTACTATAGTTATGTAGAATTTTGGGAACCGGTACAGTTTCTATAGGTGGGGTGTCGCACAATGGTTGGCCCAACAATGTTTCGCGTTTTTGACGCTTCTTCTGGAGCTTTTTAACACAAATATTGGGTGAGTAGGAGTGTATATAGATATATAAATATAGCCAAAGAGGATTTTTTCCCCAGGGGCAGAGGTCAGGAAAAGGATGCAAGTACTCTTTCACAGCAAGTTCAGGACAGAATGGTTATAGTAAGCTTCTTAGTCCATACTGCATTGTCGCATTGGCGGTCCAGAGTGACTGTTAAAGGCAGCCTAAAGTTTGCTTTACAGGGTAGATCCACCCGAACGGATCACAGATAAACAGGGATCAGCCAAATCTCCCAGGGAAATTCACCACTATAGGAGAATAATCTTGCTGGAAGTACCCTAACGTAGGACCTCTAACCGTAGTGACATGGGGAGTGAGTGAACAGCCTACTTTAGGGTGGGACCACTGCCTGTAAAAGCTTCCTACCAAAGGACTGGTCCGAGGCTGGAACCAATTGCTGCTACGCCCTGCCGGAAGTCTCCCTCCACCGGAACCCACGTCACCCGCCATCCGGAATTCGGCACTGCCATGCAGAGACCTGGCATGGATGCTCAAACTGAGCAAAACCGCGCCCCCTCAAACACTTTGGGTGGACAAACCCCGACCGACCATTACTCCTATGACCTGGCGAAGGAAGAGACACCGGAGCACCCCTTTCACGTACGGGAAGGATCTGGGTTGGTCTAAGACAACAAAGCGAACAAAGGTACTGCCAAAACCCTCCTGGAGAGAGTGCAGCCGCTCTAGTTCCCCAGCAGTGCTTCCATGGCGGAGGAAACCCTAAAACTGAAGGCATGGTTTAAGCAGCTGCTTTTAAAAAAAGGGGCGTTGTCACGCAGTGTTTCCTGTGAAGGGTGGAGCTACGCTCTATCCAAGGTGCTGTCCTTAAAGGCGAAGGGAGAAATTTTTTTTTCAAAAATTGTCGCTCTTTTTAGCGCAAAAGATCAAATAAAGGAAAGCTCTATTTATGTTTAAAAAAAGTACATTTTGTTTGGGTACAGCATTTCACGGCCGCTCAATTGTCAGTTAAAGCAACGCAGTGCTGTATTGCAAAAAATGGCCTGGTCATTTAGGTGGAAAATCTTCCAGTCCTTAAGTGGTTAAAGTGTTAACACCCCCAAAGGATCCTACCCCTTTAACCACTTAAGACCCAATATGCAGGTTAAGGACCTTGCTCCTTTTTGCTATTCGTCACTGGGTCACTTTGACAATTGCACAGTCACGTAACGTGGCTCCCAAACAAAATTGGCGTTTTTTTTTCCACAAATAGAGCTTCCTTTTGGTGGTATTTGACCACCTCTGCGGTTTTTATTTTTTACGCAATTAACAAAAATAGAGCGACAATTCTGTGCTGTGTAATTTGGCCCCCTGTAACACCTAAAATACCTGGCTGATACTGCCAGTTTGTCCCCCCTTTGTAAACGGACCACAGTTCATCATTGCTGCTTAACCCCGACATTGTGGATAGTTTGTGCCTCTCATTCACAGGCCTTTTGTCTTCCTCTGTGCTCCCGTGTCGTCCCCTCCTCTCCTTGCTTGTCCTCCCATGTGCCAATGTTCACCCCCCTCCGCTCCTGCTGCTCTCATAACTTAAAAGAATAACAAGTGCTCCTGTCTGTGTGCTTTAATAAAAAAAATGCCTCCATTACCAGACATCACAGCACTTCCGTGATCAAGTATCCAGATGACTCTCTCTCTCTCTCTCATGTCCTATTACAAGGAAAGTAACAAGGAAAGTAAACATCCCTTGTAATAGAAACAAGCATGACAGGTCCTCTTAGATACGAGATCTGGGGTCAAAAAGACCTCAGATCTCATATGTAGCCTAAAATGCAATAATAAAAAAAGATTGTCATTTAAAAAAACAAAAAAAGTGCCTTTAAGACGCATGGGCGGAAGTGACGATTTGCGTCGCTTCTGCCCTGCTATGGTATGGAGACAGGTGGGGGCCATCTTGCCCTCACTCGTATCCATGCCACAGAGGGAGAAGCACCCGATCGCCTACACTGCTAACGATGGCTTCGGTAAGCAGCGGAGGGCACGAGAGCGTGGCGGAGGGGGCCCCTCTCCTGCTGCCAGCAGTGATCTTGCAGCGAATCCGCCTCAGAGACGACCATTATCGATTACAGGACTGGCCACAGAAAATATGGATCTCAGTTGTGGCAGCAGCTGCTGCCGTTACTGAGATATCCATCTTTAAAGTGCCAAAGTATGCGAGATGGTCCTTAAGTGGTTAACAGCGTGGAAGTGGAAGTTGTTTTTTTAAGAGAACAAATTCATACATGGAAAAATCCTGCAAAAGTTTAGTTGCATGTCCATAGTCTTTCAAGTGCACAGCTATGTCTATTGAGACATCTTGCGTTGTCTGCTTCCAGAGTTGTAGTGACCAGGGTCTGGTTCTGCATGTAGAGCAGGTAACAAGTCTGCCTGGGAAGGATGAGCGTGAACAGTTGTAGACAGAAGTGGCTGGCCAAGAGCAAAAAATAGGAGAGTGCGTGAAGGAAAGATAGGAAGGAGACTAGAATTGTGTGGATAATGTTAGCCTAAATGCCTTACTGTGCCCTGATACAATATAGGGAGTACAAGGGAAGAAGTCACCACAGGGGGATTTACTAAAGGCAAATCCACTTTGCATTGCACTGGAAGTGCAAGCGCTGTAAATCTGAGGGGGAAATGCAAGTTAAAAACTGTTTTGCTTGCACATGATTGGATGATAAAATCAGCAAAGCTTCCCCTCATTTCAGCTCTTCCCCTCAGATCTACAACGACTGTACTTACAGTGCACTTGTAGTGCAGAGTGGACTTGCCTTTAGTAAATAAAACCCTATGTGTAGTAACTGATAAGCAACCACAGGGCCAGAAATTCTCCCCCAGGTAATACAGCAAAGCGGCACATTCAGCTGAAGCCTGACAAGGAGAATCACACTACTGTGCAAAATTCTAGTCTTACTGGTAACTCGTTTTCCATAAGTCTTTCAGGACAGCACCTTGAGATATCATGACTCCTCCCACTCCTTCAGGAAACACCTTCTTTAGATCTTTTAAAAGAGGAGGTCCCTCCTTCCACTAGTCAGTTGTCATTGAGAAACCTCCGGCCCCGGCTGGAACACAAACACATACGTTAGTCACAGCATAATACATCAAATTAACACGGCGGGTTGCTGCTGTCCTGAAAGACTTCTGGAAAACAAGTTACCGGTAAGACTAACTTGAATTTTCACTAGGCGTCTTTCAGGACAGCACTTTGAGAGGATAACAGACTTACTACCTTAGGGCGGGACGACAACTTGTAAGACCTTCCTGCCAAAAGCCTGGTCACTGGCCGAGGTAAGGTCCAACCAACCTATAGTGTCGCACAAACATGTGAAAACTTGACCACGTCGCTGCCCTGCAGATTTGCTCCGGCGTGGCACCAGCTCTTTCTGCCCATGAAGTTGCGAGAGCTCTGGTTGAATGGGCGCAGATCCCTTTTGGCGGGATCAGGCCTGCCTGCAAATAAGCCTCTCGGATGGCCAGTTTCAGCCATCTAGCTAAGGTCCCCCTAGATGCCTGGTGACCTTTTCTATTACCCCCAAATAGGACAAACAATGAATCTGAATGTCTGAACGGGCTTGTTATTTCCAAGTAGCATAACAAGGACCTTCTGACATCTAACATGTGGAAAAATAACTTTCTCCCGATGGATTTAAACAAAATGTGGGTAGCACAATGTCTTGAAAATGATTGGCATTGGAAGCTACCTTGGGCAAAAACTTTGGGTCAGTTTTAAGCACTACCCTAACTGAAAATAAACATAAATAAGGCTCCTTATTTGACAGGGCCTGCAACTCGCTGATCCTACGTGCCGAGGTTATAGCGACTAAAAATAACGTTTTAAAGGTCAGATTTCTGAGTGAAGATTCCCCTAAGGGTTCAAAAGGTTTGCTTGCCAGAGATCTCAGCACCACAGAGAGATTCCATTTTGGAAAACCCTTCAACCTTGGTGGTCTAGATCTCACAAGGGATCTAAAAATCCTAACCACCAAAGGCTCTGTGGCCACCGATCTCCCCAAAAACACTGCAAGCGCGGAAACCTGCACCTTTAGGGTGCTAACAGCTAGGCCCTTATCAGCCGCCTCCTGTAAAAATTCCAAGATGGATCTCAGTTCTTTAGGGTCCTGACCTGACGAACTACACCAAGTAGAAAAAACCTTCCACACTTTAGTGTAGATGGCTCTGGTTACTTTTTTCCTACTATTGAGCAAGGTCGAGACCAGGCGGTCCGAGAACCCCTTTCTCTTCAAGATTTTTCCTTCAAAAGCCACGCTGCCAAGGAGAGCCGGGCCCCTTCTGGATGAGAAATCGGGCCCTGCGTTAACAGATCCTGTCTGAGGGGCAGGTGCCAACATGGTTCAGCTGACAAGGCCAGAAGCGTCGCGAACCATGCCCTCCTGGGCCAAAATGGGGCAATGAGAATGACTGGGACCCTTTCCTTTTGAACTTTCCTCAAAACCAGGGGAATCAACTAAAACAGGGGAAAGGCAAAGCAAAGGTGAAATTCCCAGGGATGCGCTAGGGGGTCCAGCCCTAGGGACCCATCCTTCCGGCTTAGAGAAAAGAATTGCCCTACCTGGGAGTTCTCCCTCGAGGCAAACAAGTCCACCTCTGGACGACCCCATTTTTGCCCTGCATGAAGGACACTTTCTCTTTTCAGGCTTGACCTATAGAGAAGAGGGGAGAGAAGAAAAAAACAGGGAATCCAGAATGAGACCCGGTCTCAAACAGAAGGGACCCCCCTCACCTTAGTTGCACTAGGAAGGAAAAGAGTGTCAACAACCCGTGCCCTGACAGGCCCTTATGCCACTGGGGGGGGGGGGGAGAAAAAAAAACAGGAGACCGAGAGAGAGAAAGAGTGGGAGTCCCCCCTCACCCCTAGGGAAAAAAGCAGACTTGCATTACTGGATCCCGCGGAGAGGGGAGCCCGAGTGCCATCACGCTGCGCGGGTGGTACGGGAGAGCGGACAGTCTCTACGGCGAAAAAACGCCAAAAAAAGGTAGGAAAAGAGTCCGTCTTTCAGGAAGCTCCTGAGATAGACTCCTTCCCAAGAAGATGTCCCCTCCGGAGGAGGAAATACAAAAACTGACTAGTGGAAGGAGGGACCTCCTCTTTTAAAAGATATAAAGGTGTTTCCTGAAGGAGTGGGAGGAGTCATGATATCTCAAGGTGCTGTCCTGAAAGACGCCTAGGGAAAAAATGCTGCAAGTTAAGAATTCTTTCAGAAATAAATCAGTATTTAATCAGAAGTAAAAACTGGAAAAACAACTGCAAGATAAAGCCATTATGTGCCAGTATTACTCTTGTCTACTCACATATCACTAATTTACTATCAGATGTATCAATCTTTATGTCACACCACTTACTCAAACTCAATCTATCCAAAACCAAACATACAAATCTTCCTCCCCCATGTGTCCCTTCCCCTGATCGCTGTCAAAAATCCATGGCATAACTATAAGCACATCCCTGGATGCCAAGGTTCTAGGTGTAGTCCTGGACTTTCCTTTAAGCACTACGTCCAATCACTGTCCAAATCTTGCTGCCTCAACCTCCATAACATCTCCAAAATACACCTCAAAAATACACATCTTTTTAACCATTGACACAAAGCTCTCGATTCAATCCCTGGTCCTTTCTCGACCTCAAATACCTGAACTCCCTCATCATTGACTTACCTCTACATAGTTCATCACCCCTTCAATCCATCATGAATGCTGCTGCCAGACTCACCCACCTTACCAATCGCTCTGTCTGCTACTCTGTCAATCCCTCCACTGGCTACTGCTCACTTAAATTCAAAATACCAACTACTTGCAAAGCCATCCACAATTTATCCCTCATTTACATCACTAGCTTAGTCTCTAAATACCAACCTACTTGTTATTTGTTCCTCTCAAAACCTCTTGCTCTCTAGCTCCCTCGTCAACTGCTCCCATGCTCACCTCCTGGACTTCTCCAGAGCCTCTCCAATCCTATGGAATGCCTTACCTCAATCTGTCCATTAATCTCCTTCTCCATTAGCTTTTAGACGATCCCTGAAAACCCTCTTGAGAGAATGAAACTGTATGGTCTGCCCTCATTTTGTAAAGCACTGCACAAACTGTTGGCGCTATATAAAAGCCAAAAGATAGTCACACAAAATATTGATTTTCTTTAGACTTTTCTTCAGTCCACTCACTATGCATTTTGTAATTAGATAAAAAACAAATACAATATAAACTTGTGAAAGCATTCTTTACAGCATTTCTTTTCACCCTAAAACTTTTGCACAGTACTGTATATCAGCATATTCCAAAACAGTCAACACAGCAAGAACAGTTTGGAAAAATATATCAAATAAACATATCATAGCACTGTGTGATGGTCACAAATGGTATCACTTGGCCATGTAAGAAAAGGGAAGAGGGTGGTGATGACATCACTGACCAAATATGGCCATGGACCAAATATTGTCATTCCCATATTTTGTCAGTAATGTCACTACATGAGATGCTGTGTTTAGAGCATCTCCCAGCAGGGATGTAGTCCCAAGGGAGGGGGCGAGCACACCAACCCCGCACTAACCCCCAGGCAGTAAGCTTGGATGATGGTGCAAGCTTACTGAGGAGGAACAGGAAGTGAGAAATTCAGACAAAAAAAACATTTAGAAAAGTGAAATCAAAGCAAAAAGGTAAGCAAACCAACAATGCACTAGCTTAAAGGAGCCCATTTAGAAAATAAACCTTTACAGCCCCATTAACAAGCAGACAATATATACCTCTCCAGTTGACTCTTCAATTTCCACTTACACTGCACTGGACATCATGTCCGCTGGTCCCAGGTGTGCGCGCAAGACTGCAATCTCACATGCACAGACCAATATACAGGTATGCCAATTCGCATAGGAGAGCCCACCTGCCACAGTATATGTGTGGCGGCTGTCGGCAAGCAGTTAAAGTGATACTAAAGTCTTGTTTTTTTTGTTTAAAATAGCTAACATGTTATACTTACCTGCTCTGTGTAGTGGTTTTGCACAGAGCAGCCCAGATCCTCCTCTACTCCGGTTCAGTGCTCCTGGCCCCTCCCTCCTGCTGAACGCCCCCACGGCAATCAGCTTGCTATGGGAGCACGTGAACTGAGGCACAGCTCCCTGTCTATTCAAGTGCCTCCACAGCAAGCAGCCGCCGCTCTGTGTCCATTCAGACATGGAGCCGTGGTTCGAGTCCACCCTGTTCTCTCAGCATTGGCTCACTGACTGACAGCAGTGCGAGCCAATGGCGCAACACTACTGCCTCAGCCAATGAGGGGGGGGGGGGTCCTGGACAGCTGAAACTTTTGTGCAACATCTCTGGATCTAGATATACTGTACCTCAGGTAACCATTAAGTGGCTGAGGGGGTTAGCTGTACACAGGTTTTTTTTTTTATCTTAAAGCAGAGGTTCCGCCATTCTTTTTTTTAAAGTCAGCAGCAATACGGCAGCTGCTGACTTAAATAATGGACACTTACCTGTGTCAGCATCCGAGGCTGAGCAATCGCTCGGTCCTCCGCTGCTTCCGCCACCATCCTCTGAGGAAATCAGAAAGTGAAGCCAGACTTCTTCACTGCCCAATTCCCTACTACGCTTGCGCGAGGATCGCGGTGCATCGTCACTGGTCCCCACTCTCTCCTGGGAACAGTGTTTCCCAGAAGACAGCGGGGGAGTGACGTCACAGGCTGGATTCCCCACAGGGATCAGACCCGAAGTGGTGCAAATACCTGTCTCAGACAGGTATCTGCACCCCCCTCCCCCCTGAAAGGTGCCAATTGTGTCACCGGAAGGGGGGGTCCAAAAAGTGGAGGTTTACTTTTTGTGTGAACCTCCTCTTTAATGCATAGAAAGCCTTAAGAAAAAAAAAATCTGCCTTTACAATCACTTTAAGTATACAATACAAATGCAATATTTAAACAAACAATCTCTTGAAAGCTTTATTGGCTAAACCACATCCTTTGTTTTGGAAAACAGAAGCTATAATTTATACACAATATGTCTAAATTTTCCTTTAGGCTTTTACTGGCTATGTCACAGCCTACATTTAGCTATGAAAATGAAGTAAGCAATTTAATGTTTGCATTTTTGAGATGATAGAAGTACAGTGATATGGTATACACTGCATACTCAGTATTTCACCACTCTTCCGTTGGCATCTTTGGCCAAGACACGTGCCTAATTTGGCTTTAGAATACAAAAAAAAGTTATGCATATGTACTATCCCTCATTTTGCGTCAGCCCCAAAAAGCATTTATATTATAAATCGTTTTTTCAAATGAACTTGGTATACACTTCAATTCATCTTTCTTTAATCTTTAGAGGAAAAAACACTTTAAAGTTTTTCTTTTTTACACTGAAATGGAAGGAATATAGTACATGCAGCAGTTAAAAATTATGGCAGACCTGTTTTGCTAAAATACATACCTCATGCAGCTATTCAGAACAGAATAAATTGTATATGTTTTCACTGTTAAAACTAGGGAATTTTGTACAACTGAATTAACAGTGTTTCAACAATCTTTTGTAGGCCATTTTTTGCCTAAAATTGTCTTTCGTTGGTTCAGCAAAACAAACAAAAAAAAAAAAATAGTATGAGTAAATACCACCAGAAGAAAACCATCTGTCTCAAAAAGCTAAAAAGAAATTGGATACAGTGTTGCATTACCACGCAATTGTCATTAAAAGTGTGGCAGTGCTGAAATCTGGAAATTGGCTTGGACAGGTGAAAGTGTTAAGCCTGGTACACTCAATTTGATTTCCATTGGACAAAGCTGTGGACAGAGCGATGGCCATGAACTTGTTTTGCATACAACACAAGGAATTGTTGGTTAACATACACAAAACTGTTTTTTCAGCTCTTTTGTGCCATCCTTTGGTCAACTTCTGCTAATTTTGTCTTATGGCTAGCATTGGTCCGAAGCATGCTTGTTTGTACTTTGGATTTTTTTTCAACAGACTTCTGTACACACGATCGGATAAACCGACACATTTGTTGTCAGAAAATTAGAAAGCAAGCTATCCCACATTTGTCTGAAATTCCAACAATTGTCCGATGGAGGATACAAATGGTCTGATTATCCAACATCCTGCCATCACACAATTTCTGCTGGAAAGCCCAATCATGTGTATGGGCCTTCACATTCAATATAAAAAAGGAAGATACTGTATTTAATAACTCCATATAAAACATTTAAAGGAGTAGTCCAGCCTGAGTTTTTTAGGCTGGGCTACTCCCCTGGGTCACAGGAGTGCAATTCGATTTTCACTCCTGTTACACATTTTCAGCGGAGAGCTTTCTGACGTCCGCTCTCCGCTGACGTCACTGCCAACAGTCGGGGCAGCGTGTCATCACAACTTCAAAGTCGGGATCCGCCAGCTTCCCTTATTGATGGCAGTCTCAGTGAGCAGATGGCAGTCTCAGTGAGCCGCTGAGATGCAGAGATAGCCTCTCCTCACCCCTCCACAGCTCAGCGCTCCAATGAGCGTGGAGAAGCAGAGAGGGGAAAGATGTTGACTGACAGTCAGCAGCTTTCCTCTCAGGATCTGTGAGAACCGAGCCATTGGCGATGTTCAGTGGCTCAGTTATCAGTGCAGAGACGGCGGGGGACAGCTGCAACATCGTTCTGATGATTTATACACATAGGCAAGTTTAAATAAAAAATACAAATTTAACCCATACTTTTCTTTTAAGCACTTTGGGTAGGCTGAACTTTGAAAAAGAAAGGGACAACAGTTAGCTCTTAATCAATGAAATCTACTTAAGAGTATTTATTTCACAAAAAAAAGACTGTACCAGCTTCAGAAGGTGTGCCAGATAAGACAAGTTTGTGAATTTACCCTGTTTACCACTTGCCGACTGGCTAACGCCGATAAACAGCAGAATGGCACCACTGCGCAAAGCAGCGTAAAAGACTCAATGCCCGCCGGTATCCCATGATCGTTTCACTGAGCTGCAGAACGGGGAGATGCCTATGTAAACAAGGCATTTCTCTGTTCTGCCTAGTGAGGATAGTGATCTACTTCTCCCCATCATCGGGAGCAGTGATCAGTGTCGTGTCACTTGTAGCCCAGCCCCTTCAGTTAGCATCACTCCCTAGGACACACTTGACTCCATCACCCCCTAGTGTTTAACCCCTTCCCTGCCAGTGTAATTTACACAGTAAACAGTGAATTTATATAGCACTGATCGCTGTATAAATGACAATGGTCCCAACATGATGTCAAAAGTGTCCAATGTGTCCGCCATGTCCTCGCAGTCACGATAAAGGCAATTTGCCACCATTACTAAAAAAAAAATATATAATAAAAAGGTCATAAAACAATCCTTTATTTTGTAGACGCTGTAACTTTTGTGCAAACCAATCAATACATGCTTATTGCATTTTTTGTTACCAAAAATATGTAGAAGAATACATATCGGCCTAAACCGAGAACTAAATGAGTTATTTAATATATTTTTGGGGGTTATTGTAGCAATAAGTAAAAAATATTGCCTTTTTAAAAAAAAAATCATTTTGTTTATAGCACAAAATATAAAAACTGCAGGGGTGATTAAATACCACCAAAAGCTCAATTTGTAAAAAAACAAGACGTCAATTTTGTTTGGGTGCAACATCGCACGACCGCACAATTGTCAGTTAAAGCGACGCAGCCAAATCGCAAAAAGTGCTCTGGTCAGGAAGGGGGTACATTTTTCTGGGGCTGAAGCGGTTAATGATTGACAGCAGCTTGGTGCTATTATCACACAAGACCTTTCCTGGAGATCCAACTGAATCTCTGGCTGTTTCACAGCTTTGTACATGCACTTAAGAAATACTATTTTGGATGTCATCCCGAGTGCCAACTATCCCTTTCCTAATCCTGGTACATTGGAGGCGTCAGCAATCTCTAGGTCTGAGCACTGGGTGGGGCTTTGATGTGGGAGGGTTGCAGCGCCTATACACCTGTTTTCCCTGACTGAATTCTCTGGCCAAGTGTGGCACTTGTGCTCCAGTCATACTAGCTACTTAACCATGTGGCAGTGTTTACCTAGACCTTTGCTGTTGGTTGCTTGGGTGGGATTGTGGTTCGAATGAATACCAGAATAGGTAATTGAGGAGGAAGGAGGTAGAAGTCAGTCATGGAAAGGGAAAGGGAGTGGCCAGTTAGGCCCCCCTTTCTTTATGGGGCCACAGCATGGGCAGCTAGGGAAATAGTTTTAAAGAGATAGTTTGGGGTCAGCACCAGGTCAGGGAGGAATATAAGCTCGGTCAGCGGGGATTAGTTAAGTCAGAACAGCTGGGTTAAGAGGGCGTTAGTGTCAGAGGTTTGGATCTAGATTGGTGGAGCGGAGGTCAGGTGACTAGGTAGAAAGTTCTGGTAGCAGGCAGAAGCATATTTAAAGCCAGGGCTCTGTGAGGGCCTGCGGCCGTCTTAAAGAATTTCAAGCCGGAGGAGCTCCCTGTCCACGTCCCCGAGATGGAAGCCCTATTACACCAGCTGATAACCAGAGCAGAGAGCGCGGTGGAGAGGAATGGATTCGCCACTGTCTGTCCTTACCTCTGGAGCCTCGTTCGATCAGCGGTCTGGAGTGGGAGCAGGCAGCGGGTACAAGCGGAGAGAACGTGTCGCAGCAGCATCCATGCCTGTCAGAAGATGGTGGGAGTCGTTCGCTGTTCGTTCCTGGGACCGCGCAGCCAGATGACGCCGCAGAGGAGGACGGCTAGGCGACAAGGACAAGCAAAAGAAGGCGTTCCCTAAGGAGGAGTGTCAGCCCCGCTCCGTCGGGGGGTACAGAGGGCGGCCCGAATATCTCTCTTTCAGGTGCCAGCAGTCTGGTCATGCAGCGCCCCCTGCAGGCCATGGTCGGAAAGGCAGGAGCGCGTCAACCCCACCAAGAGAGCCTTCTCCACAGCCCGTGCCTGCTAGAGACAGCCAGCCAGCACGCAAAGGAAGCAAGGGTGGCAAGTGCACCCGCAAAGTGAAGAATACAACAGGTCACCAGCAAGCACCACGAAACGGCAGGATCCCTGTGCGGTGTGAAGTCACAGCAGCAGCCCCTGGAGCGGTTTCTACTCAGGCGGCGGATGGTGAGTGCACTAAAACTCAAATGTCTGTTATCAGCTGTTGAACAGCTAGTGGCTGTTATGAGGGCACAGATGGTCCCTCCAGCTGTTAGCAAGGAGGCTAGAGTCTGGTCATTGGACCCGCCACCTGTGCAGAAACCAGGATGCAGTACAATTAAGCCCTTTCTCATATATTCCAGTGTGTTGTGCGAGAAATGCCCTGAGAAAAGTTCATTGCCGTTCCAGCACATTGATATTATTTTAGAAGCGTACAAGGGTTTCACTGGCTCAGCCTGGTTAGCATATGACGAGGCTTTCAGACAGAAATTGGCGGTTCAGCCATCTTTACAGTGGGGGTCTAAAGACGTTGGCCTCTGGCTTAATTTATTTTTACCCCAGAGGCAGCTTTTTGCTCGTTCAAACATAGCACCTGCTCCTCAGGTTTCATTCTCCGGTAGTTACAAGAAAGGCTTGTGCTTCGCCTTCAACGACTCCCAGTGTAAGTGGCTGAACACGTGCAAGTTCAAGCATGAATGTGTGTTTTGCGCAGGAAGCCACCCGGTGGCAAAATGTTTTCGCAAATTGCAGTCATCCGCCAGGGAGGGTTTTTCCCAAAGGCGTTTACCCCAGTGAGTCTACCAAAAATGCTCCCCTGGTTGCAGGTGTACCCAAACAGTCGGATGGCTTCCCTTCTAATTAAGGGTTTCTCTGATGGTTTCAGTATACCTAGTTTTGATGGAAAGGGGTGTAACATAACTAGCAACTTAAGATCGGTCAGCGAGGCCCCTTGGGTGGTAAGAGCAAAATTATTAAAAGAGGTAGAAGCAGGTAGGATGGAAGGTCCATTTACCCACCCCCCTTTTCCAAATTTCAGGATTTGCCCGTTGGGTTTGGTTCCCAAGAAGGAGCCATCAGATTACCGTTTAATTCATCATTTATCATTCCCGTTTGGCAGCTCGTTAAATGACCAAATTGACTCGGAGGATATATCCGTGTCTTATGCATCCTTTGATCTGGCTGTTGAGAAGCTTCGGATTCTAGGTAAGAATGTATTGCTCTCAAAGGCTGACATAAAATCGGCTTTTCGTTTGCTCCCAATAGACCCGGTGGGTTTCAATTCCCTGGGCATTTATTTTGAGAATCAATTTTACTTTGACAAGGCTTTACCAATGGGTTGTTCAATTTCTTGTTTTTATTTTGAAGCATTTTCAACCATTTTGGAATGGGTGGTTAGCAAGGTAGCGGGTTCCAGTTTTTTAATTCATTATCTGGACGACTTTTTATTTTTAGGACCAGGCGATTCGGCGGAATGCGCTATCCTGTTAGAAGTTTTTCAGAAGGTATGCAGTCAGTTTGGGGTCCCCCTGGCGCAGGAAAAAACAGTCCCCCCTACAACCTGCATTGATTTTTTTGGGCATAACCCTGGATTCTGTCAAAATGGAGTTTAGGTTGCCGGATGAAAAAATCTACAGGTTGTCCCAGACTTTACATGCAGGAGTGGCAATCTCTGCTGGGGCAGCTGGCCTTTGCAGCCAGGGTCTTACCGATGGGTAGGGTTTTTTCCAGGAGACTATTTAGCAATGGCAGGTTTGAGGAACCCATCGGCACATATCAGGCTAACCTCGGATATCAAGCAAGATCTGCTGGTTTGGTTAGGTTTCATGGAACACTTCAATGGTAGAGCTATGTGGCAGCAAGAATTTATATTAGACAGTGACTTGCGTTTGGAAACAGGTTCTGTGGGCTTTGGGGCAATTTGGGGAGGCCACTGGTGCCCAGAAGCCTGGCCTGTCAGGTGGATCTCCAATGGTTTCACCAGGAACATAGTCCTGTTGGAACGGTTTACAGTAGTTGTAGCGTTAGAGATATGGGGAAGCAACTTTGTGAACAGGAGGATTTGGGTGAGTACCGATAACAAGGGCGTTCTTTTCGCAGTGAACATGTTGTCATCCAAGTCCCCCCTGGTAGTAGCCTATCTTTGTCATCTAGTTTTTCTTTGTTTAAAGTGGAACGTCTGGCTGAAAGCGAAGTACATCCCGGGTAGAATGAATAATACTGCCGATGCTCTTTCTCGCTTGCAGATGGACCGTTTTTTTCAAGTTGCTTCCCGGGGCAGATCCAGTGGGGGCAGTTTGCCCCTCCCATTTATGGGCTCTGATCTAATGGTGCAATATTTTTGGAAAAACTATGTAACCTCCTGGTTCCTATGGTCAGCCTTTTTGGGGTCCTTACAGCTATCTGTATCTGTATGCTCGGAAGAATTGGTCTTATTATTTCTAAATTCTCTGATGCAGAGGCAGCCATCCTGGTCCCATATTAATAAAATCCTCTCCGGTATTTCTTTCTTTTTGCGCCTTCGCGGTCTGCCGGCATGCCACAGTTTCTTTTCAGTGAGGCAGATCCTGAAGGGCTATAAGAAAGCTTATTTTAAAAAAGATTCACGGTCACCAGCTACCCCGGCCATACTGTCAAAAATTTGCAAAGCAACTTCAACAGTCTGTTTCTCAGAGTATGAGGCTACATTGTTCAAAACCATATTTGTTATCACATTCTTTGGCGCCTTCAGGGTTTCCGAGTTGCTTCCAGCCTCTAGGAACGATGTCTCAGGAATTGTATTGTCAGAAGTGTCTTTCCTGGAGGAGAATCTGAAGTTGTTTATTAGATGCAGCAAGACGGATAGGTTGGGAGTAGGAGCCTGGATCTCACTGAAGAGGTATGTGATTTCAGATATCTGCCCTCTAGCAAATATGCAGGAATACTTACGCTTCCGGCCACCGGCCGCTGGGTTACTGTTTATCCATAAAAATGGCTCACCGGTTTCTATCTACCAATTCTCATCAGTATTGAAAAGATGCGTATTACACAGCCGCCTTAGCCACTGTAAGATAACGTCCCACCCATTTCGCATAGGTGCAGCCACAGAGGCTGATAGAATCGGGCTGGAGGAGAGTACCATCAAGAGAATCGGAAGATGGAAATCTAATGCATTTAAATTATATATTCGTCCTTGTTAACTTTTTGAATTTATTTCAGGTCTTCAAAGATCAGTATGGATTATAGGCCATTCTTTTATTTTTTTGGGCGCAGAAGCGAGCAGCAATTAGGACGTATTCCGAAAATCTGGGTTTGGATCCTTCAGCCTTCAGCATCTCCTGGTATGTTCGCAGAGGGATGTTATGGGAGGATCTAGTTTTCGAACTAGGCAGGTTGTATACCATGTTTTCCCCTCCAGACATACTGATTGTACATATTGGGGGGAATGATATAGGAAAATTAAAAACTTTTGATTTAATCTGCAACATGAAGGATACGTTTAATTTTCTGAGGGAAGCCTCTCCAAATACGGTTATGATTTTTTCTGAAATAATTCCGCGGTTACAGTGGTTGGTCTCTCCGGTCTTTAGGCCTTTGGAGAAAGTGAGGAAACGTGTGAATAGGGCTATGGAGAAATTTTGCCTCCCAGTTTTGGTTTCTCGGTTAGGCATCATGAGTTGGAGGGTGGTTTTCAGGGTCTTTATAGGGCAGATGGGGTCCATCTGTCTGATAGAGGCCTTGACATTCTGAACATGAATTTACAAACATGCATTGAGTCGGCCGCGGTCTGGGGGTTAAGGGACAGAGGGGAGACCGAAGTTCCCCCCTCTGTCGTATGGGAGATTTGAGAAGGTTTTCAAACATGATGGTGATTCAGCTCGAGTCTCAGTGGCTGGGTTGAGGTTTGGTGGTAAAAAATATTAATTGGTTGATTTCGTTACAGTGATGATCTACGATTTGATATGTTGTAATATCAAGTTACTACGTGATTTGTTATTAAACCAGTGAATCAGGCCGTGGCCAAAATTATTTCCAAAGTATTATGTTTTGTGCTTTAAATGTTATATTTAATAAAATGTTCAAAAGAGATCCTTGTCTGACTTTATTCCTCTTTGCATGTTTGTAGGGGTATTTTTTGCATAATGCTTGTGGTCCCATCTGGCACCACCATTCCATACTGCATCCTTCCCAGCCACCAGTAAATGTACCCAGTGCATAAACCCTTACCGTGTTCAGTTTCTCAGTAACACATCCAAACCCTAATAAGTATCTATGTATGCTAATATTTTACAACCAAGATCAGTCCTGTATCAGGAAAAAAAACAGATCCATTTCATTGCATCTCTGCAATTACTATTTATATAAAGGGCAACATATTACGAATTTGTTTTTCAGCTTTTTCTTTTTTATTCTAGTCATAAAAAGTGTGAACGTATTCATCAAGAGAACAGGATTTTTGTGCTCACCAGAAAAACCTTTTCTTGGAGTGTTGAGAGACACAGAAAGCCTCCAACTGCCATTCTACAGTACTGCCAATCACAGAAGACTGAATTCCTGTGACCCTTTAATAGACCAGAAAGAAAAGAAGATTTTCATACTCACACACTGAAAATCCTTTAGTGTTTCAAACTTTTTTTTTATCTCATTGTAGAAATGGTTGACATGCACACTGCAAAGGCAGCAAACAAAAATATGGAGTACATACGTTTCCAGCCTCTTTATAAGTGTTTTGTAGATCAGTTGATCAAATACTTTTTGAAACCTTGCATCTTTAAAATTTTGACTTGGCTAATAAACTTCAAACTTCTTTAGTGGCCTTCTGTGATTGGATAATATCCAGAGCTGCGATTTCATGTTATAGTATAAAGGTTTCTGGATCATTAGACTAGTGACTATATAGGCTAGACTGTGCCCCGATTTAAGGCATATATGTACAGTATATTAATTTCCTATATTTGCAATCAGTCATGGGTAATCTTCAGTTTCCACTTCATTGCAGAGAGTTGCAAGTGCTATTTTGTTTTACTGGAA
The DNA here is from genome assembly GCA_029574335.1 of Rana kukunoris. NCBI lineage: Eukaryota > Metazoa > Chordata > Amphibia > Anura > Ranidae > Rana > Rana kukunoris. Next base: position 267,449,964 of record CM056050.1, on the reverse strand, counting down.
ATTCAAGGAAACTATTTAGCAATTTAAGAAAGAAAAACATTCAGTTCTGAAATCATGCTGAGCAGATAATATTCTCAAAAAGATGCAAGGAAACTGATGTGGCCTGAAAATATATGGTTAAAGCACGCTTTGATTCATCAAAAAGCATAATTAACAGTAACTAATGTACAAACTCAGACGCCTATCAGTGCAAAAGTGTCGCAGGATTCCCATTAACCTTGATCTGGTCAAATACTTGTTCTTCATCTTTCTGTTCATCTGTCCTCCTTTTATCTCGCTTTAAGCTGCAACATTTCAAATGCCTTATCATGCAGTGATATACTATATACATTAAAATTCAGAGATGACCTGATAGGAACAAATGTATGTTAAATAAAGATACCCAAGAACCGAGTGCCAGATTAAATTGGCCAATATTGCCAACTTGCACATACAGTAGCAATACTATTAGTCTTTACTTACTATATTTATATATAAAAGTACAACCTTAGCAAATATGTTTTTTTTTTTTTAACGTCTGATAACATCCTATTTACCTCTGCATCTTAACGTCTAATGGTTGTTGTTCCTAGAAGGATCTGGAAATTAAAGTTATTAGGAATTTGTATGTTTGTTTGTATAAAAGCTTACAGTATGAAGTAGGTAGTAGGTGCACCCAATGGGAGATACAATCGGAGGAATTTTCCAACTTGGTTTAATTAATGTTGGTGTGGGGCACAGCCCGCTTTCTCAAGTCTCAAGATTGTAAGTCCCATTGGGTGCACCTGCTTCATATTTTACTTACTTTTTTGATGTATGGCACCTGGACAAATATCCATTCAAGCATGTGTAGTGGCCCACTTCCACACTACCCAATTGTTTCAAAGCATAGTGTGAAAAATTAAAACAATCTTCCACCAACCCTTGACAAAAAACTTGAATAAAAATGACTCCTTATAATTGGTCCAATATAAAAAAAAAATAACTGCCTCGGTCTTGAATTTTAGGTACACAGCCACATTGGATGCATAAGCACATGCTAGTTTAACACTACGAGACATACTTGTAAAGTATTTTCTTCACTGAATTTTAATGTCAAAAATTCAGATTTCCCACTTTGGGTTTCCCTGCCTTTAGTGGCAGTGTTCTTGTCAAAACTTTTTTCCTAAACACTCCACCTAGCTGATCACACTAGCTGACCTGGTGTTGCTATAGTCTGCTGCTTGGACAGCAATAAAAAAAAAATGAAGCCACTATACAAACAGTAAGCTCCTATAGCCTTAATGGTAGCTGCCAGGCACCCAACCACTTTTGTGATGCTAAAAATGTGTTTGAATACACAAACACAGTTAAAGTCTATGGGACACGAACATGAAAAATCAAAAGTGACAATTTTAAAGGCTTATATGCAAGTGTCATGGACCATGAAATACTGAAATCCTAATTCATGTATTACAGGAGATTTTATTCTGAACCCCAGCCAGGTCAACAGACTCATAAGAGATATTCATTGTCCATTGTGTGATAACCCTATCTAAAGTCTTGATTATCAGGTGTGAATGTCTTCTGCCCTGTCTCAATTCTCCAGACAGTTCCATTGTTCTGTGGCTGGCTATTGTGTACTAGATATGTGCATTCCCGTTCGTACGAATGTTATTTTCGTACGAAAATGTTCATTTTCGTACCCGCGGGATAATGTGTACATACGAAAATATTAAAGCACCAAAATACGAAAACGACGGGATAACGGATGAGCCGCATAACGAACGACCGCAATTACGAACGATCCGACGGGAAAAAACGACAAAACGAAAATGACAAAATAACGAAAATTAAATCTGTATCAAGAGGTTTGCATTGTGTATTTTGTTTGAATCCGTTTTGTGTTCGTTTTCAGTTGTATGTTCTTTGTTCAATGACATCTATAACAAAAGAATTTCATTATGTATATTGAATGAATTCCTTTTTCTTTTTTCTGTGTATTCAAAATACTGAAGGCAATTTTTTTGTTATAGGTGTCATATCAACATACGAAAATAACAAAAGAAACGTGTTCAAATGCAAATCTTTTTTTTTTTTTTTTTTTTGAATGGCCAGAGAGTTATGCCGCGTACACACGATCACTTTTTGCGATGAAAAAAAACGACGTTTTCTCTCATGAAAAAAAAAACGACGTTTTTCAAACTTCATTTTCCAAAACGACGTTGCGTACACACCATCGTTTTTCACAAAAGCTCGAGGAGTGCGCGGTGACATCCATCACGTACGACGGGACTATAAAGGGTCATTTCCATGCGGAAGACGGCCTCTTTTGCTGATATCGTGTTGCTGCGTGTTAGTAAAAGTTTGGTGAGAGACGATTCGCGCTTTTCAGTCTTCGTGCTTTAAAAAACGTTTTCTGTCTTACAGTTTGTGCTTTTGGGTTCGTATCTGTGTTACAGTGCTTGTTTTCAGATCGTATCTGTTTTGGCAGTGCGTTCTTGTTTGCACGTTACTGTTTTGCAGGTCGTTCTTCAGAGGCCTTTCTGTTCTTCAGCGCGTTTTTTTTTTAGTGTGATCTGATTTGACGACCGTTTTCTAACCATGTTGCGGGTACGTTCTCGTCGCCGAGAGCGTGCTTTGCATCTTGTTAGGATGTGTGCTGCATCCCGGCTCCGGTCCTTGAGGAGGGCGAGAAGGACTTTGTGGGCCAAGGACTGGTTTCTTCGCAGGGACCAGTTCTCTCATATGCCTCTGCTGCGGGAGATCCAAGAAAATAACCCTGATGATTTCAGGAATTTTCTTCGGATTTCTGACCCCGTATTCCAGCAGCTTTTGGCTTCGGTGTCGCCTTATATCACCAGGCAGGACACCGTTATGCGGGAAGCCATCACTGCTGAGCAGCGGCTAGTTGCCACCTTGCGGTACCTGGCAACAGGGAGAAGTCTGCAGGACTTGAAGTTCTCGACGGGCATCTCCCCCCAGGCTCTGGGCCTCATAATCCCGGACACCTGTTGTGCCATAATCCAGGTTTTGCAGGAGGAGTATATTAAGGTAAGTGGTGTCCTTTAAATGCACAAACTGTTCTTATTTTTCATATTTTTGAGTAATGTACAAGCCCACCTAGCCTAGTCCCTATATCCCCCTTGATTTTTGTTCCCTATTGTTGTTCAGTATTTTGAAGTCCCTATATCCCCCTTGATTTTTGTTCCCTATTGTAGTTCCCCCTCCCCCCCCAATCTTTTTTACAATTTCCCTTTTTTTTTTTTAAATAAATGTTTCAAGGTCTCAAACTCATCTTGGGGCCCCCCCTCACCCTATTTTGTTTGTGTTTTGTGACCATCAGAGGGTGTGATTAATATGCTTAGTAATTATTTTTAATTTATGATTGGGTCAATAATTAATACTTGAACTTAACGCTCTTCTTTTTTTAGGATCCAAGAATGTTTTTGGATATTCTATTAGGAATGTTTGTTTGAATAATTTTTTTTTCGGTTTCTCTACAGTTCCCCACCACGCCACAGGAATGGCAGACTGTGGCAGCGGAATTCTCCCAGCGCTGGAATTTTCCGAATTGTGGAGGAGCTATTGACGGCAAGCACGTCCGCATCGTGCCACCACCCCATTCCGGATCCCATTTTTATAACTACAAGGGGTTCCACAGTGTCGTGCTGATGGCGGTGGTTTCAGCAAATTATGAATTTCTATATCTAGACGTTGGGAAGAATGGGCGGATGTCGGACGGCGGGGTCTTTGCCGAGACCGAGTTTGCCCAACGGCTTCAGTCGGAGGAGCTGGGATTGCCACCTGCGGAGGAGAACGAAGAGGGGCTTCCTTTTGTGTTCATTGCAGATGAGGCATTTGGCTTGGGTCCCCACCTCCTGAGGCCATTTCCCCAACGTGCCCTCACCCATGAGAGGAGGGTCTTTAATTATCGGCTGGCCAGAGCCAGAAGAGTGGTTGAGAATGCGTTTGGCATCATGGCCAGCGGGTTCCGCTTGTTTTTAACGGCCATAAACATGGCTGAATATAAATGGGATACCATCATTTTATGTTGCTGTATCCTACATAATTATCTCAGAAGACATTCTGTCAATTATATTGCTTTATTGCCTGACGAGGCAGTTCATGTACCTGATGTGGCCCGTGAGGCAGGCCATCCAGGCTTGGCCCCCCAAAATGCACGTGCTGTGCGCCAGGCCTACGTGGACTACTTTATGGGTAGGGGGGCCATACCAATGCCAGATCTTGGCTGATTTGCATAATAAAAATCTTTAATGAAAGAAACAGTCTACTTATTTTTTTTACAATATTGTGAATGTTTGTGTATTTTCATTGCCTCCTAGGTTATCATAGTGTTTTATGTGTTTTGAATGGTCTAAATATCCATCATTGTTTGATGTTACCAGCAGTAACATATTTTGAAGGTCAGCATTCATATAAAATAACAAGCCACACAATTGTGAAAGTGACAATTTTTTTAATTTTTAACATTATTTGAACAAGAAAACAGGTACAATCCTTTGTTTTTTTTCTAGTGATTCAAACAAAAACCCTTTTTTTTTTTCTGGTGATTAAAATAACTATACAATCATATGTTTTTTTTTTTTTTTTCTGGTGATTAAAATAACTATACAATCATATTTTTTTTTTTTTCTGGTGATTAAAATAACTATACAATCATGTTTTTTTTTTTTTTTTCTGGTGATTAAAATAACTATACAATCATATTTTTTTTATTTTTTATTTTCTGGTGATTAAAATAACTATACAATCATATTATTTTTTTTTATTTTTTTATGGTGATTAAAATAACTATACAATCATATTTTTTTTTTCTGGTGATTAAAATAACTATACAATCATATTTTTTTTTTTCTGGTGATTAAAATAACTATACAATCATATGTTTTTTTTTTTTTTTTTCTGGTGATTAAAATAACTATACAATCATATTTTTTTTATTTTTTTTTTCTGGTGATTAAAATAACTATACAATCATATTATTTTTTTTTATTTTTTTTCTGGTGATTAAAATAACTATACAATCATATTTTTTTTTTCTGGTGATTAAAATAACTATACAATCATATTTTTTTTTTTTTTTTTTCTGGTGATTAAAATAACTATAAAATAGTGTTTGTTCCTCTCATTAACAAAACGTACATAAAAAATTAAAAAAAAAAATACTTTAAACCCTCCCCAAAACATCCAGGACATTTTTGAGCTGGAGTCCCACCCTTTTTGTATTTTCCAGGACTTGTCTGGATGCTTGCTGGATGTCCTCAATTTGTTCGGCGCAGGACCATATTTCTCGAATGAGGTAAGGTGCAGTGTCCTTATCAAGTGCTGACCCAGCACGACTTGCTCCTGAAATGTGCGAGCAAACCATGTATTAATAAAAATTAATCCTAGTACCTACATAACCTGTGTATCTGTGTTATCAGACACATTACCGGATGTGGTGGCAGCTTCCCCTTCATCCAGATCCCTCGGGGGTGTTACTTGATCAGTACTTGCGTCCTGCCTTGATGCTTCCTTACGCCCTACGAAATAGAAGAAAGGGAAACCAGAAAGGTAAAAGATTAGAGGGATGAAAGATAATTAAAAATACAACTACAGAGTCCACATGTGTAGAATCCACTGCTGAGCACACTCTCCTTTTTCTGCGTATTGTTATTACTATTAATTATTCACATCTACTAGGTACACATCTACATTAAAAAAAAAACAATTGATGTCACATTAAAAACATAATAAAGATGTCACAACTTTAATGTTTGTGAGAACAATAACTGGTCGTAGGAGTCGTCGTATGTTCAAACTGCAATCATACAAATACGCCCTTTTTAGAGGATACAGTGATTGCACTCCGATTTGTCCACGGGAACTAGTCATGAAGATCGTCGTTTATTAGTACAAAAAGCGACGAATGATCGACTACTCCTACGACCAATTTTAGTGTGAGCACAAACAGATACAGTACAACCTGAAAGAAGAAGCACATGGCACAAAGAACAAACACCAAAAATGAGGCCACATCAAAATTACTTACTTTTGTTTCGAATCATTCTTTTTATTCGCTGCAGCTGCTCTGGCTCTCTATTCTTTAGGTCAGACCACCTCTTTCTGACTTGTTCTTTGCTCCTGCTTTGTCCAAATTTCCGCCTGAGGCTCCTAATGACTTTCTCCATTATGTCCGCCTTCACCTTATTGGGGTGAAGGTAAGGGCCGTGCTTGCCATCATAGTCCTCTTGCTGAAAGATGCTCACCATCTCCACCATCTCCTTGAAAGCCATGTTTGAGGCCTTGTACCTCCGCCTGGAGCTTCTTCTGGTCTGGCTCTGGCCTGCCTCCTGGCTTGAGCTTGCCATATTTTTGCCCGGGCTTGTTCCTCCAGAAATGACACCCACCAAAAAAAGTTAGAGAAAGGGGCGTGTAAAGGACGAGACCGAACGTCAGGGGCGGGGTATGCCTCGCATCACACGTGTGCGTCGCGTCACACGTGCGCAGTGTTTAAAGGGATCCGACGTCATTGAAAGCGACGTTCACAGTCTGCGGAAGAAGGCGCAAGTCACGATCGAATCATACGACGGTATGTAACTGAATTTTTGACGTTAATATTATTGAACAGTGGATGATGTTGTGTGCTAGAGAAGATATGGTGTTTTAAAGCTTTTAGTAGTAGGAGTGGCTTCACTGACACTAGGTTTTTCCATTTCACATGCAGACAACATGGAGGCCTTCAAGGAGCAGGAATTTTTTACAGAATTCATACAAAGATGGAGGGAGCAGCCAGTCCTCTGGCAAACAAAAAACAAAAAAAATAAAAACAAAGAGGCCAGGAAGCAAGCACTGGAGACCATTCTGGTATTTGTGAAGACAAGGGTCCCAAATGCAACTACTGCGACTGTGAAGACCAAAATAAATTTGATTAGGGGCACCTACAGGACCCAACGGTCATTAGTCCAGGCCTCAATCCGATCAGGAGCTGCAGCTGAGTCCGTATATAGGCCAAACCTCTGGTATTATAATCAGCTGCAGTTCCTGGATGACCATATAGAATCCCGGCCATCCGTGTCGACCCTTCCCCCAAGGAGACAGGCCCCTCTTCCCTGCAGTCAGTCCTCCAGTCTTCCCTGTAGGCAAGAGCAGGCTACCTCGGAGGAAGAGGCTGAGTTACTGGAGGACCCAGATTGTGACCCATGGAGCCAGGTATTGCATTTTACTAACAAATTATGAACTGCAATGTAGAATAATGTTGTCAAATTGATGTTACAAGTGTTGTAAATTATATATGATTGCAGCAAAAATTAGGAACATGTCACTAGGCAATAGCCGCAAAACAGAATGGGGACAAAATCCATAAATGCACAGGTCATAATGATTGTGTGTAAATTTTGGGTACACCTCTAGGGGGTAAACACAATACACCGGGAAGGGGTCGCAGATGAGAAACAGCCTTTTTGTTAATTCCCATTTTGGCCACCCCCACAAAACAAAACATCCATTTTTAGTTTGTGGAAAGGCCCCCTACTGAGCAATTTCAGCCAACATCAACCCCCCACCGCTAGGGGGCACATATCTGTAGCTGGGTAAGAGGCCACAAAATTAGGGATGTGTGCCCTGTGTGTAAACGATTTTTGCAGACAATTAGCATATGTCAGGATTTTAGAAATGGGTGTGATTAATGAGGACAACAAACTAGGTCCCTTTTTTTCCTACACAGACAGAGCAAAGCCAGGAGGAGGCAGAGCCCATTGGGAGCCAGGAGGAGGCAGAGCCCACTGGGAGCCAGGAGGAGGCAGGCCCCACGGGGAGACAGGAGGAGGCAGGCCCCACGGGGAGACAGGAGGAGGCAGGCCCCACGGGGAGACAGGAGGAGGCAGGCCCCACGGGGGGACAGGAGTCACGCCGGCGAGATTGCATCTCCCAGATCCCTCCTCTACGCACTCCCGCAAAAAGGGCACGGAGACTCATGCAAATGGAGGAGGAGACCCAGGCCATGCTCCGTGAAGCAACAGCGGCCATCAGAGAGCAACCCAGTGAAGAAGAGGGCTTTGGAGCGCTGATCGCGGCCAAGCTCCAAAAGCTGGAGCCGGGCCAGCGTGTGCACTGCGAGCTCTTAATCTTTAAGGCCATAAGCATGGCCACACTGGGCAAGCTCAATGACGACATTGACATTGGGCTGATCAGCACTCCTGTCCTCTCTGCTCTTCCTGCTCCTGCTCCTTCTCCTGCTCCTCCTCTTCCTGAGCCTGCTCTGGCTCCTGCCACAACCTTGCCTCCAGGAACCCAGCCCCCGAAGACTCGGGCTGCAGGGAAGGCTGCAGGGAAGACTGCAGGGAAGAGTAAAGGGAAGAAGAAATGATGGTGCCCCTAATCAAATTTATTTTGTCTTGACAGACGTCAGTGTTGCTTTGGTGGACCCTTGTCTTTTCAAATACCAGCAGGGTCTCCTTTGCTTTCTTCCTGGCTTTTTTGTTTTTATTTTGATTACATTTTTATTTGCCAGATGTGTGTAATTTTTTGATTTGCTTTATTGCTTTGCGACAGAAATAAATGTCTTTTTTTTTTCGTTGCAAAATTTGTACATGTGTATTTTGAACAATATATAGAGATCATTTACTGAGTAGGCAGACACATTTAAAAAAAATAAGGAACATGGGACAACAACCTCCTTGTTGGTAATTTATTAAAAAAATAAATAAAAAATATGTTGGGTCACTTCACACACTCCAAAATCAACCAGAATTCACATTTTGATAAACATTTAAACATTTAAAAAAAAAAAAGGGAGATGATGTGCTTAAACAAAAAAAGAGGAAATAAAGACATAAAGAAAAAAAAAAACAAAGGTTAACAGAAATATGTAACAAGATCTGTTAACCTTTTGACATTCTATTTTTTTTTTTTTTTTTGGTCTTTATTTCTTTATTTCCTCTTTTTTGGTTTAAGCACATCATCTCCCTTTTTTTTATTTTTAAATAAAAAGTTTTTTGAAATGTCAACTATGTAACAAGATGAGCCACAACAAACTAGGAATTTAGTGTAGCATTTAAATGCATTGGTTCAAATGCAGCGCATTCTTTGCTTCATTATACTTTTAAAAAGAAACGAATGTGCTTAATCCATTCTGAACAGTAGTTTTACCTGAACAAGCGCTCCCGTCTGAAAAATTGCTTCTGAGCAGGCGCGGGTTGAAAACGTCGTTTTGCACATCGTTTTGCCCACACACGGTGACTTTTTATGACACAAAAAACGACGTTTTGAAAAACGACACAAAAAATTCAAGCATGTTCGAATCTTTTTTTCATCGTTTTTTTGAAGACATAAAACGACGTTTTGCCCACACACGATGATTTTAAATGACGTTTTTGAAAACGTCGTTTTTTTTTTCATCCAAAAAAAACGACCGTGTGTACGCGGCATAACTCTCTGGCCATTCAAAAAAAAAACATAAACAAAAGATTTGCATTTGAACCTGTTTCTTGTTATTTTCGTATGTTGATATGACACCTATAATAGACAGGAATTCATTCAATATACATAATGAAATTCTTTTGTTATAGATGTCATTGAACAATGAACATACAACTGACACTAACAAAAGAAAAGCATTCAAGATACACAGAATGCAAATTGACGAAAATTCACGATAATTATTGTCTAACAAGAAACGAACATGAATTGAACAGAATAACGAATCATCCCGCATGTACGAAAATAAAACGGTAACGGAAATACGAAACGATCGGAATACGAAAAAATCACGTCGTACGACAAACGAACGGGAACGAATGGGAAAACGGGCGTCTTACGAAAAACGAACGGAAACGAACAGACGGGACCATACGAAACGGAACAAAAAAAAACGAAAAAAAATTCTGTGCACATGTCTATTGTGTACATTGATTGCCCCCCTGGGGCTTGTGTCTGAATACACATCAGTCTTTCCATTCAGGCTATTCAAGCTTTGGGACCAATCTCTGCTGAGACATTTTGAAGTCCTAATTTGCATGGGAGAGGACCTAAGTGAAACCACAAATGTACTTTACAATTGACCAATAGAAAAGCGGTTGTTGGGGGTGGGATGTTCCAAATCCTGTATAAAAGTGTGCTGTGTACTTTCAATAAAGTGTGTCCTGTTTACATTCAGCATTAAGCCTTGGCTCATGTATGGATTATTCGGCGATTCCAGGGATATTCCTACTCATGGAATATTGGGTGATTTTTTTTTATGGGAGAAGAAGGGAAGGCTTGACGGGGATATGTTCTACCACCGTCACAGCAAGGTATTGTCATAAAAAGTGTCTAGGGTCCTGCCCCAGGGGACATCAATGCAAACATTTTTTTTTTTTAAACTCCTGTTTTTTCAGAATCAGTGATTTTAATAATGCTTAAAAACAATAAAATAAAGAAAGAATATTCCTTTAAATTTCATGCCTGTAAAGTGCCTGAAAAGTGGCACATTTTTTCCCATGTTTAGAAGAGTCCCACAGCAAAATAACATTTCTAAAGTTAAAAAATTTAAAACGGATCGTGGCTGTAATGTATTGTTGGGTCTTGGCAATACAGATATAACTCATTGAAAAAAAAAATGGCATTGGTTCCCCCCAGTCCATTACCAGGCCCTTTTCTGTCCAGTATAAATATTAAAGGGAACCCCGAACCAAAAATGAAAAATTGCATGAAGGTCCCCCCAAAATTCATGGGCTATAAACAAAAAAAAATTGCAAGTTAGGCTTACCGGTAACTTGTTTTCCAATAGGCTTTCAGGACAGCCACCTGAGAGATCATGGCTCCTCCCTCCACAGGAAACACCTCCACCATACGGTCTTTAAAGGGAGGCCTCCCCTTCCACTCGTCAGTTGTTTGTAGAGACCTCCAGCCCCGGCTGCAACACATAAGTGACAGTTATTGCATAGTATTACAGCTGTATCATTATATATGAAAACCAAGGGCGGGTTACCGCTGTCCTGAAAGCCTATTGGAAAACAAGTTAAGCCTAACTTGCAATTTTCCCAAAACGGCTTTCAGGACAGCCACCTGAGAGGACAGTCGAGACTTACCCCTATTAGGGCGGGACAACAGCCTGTAAGACCTTTCTCCCAAACGCCTGGTCGCCCGCTGTCATTAGATCTAATCTATAATGGCGGGCAAAGGTAGACAAATTTGACCAGGTGGCTGCCCTGCAGATCTGTTCGGGGGTGGCACCAGCTTTCCCGGCCCAACTTACCGCTGCTGCTCTAGTAGAGTGAGCCCGTAGATTTTTTGGACATTCTTGTCCTGAGCAAGAATATGCGTTCGTGATAGCCATTCTGAGCCATCTGGCAATGGTTCCTTTTGATGCTTGCTTTCCCTTCTTATCTCCGGAGAACAAAATAAACAAGGCGTCCGCCTTTCTAAAAATTTTTGTAACTTCTAAGTAACTCAAAACTGCCCTTTTAACATCTAGGGTATGGAATTCCTCTTCCTTTTTCCCTTTTGGATTGGAACAAAACGTAGGAAGTACTATTTCTTGAGACCGGTTTTTGATTTAAGCAACCTTTGGCAAAAAACCTGGGTCAGGTTTCAAGACAATTCTGTCTGAAAAAATTAAACAAAAAGGTTCCCTGATAGACAGGGCTTGTAACTCGCTGATTCTACGGGCTGTTGTGACAGCCACCAAAAAAACAGTTTTTAGCGTCAATAATTTTAAGGATGCTGAACTCAGAGGTTCGAAAGGTTCCCTAGTCAGGGCCTGTAATACGACTGGCAAGTCCCATGATGGACAATCTTTCACTATGATTGGCCTAGAACGACTGAGGGCTTTGAAGAATCTTTTAACTAATGAATGTGAGGACACTGCCCTTTCCAAAAAAACTCCCAGAGCCGCTACTTGGACCTTTAGTGTACTGACCGCTAGTCCTTTATCGGCTCCGTCCTGCAAAAATTCAAGGACGGAGGACGTCTGCCTTACCGACCTGCCAGATGATGTACACCAAGTATTGAAAACTTTCCAGATTTTAAAATATATAGATCTAGTTACCTGCTTCCTGCTGGACAGGAGTGTTGCTACCAATCTGGCCGAGAAACCTTTCCTTTTCAGGAGCTGTTCCTCAGAATCCAAGCTGTAAGGTTTAGCTTTCCTAAGTCTTGGTGAAGCAGAGGACCCTGTAAGAGCAGATCTTGTCTTAGTGGCAGATGCCAATAAGGTTTTGTCTGCATCTGCAGTAGGGCCGAAAACCACGGTCTCTTGGGCCAAAACGGAGTGACAAGAATTACCGTTGTACCTTCCCTCCGAATCTTTGATATCACCTGAGGGATGAGTTGAAAAGGGGGGAATGCATAACAAAGGTGAAAATCCCACACCTGTGCTAAGGCGTCCACCCCCAGAGCTGCTTTGTCCCTGGCTAGAGAAAAAAACCTGGGGGTCTGTGTATTTTCTTTGTTTGCAAAGAGATCTATCTCTGGTTGCCCCCACTTCTTTGCTAAGAGAGCAAAGACTTCTGGGTTCAACTGCCATTCCGCTTCCTGAACTAAGTTCCTGCTGAGAAAGTCTGCAGTTCTGTTCAAGGTCCCCTTTAGGCGGACCGCTGATAAGGATCGAGTATGAGACTCTGCCCAGCCTAGAATGTTTCTGGCTAGAGCCTGAAGTCCTCTGCTTCGGGTGCCCCCCTGTCTGTTTATGTAAGCCACTACTGTGGCATTGTCTGACAGGATCTGCGCATGCTGTCGCTGCACCTCTACTATGAAGCTCAGTAGAGCCAACTCCACTGCCTTCAATTCCCGCCAATTTGAGGATCTCCTCCCTCCTCTGCGGACCATGACCCCCGAGTCCAATGACCTTTTATATGGGCGCCCCATCCCCAGGAGCTGGCATCGGTCGTTATCCTTACCTGGGTTGGGAAGGACCACAACAGACCCTCTGATAATCTCCCCTGACTTTTCCACCACCAAAGACTTCTCTTGACGTTGGTGGGAATTTTCACCAGTAGGTCCAGGGACCTCTGATCGCAGTCCCAGACCTTTAACAAGAATTCTTGTAGAGGTCTGAAATGGAACTTTGCCCACTGAACTGCGGGTATTGACGAAGTTAGAGTTCCCAGCTCTGACATAACCTTCCTGATTGAGATCTGGTGACTGCACTGTAAGGTTGACACAGCTTCTATTACCCTCTTTTGTTTTTCTTCTGGGAGAAAATTCCTTTGTCCCACTGAATCGATCAGAAACCCCAGAAAACAAACTTGTTGCGAGGGGACCAAGCTCGATTTCTGGAGATTTAGAATCCACCCTATGGACTCCAAGTGAGACCGGGCCCTGACTAGATTTCTCAAAAGATCTTCTCTGGTCTGGGCAAAGAACAGAAGGTCGTCTAGGTAAGGACCACTGAGATCCCCTCTAGACGCAGCGGAGCTAGTGCCTCTGCCATAACCTTTGTAAACACCCTTGGGGATGATGATAGGCCAAAGGGGAGAGCTCTGAACTGCAGGTGTGTCAATTTTTTCCCCTCTCTCAAAGCTAGTCTCAAGAACCTTTGGGAGCTGTCTGCCATAGGAATGTGCAAGTAAGCATCTCGCAGGTCTATTGTTGCCATGAAGCAACCCTGACTTAGTAGATTTTTTACAGAAAAAATGGAAACCATCCAGAACTTCCTGTATTCTACCGACTGATTCAGTTCCTTTAGATTCAGGATGAGTCGAAATTTTCCCGAAGGTTTCCTGACCAGGAAAACATGAGAATAGAACCCCCGAAAACATTCCTTGGACGGAACCGGCACCACTACTCTCTGAGAAATCAGCTCCTGAATCAGGGACTTCATAGCGAGAGCCTTGGCGGGATCCTTTGGAACAATTGTTGCCAGAAATCTTCTCGGGGGTTCTTCCCTGAACTCTATTGCATAACCCCTTAAGAGTAAGTTTAGAATAAACTGGTTTGAGGTGCTGTCCCTCCACTTGGGAACGAACCTCTGGAGTCTTCCCCCTACCTGTAGCTGCGAGTCATTGGGGTTTTTCGGGGGCTGAAGGAGGACAGAAGAGTACTCCACCCCTACCTTTACCCCTTTGTGTCAGCCAGTGCTTCCTTTGGTTTTGTACCTTTTTCTCTTGCCCTTGCAGACGAAAAAAACGCTTGCGGGTAGGTACATGCTTTTTCTTTTCTGGAAAATATTTTTTTGTCCGCTGTCCGGTCAAGGATAGACTTTAACTCGAACCGAACAATAAATCTCCAGAAAAGGGTAGGCCAATTAACCTATTTTTTGAGGCCGCATCCCCTGGCCAAGTCTTAAGCCAGAGAGCCCTCCTGGCGGAGTTTGTCAGAGTCGCTGACCTCGCTGACATCCGGACAGACTCCGCTGAGGCATCAGCGATGTAAGACACAGCAGCCGACAGGGTACCAAAGGAGTCTAAAATCTCCTGCTTCGGGGAATCTGCTAAAATGTGTGATTTTAACTGACCTATCCAGTGTTCCAGGTTTCTGGCAACACAGGTTGTTGCCATAGCTGGCTTAAGGTTGTTCATCACGGACTGCCAAGACCTTTTTAATAGCAGATCCATTCTCTTGTCCATGGGCTCTCTTAACGTGCCTCAAAGGCTAGATCAGAAGATTTCGAAACCTGTGAGAACGCCACATCCAATTTTGGGACTTTATTCCAAATGGCATCCGGACTTTCCTCGAAAGGGAACCTCCTCTTGTGTGCCCCTGAAAAAAATGGCTTCTTCTCTGGGTCCAACCATTCCTTCTTAATCATATCCGTGATTAAGGAATGTACTGGAAACACCCTGTCTTTGGTATCCCCTAAACCTGCATACATCCGGTCATGTAGGGAAAGTTCCTTTTTTCTCCTCTTCTATCCCCAAAGGCCTGCGACCTCCTCCAGTGACAATTTATATTTTGAAGTCGACTCTGCTTCATCTTCTTCCTCAGAGTCTGAATCTACCGGCACTGACTCCTGAGAAAGATTTTGGGATATTGGGGTGAATAAAGCCTGAGCCTCGCTCAGTGAAGAGTTCTGCGACCCTCCCGACTCTTCCATGTAACTTGTTTGTTCCCCTAGGTTAGACCTAAAAGCCTGAAAGGTGGTACAGAGTTCCTCCTTAATAGTGGATATCAACTCTCCACATAAGGAAGGAGACTCCTTAAGTACGTTGCTTGTACAGTCTGCACAAAGTGATTTTTTCCAAGCATCGCTGAGCTTCTCTTTGCAAACAGGGCATCTTCTCTTTGGAATCTGAGCAGAGCCTTTCCCCTGTACAGACAGATAACAAGCAAGAAAACGCACGCTTAGGACGTAGTATTCAGTAAAAAAATTCTGACACCCAGGTGCACTTTAGGAAACAGCCAAAACTCCCTGTGCCCTACAAGCCAAACACCATCACCACCGTAATTCCTATTACTAGGCAGAAAGAGAAAACAATCCCACAATGACCAGAAACTAGAGCGGAGGGTGGGGGGAAGAGGGGGAGATGGGTGAAGTAACCCCCATAGGAGAAAAGCTAAAGGGAACAGACAGGCACTCCCTTACCTTAGCCTTGCTGGTGCCTTGGCTTGTCCCCTTGTCTGCAATATCTTCCTCCATAGGAGCGTTTGCAGCAGCGTGCTTGCTAGGACACGGTTCCAGGATTCATAGCGAGAGCCTTGGCGGGATCCTTTGGAACAATTGTTGCCAGAAATCTTCTCGGGGGTTCTTCCCTGAACTCTATTGCATAACCCCTTAAGAGTAAGTTTAGAATAAACTGGTTTGAGGTGCTGTCCCTCCACTTGGGAACGAACCTCTGGAGTCTTCCCCCTACCTGTAGCTGCGAGTCATTGGGGTTTTTCGGGGGCTGAAGGAGGACAGAAGAGTAACTCCACCCCTACCCTTTACCCCTTTGTGTCAGCCAGTGCTGTCCTTTGGTTTTTGTACCTTTTTCTCTTGCCCTTGCAGACGAAAAAAACGCTTGCGGGTAGGTACATGCTTTTTCTTTTTCTGGAAAATATTTTTTTGTCCGCTGTCCGTCAAGGATAGACTTTAACTCGAACCGAACAATAAATCTCCAGAAAAGGGTAGGCCAATTAACCTATTTTTTGAGGCCGCATCCCCAATGGCCAAG